>ML785437.1:495084-506136 GCA_009831015.1 Picea engelmannii
AGGTTGCCCCCTCGAAGAGGCCTGTGAACATTGCTATCTGAATCAAGTGCTATTTCTGTTCAAGTGCTATTTCTGTTGCTATTTCGTATATCATTTCTATGTATTGTGAAGATTATACTGGATATTTTACTGTTATTCTGTTATTTCTAGCATTTCGTTCCTGTTCTGCATATTTTATATATCTGGTATCTTGCACAGGCCATGAAGCTTGAAGATATTATCCATGAATATTTGAGCCATTGTGGCTGCTATGAATGGGTTTTCAAGAGAAAATAAATGAGCATATTTGGAGAGATGATCTACGACCACCATGACGACTGACTTATTGCCCGATTTAGGTAAGCCCACAATGAAATCCATATAAATATCTTGCCAAATAGAAAGGGGAATCAAAAGTGGTTGGAGTGTGCCCAGAGCTTTGAAATTTCCTCCATTGTTGTGTTGAAATACCTCACATTCAACCACAAAGTCATGGACGTCCTATTTCATACCATCCTAGAAAAAACAATGTTTGACTCGTTCATAGGTTTTGGTAAACCCTGAATTCCCGATTGTGGGTGAGGAATGAAGTTCAGAAAGAACTATGGATTTAGTTTGTGATTGTTTGCATAAATAGAAATGACCTTTGTATCAAATATATTCATTGTGCCAAGAGTACCATGGAGAAATTGAAGAATTGTGTTGCAATTGGTGGAGCATGCTAGAAATTTTGGGGTCTTGCAACCATTCATGACGAATAGCTTGGAGCCAATATGGTACAATGAAGGAGAGGTAGAAAAGGGACCTATCTTCTTCATATTTCTAGGAAATATTATTGAACACAACATTTTCCTTTCCCTTCTTGTAAATGATCTGATAATCATAGCCAAATAGCTTGGTCACTCACTTTCGCTGCACTGGGGGTGGAATTCGATGTTTCAAGAAATACTTGGGACTCTGATGATCAGTTTTGATTTGGAATCACTGACCCATTAGATAAGGACGTCATAGATCCACATCATGCATAATAGCTAACATTTCCTTTTCATAAATGGATTGGACCGAATGTCATTCTAAAAGTTGTTTGTTAGTGAAGGCTAAAGGCTTGCCATCTTGCATGAGGATGACACCAATCCCTTTTTCGGAAGCATCACATTCCAATACGAATGTCTTTTTGAAGTCTGGAAGTGTTAGGATAAGGGTCGTGCACATAGAATCTTTCAAGGCTTGGAAGGTATGATCCACAACAAGTCAAAGTGAAAGAATTCGTTTTAAGGAGAGAAGTGAGAGGAGCTACAATTTTTCCATAATTTCAAACAAACTTCCTATAATATCTCGTTAAACCCAGAAACCCACGAAAGCTATTAAGAGTTTTAGGCCGAGGAAAATCCTGCATAGATTCAATTTTCTTAGGATCCACTTGGACACCACATTTCCGACATATGCTAGTTGGGTCTCTTTTATAGCACCATTCAATAGTGGAAGGAAATGGAGAAAATACACCCCCCTACTAGACAAACCAATGATGAAATACAAATCCTACTCTATGGGATGATACCAAATATTGAGACCACATCTCAATACCGACCTTGAACCCCTATCTCCCATGATCCCATTTATAGATCAATTGTTGTAACAACGCAGAGTTCCCCCTAAGGGATCTTCCCTACTAATAAAAATTTAGGAGGTCAATATCCATCAGAAGATCATGTGTATGTTGTGAAATATGATGAGGGTAATCCTCCCTATCCCTATCCCTAGCCTCCCACTCATGCACAAAATCTTACGTCTTGACCTACGCCCGCCCTGCCTGTTACAGATCTCATCATCATCATCTCTGATTCACATAAAAATATTACTAGGAACATATATAAAGATAAAAATAAATTGAAATTATAAAAAAAACCATGTATAAATGACATGTTTTTAAAAATTTCCAAAATTAATTATTTTTTGCAAATAAATCTTTAAATAAACCGGTGCGCCTCCAACACTTCATACACCCCATGGTTGGTGCGTTATCTCAAAAAAAAAAAAGCAGTGTGTCAAATAGGATTATCTGCAATGAACCAATGCTTTTAACAACATTGATTCATCTCGTTAACAAAGATGCACCACAATGGTAAAATTTATAGTGCATAAATCCAAGGTTCCCTTTCTTAGACCAAATGCACCCATGTGCCATGTCTACCAGAGAAAAGACATGTTTTCTATCGGTGATATCGCCTTTACAAAACCAATGCATTTGGTGGACAGATGGGCACCGCTAAGATAATCTTCATTATTTCAGTTGAAGCAGTGCGACATGTTACTATTAACACAACGACACCACTGTGATAGTGGAGCACTGGATACAATGAGACACCCCTCTATGAAAATTAAGAAAATAAATGTCCCAGTGCATTTCTGTATATAGTACTAGTGTGTTGGTTTACAATGGTCGCACCACTATGCTAAATTTTATAAATCATTATGTTATTGGTGTCGTTAGTTAAGTGAAGAGTACTTATGGGTAATGTTAAACGAAACCAATGTGATTTATTCGGTGCATTTATTTTTTATAAAGTATGGTGGTGCATTTGAACATTGACGTGCCGATGAGTTATGTTTTGGTTTCACACTAGCGCGGTTGGTTAAAATTGGTGCCCCACTAAGTTAAATTTTCATATAATGTTGATAAAGTGGTGTGGTTAATGAAGTGAAATGTGTCGGTGTGGGTAGAATCCCATTGTGCATCAGTTTCAGGTAGTTTTGAAGCACACACCACATTGTAAAGGAAAGAGCATTGAGAACGAGGCGTCCAATGAGATACCTTGCTATGAAAAATCAGGAAATATATGTCCCGATGCATTGGATTAGAATGGTTATAGTGCTATGTTAAATTTTATAAATCATTTTGTTATTAGTTTTGTAATTTAAGTGAAGTATAGTAGTTTGTAATGTTAAACAACACCAGAGCGATTTATTCAGTGTGTGTATATTTTTTATAAAGTATGTCGATGAATTTGAACATTGATTCACTGGGGATTTATCTTTTGGGTACACCCCATTGTTGTTGGTTATAATTGGTGCAACACCAAGTTAAATTTTATATATGATTGAGCTATTTTTGTGATTAATGAAGTGAACTATGTCGATGTAGCTAGAAGCCCATTGTGCATTGGTTTTGGGGCATTTTGAAGGATTCACCATGTTGTTTCTAATAATTCACCGTGGTGTGCTTAAGTGAGAGGAATCAATGCACACATTTGTGTAGTTCATTGGAGGTGGTGCTCACTATGTATTTAAAATAGTACGCACAACTTCGAGGTGAACCAAACTGTTTAGGCACATTGCGCAAAATTGAAAAAAAAATGAAAAAATTCACAAATTTCAAACTAAATTGTAATTTTGAATGGATGAAAATGTAAATAGGAAGGTAATAAATAATTTAGTTGGTCTCTTATGTCCCGAGGAGGCATGGTTTCACCATTGAGATGAAATTAAAATTTTTGGTAATTTCCAAAATTTGGAAATGTGTGGAATCCACCAATAGAGATATTCAAGTCGATGTAGAGCACCAAAAATAGGGCATATTAAGAAGAAAGGTGAGCACCAATGATTTCTTGAGAGTTTAGAATCATGGAATGCATTGTAACAATGATAATTGAATTGGTAATTTTGTTTTAACTTACCCTACTTCGGTGCGCTTTGGGACATTTAGGCACATCGGGGCGTAATATGCAATGACATCGACGCAATTTATTTGGATCCTATAATTTTATTATAAAATATGGTGGTGCATTTAAATATTGACTCTTTGGGGATTTAATTTTTGGGTATGCCCCAGGGTTATTGATTAAAATTGGTGCACCACTAGGTTAAATTTTATATATCATTGATATTGTGGTGTGGTTAATGAAGTGTGATGGGTCAGTGTGGGTCCCATTTTGCATTGGTGTCAAGGAATTATGAAGGATGCACCTCTTTATTTTTTTGGTAATTTATTGTAGTGCATTATATTGAATGGTGCTAGTGCGAAAATGTATAGAAGCACTAATAGAGGTGCTCACTATGGCATTATGTTTTGGGTACACTCTGAGGCGATTGATTAAACTTGGTGCACTACTAGGTTAAATTTTATATATCATTGAAATAATGACATTGTTAATGATGTGTAATGCACTAGTGTGTGTCTAATCCCACTGTGCCTATGTTAGGGTGTTTCGAAGGATGCATTGCTTTGTTTTTTTGGTAATTTATCGTGGTATGCTATCTTGAACAACACTGGTGTGGACAGATATATATTCACCAATGGTAGTTCTTAGTGTGTATTTAATACAATATGAAAAACTTTGGGGTGTGTTGAATTGTTCAAGTGCACTGTGTGAAATTGAAAAAAATGCCAAATTTCAAGCTAAATTGTAATTTGGATTTGACAAAAATGAAAATACGAAGCTAATAAATAATTTCCATGCTTTAAATGTCTTGAGAATGCTTGGTTGCATCATTGAGAGGAAATGAAAAATTTTCGTAATTTCCAAAATTTGGAAATGTGTGGAATCCAACAATGGATATATCCAAGTCTATGTAGAGCACCGGAAATGGGGAATGTTAGGAAAAATGGTGAGCAACGGTGCTTTCTTGAGAGTTTGAAAGAACGATATGCACTGTAAAAATGAAAATTGGTTTGGTATTTTTTTTATTTACCCTACCTCGATGCACCCTTAGATAGATAGGCACATCGATGTGTGTTGTTCAACGACACCAATGCAATTTATTTGATGCATGTAATTTTATTATAAATTCTGGTAGTGATATGGGAATATGGACACACTAGGGCATCATTTTTCATGAACGATCGAGTGTGTCAATTTCTTAAAGGCACACCTATTAAAAAAACTTCTTCAACCTTCCTCCGCTGTGAAAAATGATAGGGTGTTTGAACATTTAATCACTATTTTTGTAGTTTTAAGATGTGCACCAACACGTATGTGCCATAAATGTGCACCAAAAAAAAAAAAACCTTGACAAGAAACTTCGACTTTTGGCCTCTGCTAATATTCTCCACTATAAACAACTAAGGGAAGAATTTTTCGAGGAGGTTCTGTAAAACAATTCGCAAGAAGGTGTTCTCCTTGGAGTGTCATTACAATGGGAATGGGTGGAGATAATAATTTTTTTCCAATATCTCTCCCCAGCTTCACCTCCATTGATATTGGGGTGGAGGTGGGGGCATGGGTGTGAGGGTGGTGGGAGATATTGGAAAATCTTTCTTACGATTTTGAAATATCTTCCCCCACCCCCCGCAACTACTAACATCAAGGTCGAGGTAGAGGTATCTATTGGTCAAATTGTTATTTTTCCAATAGATCCTCTCACTCCCACATGAGGATAGGGGTATATTGCAAAATATATTATTAATATTTTGTGAATATATGTCCCCACGACACCCCCATTCTCATGGCATGGGAATGGTGGTGGGAGAATACATTTATGACATTTTAATAATACTTTTTCAATATATTCTACCACCTCCAAATATTTATCCAATATTCCCCCCTGGTTCCATGCCTTAGGGGTAGGGGGAGATATTGAAAAAATATTAATAATCATTTTCCAAGGGTAGGGTTGGGGGGATATATTTGGGAAGTAATAACAACATTTATTCAATATCTCCCCCCGCCTCTACCTCAATGACATCAATAATATTTTTCCTAATATACCCCCTCACGCTCACTCCCATGATATGGGTATGGGGCTTGGAGGAGATATTGGTGAAATATTTTTAATATTTCCTTAATATATTTTTCCACCCCCACTCTCCATGTAGTTGGGGGGGAGATATTGGTGAAATATTATCAACATTTCACAAATATCTCTCTCCATTCCCATGAATGGTAGGGTGATAGGTGGGAGGATATATCAAGGAAATCTTAATAATATTTCATGAATATCACCACCAAAACCCACCCCATGCCATTGAGATGGGGATGGAGGGATATATTCACAAATTTGTATTAATATTTCCCCAATATCTTCCCCTCTTCCATCACAACTTTATTCCATATGGGTGGGGGTGCGAGGAGATATTCGTGAAATTTTGTTCAAATTTCACTAATATCTCCCACCACCCCTACCACACCATCATGGTGGATTTAGAGGGGAGACATTGGTGAAATAGTATTCATAGTTTTCTCATATCTCCCCCCAACTCCATGCCAAAGGGGTGGGGGTGGGGGTGTGGGTGGAGAAATGTTCATGATATTTTTCCAATATCTCACCCAACCATGGTGGTGAGGGTAGGGGGAGATATTGGGAAAATCTAGGGGAAATACTAGGTAAATATAATTAATAATATGTATCCCCACTATGGTGTAGGTGGTGGAGAGAGATATTGGGGAATATTATTAATATTTATCCAATATCATCACCCACACATACCCTCATGATATGTGGTGGGGGTGGGGAGAAATATGGATGAAATGGCCATACATGGGAATGTGTTAGGGGGTAGATATTGGATAAATGTTTTAAATATATCTTATTAAATTAGCAAGATATATTGGTGAAATATTATTAAGTTATAAATATTAATATGATTTCACCAATATCACTCCTGACCCCCATCCTAATAATACTTCACCAATATAAACCCCTACCCTTACTCACCCTCACCCACATAATAATATTTCATTAATATGTCCCCCCACTTGGAAAAATATTATTATATCCCATCTACGGGGTGGGGAAAATATTAAGGTTCCATACTTATATTAAAGTGTATAAACCTTGGTAAATCTTACTAATTCTTAAAACACCAACAATAAAATCTTTGGCAATATGTAAAAATATTCAAATTTCTAAGGATTTTATATATTTTATTGAATTTTTTGGCCATTTTTTGAGTAAAATAATTTTATCCTATAAAATTTGGGTGAATCATTTTAATAAAAAATGTAAATTGAAAAATCTTTTCTTCAAAACAAACATTGAAAATCAGTCCATGGGAAAAATTTAGCCCCTAAAATTTTCCCTATTATGGGGGTAAAGGAGGGGGAAGATATTGGTAAAATATTATTGTATTCACTAATAGAATAATATTTTTATAATGTTCTCCCCTCCCCCACCATGTATGTAATAATATTTTTCCCATATATCCCCCCTTCCCCACCCACACCAATATAATAATTTAGGGTATAGGGTGGGGGTATTTATTGATTTTTTTTTATTGTATTCACTAATATAATCGTATTTTTTTAATATCTAACCCAATCCCCATGACGGGAGGTGGAGGTGGAGGTTGGGGGGAATGTCAATGATAATATTATATTTACCATAATAATATTTCCCCAATCTCATGTTCCTCCCCTCTCTAGCCAAAATTTTCTTGATATATCCCCTTTCCCCCACCCCTAGAATAATATTTATCTAATATATTACCCATTAACATGGGGTGGTTGGGGATGAGGGGGGTATTTATTGGTGAAATATTACTAATATTTCCTACCTCCAGTGATCGTGGTGGGTGAAGATATCCGAGAAATACTAATAATATTTCCCACCATGAGTGGTGGGGGAGGGTGGTGGTGGTGATTTCCTAAATATATACTCCCACCACCACCTCCAATGGTGGGAAATATTATTAATATTTTTCCAATATATCCCCCCAATTCTACTCCAATATATATATAAGGAAATAAGGGTGGGGGTGTGGGAAGATATCAATCAAATCGTATCAGGGAGATAGGGATATTGGGGAAATGTTATTAATATTTTCCCAATATATACCCCTACCAAAACCCTTGTCTTCCATCTCCAACAGTGGAAGGAGACAATGTGAATTTCATTATATATGATAAGGGTGAGGCTAGAGTAAAATCATATTCATTTCATTTAAAAATTGCATTGTCCCCCCCCCCCACACACACACTCTACCAACATCGTGGGGAGACACTGTCAATTTCATTATATATGATAAGGGTTAGGGTAGGGTGAGATCATGTGCATTTTATTTAAAAAGAACATTATTTTCCTCATTCGTCACCCATGTATTGGGGTAAGGGAGATATTCAACAAATATTAATTATGGTTGTGTGGAGAGATATTTTGGAAACCATAATAATAGTTTCCCACTATATCCGCTCAATCATATGATGGGGGTAGGGCGTTAGGGTTGGGGGTGATATTGGGGGAATATATTCAAGAAACTTTAATAGGGTGGGGTAGGGCCTTAGGGTCGGGGGTGATATTGGGGGAATATATTCAAGAAATTTTAATAGGGTGGGGTGGGGGGTGATATTTAGGAAATATTAATAATATTTCTCCATTATATCCCCCCATATCCTCCCCCCTATTAAAATTATTTCTCTGATTTTCCTAATATACCACACCACCACCAACATATAATTTTTCTCTAATATCAACCCCACCCCAAACCTAAAATATTTCATCCATATCTTCCCCAACCTCACCCCATTATGATTTCTCCAATAGTTCCCCCACCGCCACATCCCCAACCCTATCATGGTGTGCGGGAATATATTGGATGATTATAATTAATATTTTCCATGTTTCCCCAATATCTCTCCCCACACCCCTTTAATTAAAATTTTCCAATTTCTCCAACTACTCTCATCATCGAGGTGAGGGGAGATATTGGGGAAATATTAATAAGGTTCCCTCCATATTCCCCCCCATCACACATGGGGGTGGGGAAATATATGGGGAAATGTTAATAATATTTCCTTAATATCTCCCACCAACCCCACCTCCACCTCCCATGTACACATGGGAATGAGCATGGGGGGGGAGGATATTAGGGAAATCCTATTGTGGGTGTGGGTGGGGTTTGGGGTGATATTGGTGAAATCTATGGGTAGGGGTGGGGATTGGGGGAGATATTTGTGAAACATTATTATGGTTGTTTCCCCAACACCCCTCTAGATCCAACCCCCATGTTCCTAATATCAGGGGTGATATTAGGGAAATATTAATAATATTTCCCCAATGTCAATCCTCACCCCCTCCCCACATGCAATATTGAAAACATATTAATAAATATTATCCCCCACCCCCTCTACATATGTGAAAATAATAATATTTCCCCAATATTAACCCCCACAACTCTCCACATGTGCACATGGGGGGTGGGGACCAATGCTAGGGAAATATTATTAAGATTTACACATATCGCATGGGGGTGATATTGTGGAAATGGAGATAATAGAGAAATATTAATAATATTCCCCCCATATATTCTACCACCTCCACCACCAATGTGCCTCCACCTCCATGTACATATGGAAGTGGGGGTTAGGGGGATATATCAATATTTCTGCTAAATCACCCCCCACCCTCACTTGGGGTACACAAGGGGGGTGTAGTTCGGGGGTGATATTAGAGAAATTTGTATTCTCCCCACCCCAGAGGTTCACATTGGAGGTGAATGTGGAGGTAAATATTTGGGAAATCCTAATAAGATTTCCCCAATATCACTCCCCCACCCTTGATTTCCTCGGTATGACCCCCCACCCTAGATTCCCTCAATATCAATTCCACCATATCTCTAATGGGAAATACTAATAATGTTTCCCCAATCTCACACCCCATCCTATATTTCCCCAATATCACCCCCACACCTAATGATATACCTTTTTGTAATATCACCCCCCACCTAGAAGGGTGCACACAAGGGGTGGTGTGGGTTTTGATATTGGGTAAATCTTAAATATATTTCCCTAATATTTCCTCGCACCTCCAATTGGGAATATTTCCCCAATATCTCCCCCACCCCAACTTGAGTTTCACATGAGGCATGGAAGGAATTATTGTGAAAATATTATTGAGCGGGTGGAGGGATATATTAAGTAAATATTATTAATATTTTCCCAATGCTAACCCCCACCCCCAGGGGTGAGCATGTGGGATTGGGGTGGAGCTCGATATTGGGGAAATGTAAATAATATTTCCCCACCACAACTCCTAAGGGTGAAAATGGTGTGTCAGAGTGGACGCAAATATTAGGGAAATATTATTATGGGGTCAGAGTGTGATATTGGAGAAATACTATTAGGGTGCACTAGAGAGGTGGGGGTCAATATTATGAAAATATTAGTATGGGGGTGGTGTGAAATATTGGAGAAACATTAATAAGGTTTCTTCAATATCACCCCTTAGCTTCACCCTAAACCCTAGGGGAACAAAGGTTGGGGGGTCCAATATTGGGGAAAACTTAATAAGGTTTCTCAAGTATGTCCCCCCACCCCATTAATATTTCCCCAATATCTCTCCCAACCCCCAGTAATAATATTTATCTAATATCACCTCCCATCTCATGTTGGCGTAGGGGGAGATATTGGGAAAATAATAATAAGGCTTCCACAATATGTCCCCCTATCCTATTAATATTTCTCCAACATACCTCCCCACCCCTAGGCATGAGGTCTTCACTTAGTGAGAAGGTGACATAACATGTGTGTTCATGGGATAGTAAATAATACCCCTAATTTCACTAGATATTGATAAATACCTCCCAAAATCCTTATGTTGAGTACCCCTCCCAATACATATTTCCAAAAAAAAAAACTTATTTTTACTAGATACCCCTTTTTATACCCCCCAATACCTATAAGAACCTAATACCCTACATCCCCCCCTCAATATATACAATATATTGACCTTATTTTTGACAAATTAAAATCCCCCTTTATGAATGAATGTGATAAGATATCGATCAACACGGTGAATCCCACGTTCCCCCAAGTGATATTGGATAAATGTTAATATTGTTTAAATTGTATCCTAGAAGGGTGGGGATAGGGGATATAGTGTAGAAATATTCACGGAGTGGGTGGTGATATTGGGGAAAGGTTAACATTATTTCCCTAGTATATCCCCACCTCGACTCCTAACCCCCAAGTTTGTTGGGGTGGATATGGGGAAAATATTGGGAAATATTAATATGATTTCCCAAGTATCTTCCCACCTTGACTACTCACCCCCTATGTCAGTAGGGGTGGAGGTGGGCGTGATATATTTCCCCCCACCCCCATGGGGGTTGGTATTGGTGAAATCATATTCAATGGAGTGGGG
>ML785438.1:42500-56611 GCA_009831015.1 Picea engelmannii
TGCCAAAAGTGACATTTTGCACTTTAACCAAAGTCAAAGTACAAATAGACATAAAGGACTAGGACAAAGTGCCAAATGACTTTCCCACATGTGCTAAGGAGGGAAAACACATGGGGAACACCTCCCAAGGTACACAAATCAACAATGTTGACCAAAAACATATGTGTCAATTTCATGCATGCTTAGAAGTGTAGATCATCATTTTAAAGTTAAAAGATCTAGAGGTAGTGTTATTTGTTTTGATGTAAATTGCATGTGCTAACATTGAGTAAAGAAAACACTTGCAAGGGCACCTCAAAAAGACACTTAACCATCAAAATATTGAGCTGAAAGTTGGTGATTGTTTGCTGTCCTAAAACAGCAGCAAGGGACAGCCATAGAGTTGAAACTTAGAGCCAAACTAAGGTCAAAGACAAACCTTAGTTGGCAGCCTCATAGGACCTTAGAAAATCTACAATCATGAGCCATAGTTGCATAATGCCTTAGGATAATGTGTTAAGTTGGCATGAATTCTAGACATGGGCCATGTTACCCCCCATGCCTAGGGGTAACTAGAGGAGATCATGTCTCATGGCCCGCAATGGAGACAATGATCCCGACCATGATGATGATCAGCATGTCCACAGATAGAAGCCCAGCACCCCCCCCTCAAATTGCCTCTTACAGCTAGAGATCAACCAAACTCATCAAATCCAGACAACTCAGTGTATGGGAGATGGTAAGCCAGTGTCACCATGAGGTATGTTGGTCCTTCTTTCATGCAAAGTGTTGTGCTTAATTTAGTAGGCATGCCGATGAGGATCATTGGCTGAAGTTGGATAATGGATCACTGGCTTGGGAAGTTATGTTTGTTTCCTTGTTTCACCTTAGTAGTCAACTTTTATGCCCTAGTCCCGTGTTGTCACCACCTACGGAAAAGGGGTACTATTGGGGGGCCCTCACAAGGGTAATGTTTCTTTCCCCACTATAATTAACACTTTCCATCTTGGACCCTACCACAGTGTACTAAAATTCGGTAATGGGTCATGGTCCATTCTCTCATGAGAAGAAGGGGTTGAAGGCCCAGAGGTTGATGCAGCTACTATATATGCTATGTAAAAAATGATAAAGGCCAACTATAAAATCCACAGGCTAGCTTGAGCTCTACCCCCTCTAATGGTAATCACCCCTTGTCTTGATGAAATGAATGCAAACTTATAACAAGACTTTAGCCCAGTAAAATAATGAAAGAATAAAAGCTTGAAACCTATAAAGGGGACTTGCAAAATAATGAATGGGTATCAAAAGACCAATTAAGGGGTTCAGAATGAAAAAGGTACCAAGGAAAGGGTATCTCAAGTAGCAAGCGCTCCCTCTACAGAGGCGCTCATAGAAATGGATTTAATGACACCATAGGTCATGAAGTGAGCCCAATTCATACCACTATCACACTTACTCTTGAAGGGTTTCTTTCTTTCATCGTTTCCCTCGGGACCTATCCCTCTACCTAGGTCTTTTCTTTCACTATCTTGGTTGGCACACCTAATAGGGTTGGATGAAGGCCCTCCCATATTCAAACTTGCCAACTCACATAAAGTCCTAAGCCGATGTGATGCTTGAAGGGTATACTGAGGTGAATTGCTCACATCTCTTATATCTTAAGTAACAACTTACTTTGCATGACTCAAGGACTAATATCTCATATGAAAATTGGTTTACCTTGTCTTATATTCGGTTTTGATTTGGATGGCCCTAACATGGTTCTTTTAGGGACGTCCTAAGCTTTCACCCAGGACGTTGTGCCCTTATTACAGGACTTCGACACGTGTGATGCAAAGAAATGAGTCGCCCAGTGACTTGGCACCTTTAGACATGACCTCTCACATCTTCAAGACCTTGGAGGATGGACAGATGCGCTTGGTTTTGGCAGATTTGGTCATGATGGCACACAGATGGGTTGAAAGCCCATATGCTGAGAAGTGTACCCGAGGGCTTATTTCTCACTATATTGAGGGCGTTGTTGACAACTGAGTACCATGCAGAGACTAGATGTGGCTTCTTCCACCTTGGACACAATGCCCTGGACCCTAAGTTGCACGAAACGGGGAAACGTCTGGAAGTTTCTTAAACAGGTACGTCAGGAAACGCCACCCTCCAAAAATGGAAACGTCGTGTCTGTATATATATATATATATATATATATATATATATATATATATTTTAAATAACACATTATCTTGCAAGAAAAAAATAATGATACACATAAATGACATTTTAGAAATAAAACCATGTCTATATTAACATGAAAAGACATGTGGCACACAATTATAGGAGTAATGCCTTGCATGAGGACACTTGGATCAACCCCAAAAATGCTAACCGGTGGACATCGAGGTACATAGAGGGCTTGATGCTCTTGATTAAATGTCAGTTCCATACCCTTATACATGATACAATCCAGTGGAAACATTGCAATCCTGCCAATCTTGAAATCCTGAAAACCATTAAGTCTATTGAATTTTGAATGGGACCTAAAATTCTACTTTCTGCATATGAAGTCCAATGAAGTTGGAACCACTCTCAAACATCCTGAAACAATTAATGGTAATGTTAAAAATTTAAGTAAAAGGATGAAAATGAAAGATAAAGGCGAATGTCACTTTTACTTCATCACCATTAATTAATAGCGTGGGTGAAATGGTAATGATATTTGGACGGATTTAAAATGTTTATTAGTGGTTAACGAGGGGATTTTTTGCCACCGAAGGGACCCACGGCCCTCTTGGCCGCTTGGCCAGCCCCGCAAACAAAAAAAAATCCAGCGAAACGACTGTTGTACTGGCCAAAACTCTACCGAAACATTGTCAATCGTACTGTATGGCGTTTCCAAATTAGGATAGGTGTCATCCAACCCTATTGGCATTCTACTCAGATACAGGTATTCATCAGTCAGGATTTGGAGACTAGGGCACAGATCTGAGGTATTTTCCAGCAGTGGGGCGCATCTCCAAGGGAAGAAAGGTTCAATTTTCTCTAGGGAGGCTAGATCATTCTTTCCATCTTATACAGGGTTCATTGCTAGGGCCATAGCACCCTTTTGCAGCCTTTACTTTAAGGTTTCTCTTATTATATTATTTTTGGTGGCTTGGGCCGAATTTTTGGAGAAGGGCGCAACTCTCATTGAGGAGGCTTAGAGATCTGGAGGAGGACTTAAGGAGTTTAACCCTAGCTTGCTCCCATCCATATACTTGGCACCTGATCTACATTGTGATAGTATTTTGGAGCTATTTGGATGTCATTGACTAGAGGGCCGAAATATTGAGTTTATCCAGCCAGCGAGGGTCGTACCATTCCAAATCTAGACACACAGAGGCTTACCAGCACAGATCTGAGGGTTATACCTGTAAAGGGAAAGACATTGATCTTGTAATAATCCATATTCAGTTGGGAAAGGCCAAGAGGCTCTATATCTTTCTATATTGTACCAGATCTGCAGATCTATGCATGGAGGTCGCTTATATTATTAAATAAAGGTCAGATCTGAAACTTGCTATCTTTTGTTTGTGTATTTTATTCATTATCTCGTGTTCCAGACTTGTTGGGATGCCATCTATGCAAATAAAACTCAGCAAAACACTTCAGCACATTTTTCTGTAATCAAACCTGCAAAACAAAACACCAAACAGAAAACCCTAGTTCCTGGCCAAAATTGCTTGGGAACATTACAAGATTCTTCCATAGTTACACAAGATTTGAGATCTTGTGGAGGGCTTTGCACAAGTATAAATCCTGTGATAACAGGCCAATCATGGCAGGGTCCACGATGGTCACATGGACACCTAGCTAGTGAAAATGATAGATGGTTCATATGTACAATGTCTATCATCATTCGCTAGGACTTTATTTAGAATATCTATATTTATTACCCATGCTTTCCAAGACATGGGTAATGGGAAATTCCAGCTAGGTTAAAGGCACTAGTTGTGCCCAATGGATATAACATTATTTGTTCTTACTCCATGTAAGTACTTATGATATCACAGAATTAGGATAGTTAATGATGTGCATGTGGCTATATTGTGGGGGGAGTCATATGTGATCTAACAATTTCAKCTTTCTCATATATTGGTACATTGTGATCATATGGCACAAACCTTTCAAGGATTGTCTCCATTCAGTGCATTGACCATCCATTTCAWTWATAATGCAAGGCTCASTCATCRCAYTCTTGAAGTTGATTCGGTAGGAATGCATTGCACACCAACAAAAGTAACCCTCCTTTTCGTTGCACTTGAGCTTCTTGAAAGTTGAGTGAGAAAAGCAGTACTAGGACCTGTATTGTACTTTTCTAATCTGGAGGAAACATAGAGCATGTGGTGGCTTTGGTGTGTGGTTAGTGAATCCCAAAAGCAGGGATAGAGTTAGAAACACATCTAACATGAATACATTTATCATATCATTCATACAAGCCCATCTTAATGCTTAAGATATGCTTCTAAATGATCTCTTCGTTAGAGTGCTTGCATGCTTTCAGCACTACACGTAGTCATTTCTAATGTAAAGGTAACACACAGTACATGGTGGCTTTGGCCTGTGGTTAGCAAATCCCAGATTCAGAGATAGAATTGGAAGCACACTGAAATGGATATATTTTCCATATCTTTCATACAAGTTTACAACCCCATCTTACTGCACAAGATATGCTTCTTAAATGATCTCTTTGTTAGAATTCTTGCATGTTTTCAGGGCTACAAGTCATTTCTAATGTAAAGGTTTGTCGTCAAAATAAATAAATAAATTGAGGTGTTAATAAGCATTTTCCAATTGTATAGGATTTGAAGAAGCCAAACTGAAGAAGTATTTGTTCAAAAAGTACTATATAATATAACGATTTACTGCTAGTATTGCCACATTCGTTTGCCTTGATATATCGAGTTTTATGTACTCATAAGTTATTTTGAACACAGCCATATAAGCCGACCCAACCTGCCTTTAACCTTATCGTAACAGCTATATTTTGTACAGAAGCCATATTATGCATCCTTGAGAGGCCATGCTTGCAAATCTATACCAAGATGATTGATGCAAAATGCGAGTATGACTATACATGAAAACTCACAAACTAAACAAAAATACAAGCATACTCCATATCATAACACAGAGGTGTAAGAACATGCAACAAATTTACTTGTTAATTCTATGATAATGTCTACTGAATTCACCTCAATCGATGTATTATTCATCTCTATAAATTTTCATCAACAAGCAAATTCTCAATGGATCACATATAACAGTATATATATCATTTCACACAACCAAAATGTAGCATAACTTAAAAGTAGATCAATTACATTAATAACAATAGTTGTTTAACAAGTAGATCAAGGAAAGATCACGTCTATTACTAAAAAGATATAGAAAGAAAGAAGAAAATTATATTAATATCCATGGATTACCAAAATAGAAGAGCACTATTTTGTACCAAAAACAAAAGAGGAGCTAGGGTGGTTGTCGTTGGCCATCATGAAGGTTACCAATACAATGTTGAGACTAAAAAATGAGATGATGTATGGAAAGTCTTCCTCCACAACCTATCACATATGTAAGATTCACTCAATAGCAAGAAGAAATCGAATTAAATAACCATTGAGGGTGCAATCTATCTCCATCATCTACTTTCTTACTGATAAACAATAATAGAGCAACCAAGACCAAAAGAGCATCCTTTAATGGGTGACAACATAAGTCAAGATTAACTAACATATCTCCAACATCTCTCCACTTTATCATTGACTCGAGAGACAAACAAGGAAAATTGGCATAAAGGAAAACCTTGAGACTACATGTAGTGACTAAGGTGCCAATACATATTCGACAAAGTACATATTGCATCCTAACATTCCCCCTTAATATACACTTGGGATAGATGTGGTACATATGAAAAAATGGCCTTATAAAAATTAAGAATAATCTACCCTTAATGTTTAATTGGGTAGGTGATACAAAGATGACCAATGTTGACATCATCCTGACCATGTCAAGGTGCAAACAAGTTCTCAACAAAGTCTTTCTACAAAACTATAGCCTCCAAAAACATCTTCACATGAAGCTCTTTAGAACTAGCAAAGAAAACACAAGTTTAAACAAAGACTCGTGCTTCAAAATTGTAGACTCCAAAACACCTTGACACGAACCTCTTTGAAGCCAACAAAGAAAACACAAGTTTAAAGGAGCACATGAACCAACAGTTAAAGTGGATAGTCAAATCCCACTATGTTGTCAAAGAACAATCTCCAAAAAAATGACATAGAAGATGGCAAAGAGTATGTTGAAGCTGAAAGTGATCAAATGAAGCTATACGAAAGTGTCAAAGACTAACAAGAATGCTCCAAACACACAAACCAAGATTCCATTAAGAATAAGATGATCCGATGAAGATGCAATTAACACAAAAAGATTGTCAAAGCTCCAAACAAGATTAACTCATTGTAGAAGCATCAATCCTTCCTAGGTCAACCTTTATCAGAATTATCTATTGATAAGAATCTAGAATGGAACTTGGAACTCCAAGTATGTCTTTGAAAGGAAAACATGTTCAAATTTTCAGTCTTTGGATCATAGACAGAGTGTCATCTTTGTTCAAAGTAATCTTGATCAGTTGAATGAACAAGGTGACAACTATTGTGATTTCTATGACGAAAAATATTCCATTGTAAAACTGCTTACTCTTGTTCTCAATTTTAGAATGCTCCTAATTACCCTCAACTTGTGTATTAATATCTTCAACAAATACTTTTGTTGATTTTTCAATCAAGAAAATTTATTTAGCAACAACAAATTGAGTTTTTAAATTTAACTGAGTCTCTAAACATTTGTTTATTGACAAATTGCTTTTCAACCTTTGAAATTGATATTTCCTTATGTTTTGATCATTAGATTTTGTTTCTTCAAATAAAATTTCATCATCTTTTCTTGATGAGATTCTATCATAAATCTGTAATTTTTCATTGAGATCATGCTCCTCTTGTTGTTGAAATATCTGATCAATTGATTATAAATCTAATTGAACAAGTGCATCATCTATATTTTCGGATGATGTAACATCCATCCATGTATTTATTGTAAAATTTCACAAATTTATCTTACTTTTATTATGTTCAAATTAAAGTTATCAAAAATGGAACCAAAACGAAACTAGAAATCCAAAAGTCACAAAATGGAATGGAACCGGTCAAAAAAACGGATTGCATAACCAGACACTAAAATACACACACACAAATATCTCGATGGGCTATGTTACCCCCCCCAATCTAGGGGTAACTAGGGAGATGATGTCTCAAGGCCCACAAGTAGTAGACATGGAGTGTCGATCCCGATGCATAGCACAACCCGCAGAGCCCTTCTACTTCGCCATAGCTTGCCATCATCATCATTTCAACAGAACAACATCCACTACTCTGGCTGGGCTCCAACAAGACAACATGTCTTGCTCCATGAGGTAACAAGTCCGATCCCAAGGTAAGTGCCACTTTAATATTTGAAGCATTTGAACATGTTGTAAAGAATCCTTTCTTGATTATGGAACATTTGCTTTGAAATTATACCTTTAACCTAGTTTCACCTTGGTGATTGACATGGTTTCCCAGTAAGTTGGTCACCCTTGGGAAAAGGGTTGCTACTAGGTGGTTCCTTGAAGGGTCATCGTACCATTCCCCACTCATACTTATCACTTTCCACACCTCTTCCCTTTCGTTTCCTCATCTTGTGGGTTTTGGGGCTCATTGACCCTAAGAAGGGCTTCTACCCTATTTCATGGGAAGAAGGGGTTGAAGGCCCATAGGTGTTGTAGCTGGAAAAAGTTAAAAGCCAATGAATTATCCCTCTAGATGCTCACCCTAAGGTCCTAAGAGCAATGAAACGCTTCTCCATAAAAATCAAGGACCTTCTAAAATACATAATTAATAAATGTCCCACTTGTTGAGGGAATGCATTTGCGGTGTCCTTTACTTTCCATTGCATATGGAATTCAATGTGTTCCTAACTTCAAGTGGCATTGCGGTGCTATTTACTTTCCCTTGCACATAGCACTCAATGCTCGGAACAAAATAAATTAAAGGCAAGAGCACACCCTCCACAAGGTTGCATTGCAAACGCGGTATGCAGCACACCCTCTACAAAGGCACCCATAAAAGAGACAATATGAACCCTTGATATGTCAAGAGCCCCATGCCCAGAAGTCTTCCCCCACTCCACCTCATACTCATCACATGATCTAGATAGGTCTTCTTGGGAAACGTTCCTTGACTTGGGGATTGGCTTACCCAATAGGGCACCACGACAACCCTCCCATACCTAAATTAGGCAAAACTTATAAGGTCTTTGAGCATTTGATTAGTTTGAAAAGGAGGGTTTGATGCACATGTTTGGGTGCTTCTTGTATAAGATGTGGCTTACTTGGCATGATACTTGTGACTTGTGGACCCTTGGAGGGCATACTTGTTGTCTTTGCAGGACCTTGCCCACAGGATGGATGTTGGACCCCACATTTGGTGACCATTGATGATGAGCATTGCACCTTCATGACATATAGTCATTTGGATGAAGTGACATGGATGGGGCAAGACTCTAGGGATGGGGTTCATGACATATAAGGGGTTGTAGTGTCTCATTTATGGGTGCCTTTGTAGAGGGTGAGTTGCACCTTCGTTTTCAATGCAACCTTTTTACAAGCCCATTTATTGTTTTTTACTCTTTTAAGATGTTTCTAAGTTGAAGCCAAGGTGGGGCTTCTACCTAAGCATGAAAAACAATGCCCACCTTGACTCTACCCTAGTCACATCATGCTTCCCCGAGTTGAAAACATGTGTGGGCCTTCTACCTAAGCATTTAAAACAGTGCCTACACATGCTCCTTCTTGGTTGGCATTTTGTATTAGTTGTTTTTCACAGGTCCCATCAGTTTCGTATGAGAGACATTTCATTGTCCTCAGGATCCCTGGGCGAGCATCTAGAAGGTTTATATTTGGCTTTTATTTCTTGCCAGCTACAAGCTTCTGAGCCTTTAGCCCCTTCTTCCCATGAAATGAGGGACAACCCCTTCTTGGATCAATACACCCGAAAATCCCAAAAGGTAAGGAGATGAGGGGATGAAGTGTGGAAAGTGACAATTATAGTCGGGAATGGCACAATGACTTGTCAAGAGGACCTCCCAGTGGCAAACCTATCCCCAAGGGTGACCCACTTACTAGGGCGCAATGTCAACCACCAAAGTGAAACAGGGCAGAGAGCATAATGTTCAAGCAGACGTTACGTAATCAAAAGCAGTTTAAAATGCAACAAACTCAAATTCCTCAAATATTGAAATGACACTCACCATAATACCTGACTTGTACCTCATGGAGCAAGACCCAATGTCTTTCAAAAGCCAGTTGATGTGGTGGATACTGTCATGATGAACCCGGAACTATGGTGGCAAGGAGGGCCTCTATCTATGCAAGTGGACACTGTTGGTCAAGTTGTCTCTCGGTACTCCATGTCTGCAACCTGAGGGCCTCGAGACATCATCTCAATAGTTATCCCTAGAATCGGGGATAACATCCCCTATAAGAGGAGTTGCGAGGGCCACTCCATCAAAAAAGAAAAGGCCAATAATAGGGACTTGATTGGAGGAGTTAAGAAAGTTGCTAATGGAGAGGCAATCCACATTGTGTTGGACTCCATGTGCTACCCATTGCACCAATTTGATGATTGAGAATATCAGCAAATTCACATATGTCAACACGACAATTGATCACGGCAAGAGCATAACCAAAAACATATATAACCATGCATTTGTCCTTACTCTCGTGAGGTAATTCATAGGGAATAGAGAATTGTTGCACTCTGGCATTACACATTTTGCCACCAATGCCATTTACCTTCAATCCATTCACTTTTGCGAATTGGCATTGAAGAGAATGTCCCTTTCTAATGAGTGGTGTGATTGTGCATATAGCACAAAACAAGATGGGAGAGCCATTGCTAGACTCACCAATGAAATGGGACGCACCATCGTCCCATTCATGCAATGGCACTTCTCCTCAACCTTTTCTTATCCATGTATTTTTTATTTCGATGGCAAGAATATGGAAGGGTTTGATAAATGTCTTCAGAGTATAGTCCCCCTTGCAAATGACTGTATAATCATTAATAAAGAGGTGAAGTTGTATAAGAATGACACTGGACTATTTGGCTTTGACAATATTGTCCAAGAAAGGAATACTTTAATACCAAGTACGCAATTTTGACTTTGAATTTTAGTTACACTTTTATTTGTTTTGCCACGTGTGCTTCGGTTTTACTAGATTGAAATGTAATTTAAGTCTTTTCTCTTTTTTTCTTATTTGTTGTAAATGTCTGGTAGAGAAATTATGGTGGAAAAGCACCAAATTTACGAAAATTTGTCATTCGGTTTCTTAGCCAAACCAGTAGCACTTCAAGTTGCAAGACAAATTGGATTGTGTTTGAAAAAATAAACACAAAGAGACACAATAGGTTAGAAATTACGATTTTTATAATTTATGACCCTCCAACTTCTATTATGACTCTGAGACTCAAGTCTTAATAAATTTATTATGACCATTTTACATGTTGGAGTATCAATGCTTGGCTGATTTGGTTTATGACCACTACAATCTCCAACTATTGGTGAAGCAGATTGAGCACCCACATGAAGTGGACACCATTTCCTTAGAAAACATGTACATCTTGACTAAGTGGAGGATGGAGTATGAGTGAACCTATTAAGGAGGAGGCACCTTCATGGTTAGAGGTAGAGGAGGAGCAACCTAAGCATGTGCATGGGGTGGGAGAGGATCTGGATGAGCCACCGGAGAAAATTTTAAGGGCTAAATTTCGCCAATGGGCTCATTTTCCATTTTTTTTCCAAAAAAAAGATTTGCCAATTTCCATTTTTGTCTAAAATGATTCTCCCAAGTTCAATAGGATAAAAGTATTTTACTCTAAGAATCGCCAAAAGTTTCTAGAAACTATATAAAATAATTAGAAAGTTGAATAATTTTACAAAAATATCTCCAACCAGTTTAAGGTTGGCATTTTAAGAGTTAGTAAATTCACCAAGGTTTCTACGCTTTTAGATAAGTATGGATCCTTAAAATTTTCCTTGTGAATCACCCTCATTAGTGGGGGAGGAGTTGGTCAAATAGTAGGACAAAGGGACTAAGGAGGCTTATGAGGCAACCTCATCACCATCCTATACACAGATTCATACTTAGGCACCCACTAGTCGACATCACAATAATCTTGCACGACCTTCTAGTGGTAGACAATCCCTTACCTTTTCCCATAAAAAGGGGAAGAGGTGTTGATGATTGCAGCTATGTGAGACATTCTCCAACTTACAAACCTGTGAGATGTGGATCATTGCATCTATGTGAGACTTTCTCCAGCTTACAAACCTGAGAAAAAGCCCCTGAGAAGGGTGTGTGGTTCCTATCTGAGACAGAGCTGGAACGTAGAGATGACCTCCTCCATACAGAGACTTGAGAAGAACTCCAGATCAACACAGTGACAAAAGTGATCTGCAGAGTTGGACGTGCCTGTGGCTGAGCACAAGGTGAACGTGTGAAATCCCAAAGTGTTGGGTGCATCATCATGAGAACAGAAATGAAGATGATTTATTAGCCTCCTCTGAGCAGAAGAGTTGACAAGAAACTCCAGATGACTCTCATGTGTAATGCAGTGGGAAAGAAGATCTGTTGAGTGGACGTGCCTGTGGACGAGCATAGGTGAACGTGATCCTAGTGGCTGAGCACTAGTGAAGAAGTGGTTCTTTTATGTAATGCAATGAGCCAGAGATATGGACATCCCTATGGATGTGCCCCTAGTGGATCAGCACTAGTGGGTGTATCCCTTGCTATATTGTTCAAGAGTCACACCTGTCTGTAACCCTAATTGTAATGTAAAGGGTACAGGTCGGCCCCACCTTAATGTGACTGGTAATTAATGTAAAAGATAATTAATCTAGTTAATATTAATTATATTATAAGCTAGTGAGGTTGGCCCTGTTGTGCCAATAGACACTTTTGTTGACATGTTCAGTTTAGTATAAGTAAAGGTAAATTCCCCATTAAGGAATCAGATCTTTCAAGTGAGTTTGGAAATTTCAGCAAGTACACCTTCTTGGGAAAAGTGCGCACCTCTCTTGGGCGTTGGTCTTCTAGGGTTTGAGCACCCTCTTGTGTGCTAGGTTTTCTTGGTGGTGAAGGTCTTTCTCTTGAAGAATATAGCAAAGTGTTATGAACATAAATATACATATAAATAGATATTCATAACATAATAATTAATAAATAATAACTATTAATAATGAAAGGACATGTCTCAAATGACATGACTATTGGTTAAGGGCACCCCTGCATGCGTATATAAACGAGCCCTCATTCTCAATTATATATCATCTTATCTATTCATATTTTATACATTATTCCTACATGGATTATTATGTTATATTCCAAGTATTTTGGATAATTCTTGTGTGACCGAACTTTGTTCGTCTCATTTGGTATCAGAGCCAGAGATATGAAGAAAACTCAATTCCAAAAGTTAATCAAGAAAAAGCTACAAGTATACAAAGTAAAGATCAAGTTGTGAGGATGCCTTATCGACATCCTAATCACAAAAATCGATACTTCAGCCAATCAATGTATCAACAGAAACAAATAACCGCTATGTCAAAGAATATTACTTCCACTACAAGTGAGGGTCAAAATAGAAGCAATCATAGGAGTAGAA
This sequence comes from Picea engelmannii, assembly GCA_009831015.1. Lineage (NCBI taxonomy): Eukaryota > Viridiplantae > Streptophyta > Pinopsida > Pinales > Pinaceae > Picea > Picea engelmannii. The sequence goes on from ML785438.1 coordinate 55,268, forward strand.
ATGTATCAAGTTCTTTCCAAGAACCCTATAAAAACCCAAATCCACAGAAGATCGAATTAGGATGGGCAGACTCCTTTACAATTCGACGGTTCTGCTCAGCGCTTAGAAGATCCTATCGTCTCAGGTCCTTAACGATTACTAACTCAATAATGAAGAAGCATGAGACAATAATTACAAGCTAGAGCAAGAGATAAGTCTTCCATAAAGTATGCTTTGAGGACAAAGCATTTTTAAAGGGAAGGCAATTTTATGAACATAAATATACATATAAATAGATATTCATAACATAATAATTAATTAATAAATAATAAATATTAATAATGAAAGGACATGTCTCAAATGACATGACTATTGGTTAAGGGCACCCCTGCGTGGATATATAAACGAGCCCTCATTCTCAATTGTCTATCATCTTATCTATTCATATTTTATACATTATTCCTACATGGATTATTATGTTATATTCCAAGTATTTTGGATAATTCTTGTGTGAGTGAACTTTGTTTGTCTCACGAAGGATTTGGCTGGGTTTTCTTCCCTTGTTGAGAAGGGTTTCCCAGGATACTTCTTGTGTTCTTGTGCATGGTGCTTCTTCTTGTGATCTTGGTTGTTGCAACATTAATGGTTATGGTCAAATGCTAAAATGGATTAACTTCATGCTTAACCTTGCTCATCGAAAAATCAACATGGTATCAGAGCATAGGTCTTGAAAGAACCCATTGCACAAGCATCTACCAAGTCTCCTCTCACTTTTGCAGAACCGTACAACCCTCCTAGGGTTTCCAAAAAAAATCCATATGGCCCTCCTTTCTTTGGTGATCCAGCCCTTAATACTTGGACATTGGGGCTATTTTTGGCATAGAAGAGTACGACCTCCTCCAGCGCATCTCCAAAAGCTCTCAAAGTGAAATTCCGAGAAATTTTGATTTTTGGCCCTACGGTTTCTAGGGTGTCGAAATTTCCTGTAGAATATTTAATCTTAGATTTCTGAAGAAACGTTTTTCTTAAATCAGCAAGCATCTCTGTGATACTATCAAGTTGATTGTTGGCAGTCATAAGACCAACATAATCCAGGGTTACTAATTCAACCTAATCATTAGGTTTTCAAAGTCCAGTTGGCGAGATTTTGAAGAAACCAATCAAATGAAGAACAGAGCCTTAGTAGAAGATAGGCTTGATGGAGCAAGCAACTTCAGCTCCTGGAAATCGAGGCTTCAAGTCACCCTTGAAGAAGATGACCTTTTGGATGTGGTAACTAAAACCCTACCAAACACAGCTACAGATGTAGAGAAGAAGATAAGAAAGGAAGAAGATGTCAAAGCAAGAAAATTAATCATCTACTCA
>ML785438.1:61338-73091 GCA_009831015.1 Picea engelmannii
TTTCTCCTTTCTGCATCCTTGTATTCTTCAGTTGAGTTCTAAGATTCATCTTTTGGTTTATGTTCTTTCCTTCATATAGTCTGGTCAAGGCATCAAACATTTCTTTCGAGGTCTTCTTAGATGACACATAAGGAATCAGCTGGTCTTTGATTGAATTTGCAATGATTCTTTTGGCCCTTATTGTGTCCTTTTGATGCTTTGCCTTTCCTGCAGCATCGTCGGATTCCGATACTTCTTCTTTGACGAATCTTGCTAGATCATTCTCTTCAAGAATGAGGCCAATCCTATACTTCCAGGCACAGAAGTTTTCCACTCCTTCTAACTTGTCAACAAGCTTAAAGCTTGCAAACATCTTTACCTGGAGCTAGGAAAATGACCGAAAAATGAAAGTGCTCAAAATCAAAAAATGAACTTACCAGGAGGTGCGCTTGGCTGAGGCGAGTAGCCTGGTGTGTTTGGATCTGAGAAAATACAACTTTTGCTCCTTCAAATTTGATCTGCGGATTTCTGGACCGATGCTTCTGGTACCTCTGGTACTCTGGTACTTCTGCTACACTAGTTTTCTGGTACTTCTGGTACTTTGTGAAACTAGGGTTTCACTTTCCGAGAGATCCAGCCACTGAAAAGGTGCACTGAGAGTGCCAAACTAATCCTTAGGGGAGGGTGCACTTTTCTAGATGGTTTTGAGGCTAAAAAGCTTCACCACCAAAAAGCCCTAATTTTCATGTACGGTAACAGTGACGTTTTTCACTTGTGAAAGATGCTTCCTTCAGCTTGGCTCTGATACCATGTTAATGTTTAAGCCATTATTATAGATGTTTGCATTTCATTAGATAACAATAGCATAATCCAAGATCACTGAGAAATACACAATCACAAGAGACACAGCGTTTATCCTGGGAAACCCTCTTTAATATCTGTTGGGGACGACTTCTTATTCTGCCTATCACAATTGTCTTTTGACCAATCCACAAAAGGGGATTTGGTCCTATTACAACAACCGACATGATCAATCCACAATGGGGATTGATCCTATGAATAATATATTAATAATAATAAGAATACTCTTTGCAATTACATTATTTCAACAAATATGCTTCTACCTCTAACATTGATCTAGATCCACCTCTAAAGAATGAAGAGAAGAGAGAGGAGAAGTATTTCCTCTAAAAACTAAAGCATGTCTACAAACCAGGTAAATCAATTGATTTCTAATTTTTATAGTTGATTGCATTCTTTGAATAATTGAAGAATATTATCCCTAGTATGGGAGCCCTCAAAGGCTTGGACCATTATCCTTGGTACGGGAGTCCAAACCATATTTAAATTGATTATTATGCGAGAAAAAGCAGAGACGTTGTCCTTAAAGAAGAGATACCCATTCAACAAACCTAGAGAATCTCAGATGAAGATTGGCAGTGAGACATTGCCTTCTTCCCCTTTAGCAGTTCAGAAGGAGACAGACCTTATTCCAACTAATCCAGTTGCTCCAGTTGGTATAACCAGAGATATTACAGTGGGGCATAAAACGCACGCCCAGGATCTACAAAACTCTGCTAGAAGACAGAGAGACACACAAGTCCCTCAAAGGACACCTTGAGAAAGAAAAAGAGTTTTGAAAACTATCCTTCAATCATGAGCCATTTCATTAAAGAAACAAAAGGAGAAATAAATATGGCAAGATGCCATAACAGAAGAATACCAATATATCTTAAAGAATGATGTATAATATATTACTCATAAACCAGAAGGGAAGTCTATGAAAACTTCCAAGTAGAGAAAGCGTGCAATTGACAGGAAGTGCAAGAAATACAAATCTAGAGGACTCTCACAAATAGAGCGAGTTGTCTATGACAAGACACTTGATTCAATGAGACCATTACATTGCTTTCCGTACTACCATCCATGAACTAGAAACATTATCAGATGAATGGATTCTTGATGAGTTCAAATCTCAGCAAAGAGTATTGCTGATCCAAAACCCATATTATTTCAGTATTGATGACGAGAGCCCGACTTTGATGACTTATTTAGAAAGCCTTGTTATTAGATACAAGTAATCCCTGACTTCTGATTCCGAGATGAAATATCTGAGTATGATGCACTACTTCTTGGGACAAGAAGTATGACAGAAGACCGATGAGATTTTCCCTAAGTCAAGGAAAATATACAGTGAAAATATTAAAGAAGTTCAGTATGACAGAATGCAAAATCCACCGTGACAGATTTAAAAGAAAAAAATTGATGATGATTCAAACGAGACTGATCCACAGCTGATTGGATCACTAATGTATCTGGTTAACATCAGACTTGATTCATGCCATGCAGTGAATGTGCTTGGCCATCTCATGAGTCAACCAAGACAGACTCACTAGACAACAGCAAAACATGTATTGAGAAATATACAAGGAACAGTGAGATATGACCTGAGATATGCCTCCAGTGTGAAATGAGTTTGCAAGATATGCCGATTCAGATTGAGCAGAAAGTACAGTGGACCGGAAAAGCACATCCGGTTGTTGTTCTACCGTGAGGGTTGCCATGATTTCCTGATGCAACAGGAAACAAAACTCTGTGGCCTTGAGTACCACATAGGCAGAGTATATAGCATCGAGTGTGCGAAGCAATGTGGCTTCACAAGCTTCTGACAAAATCACTTGACCATGAGATGGATCCTATGATGATAACCAAGAGCCGTGTGTAAAGCTCCTTGAGAACCTAGTGTTTCCTGATGGATCAAAACATGATGAGATGAAATATCCTTATATTAGAGATATGATGCAGAGGAAAATCCTACACACGCAGTACCTTCCTACACATAAGCAGATTGCAGACATCTTCACCAAACTAACTTGATGAAGAAAAGCCTCCCTAGTTGAGAGGGAGTGTTGATGACTCCAGCCAAGACAAAATTCAAAGTATATCCATGTGAGACTTGGCATGATGAAGAATGCCTCCATAGCTGAGAGGGAGTGTTGATGATTGCAGCTATGTGAGACATTCTCCAACTTACAAACCTGTGAGATGTGGATCATCGCAGCTATGTGAGACTTTCTCCAGTGTACAAACCTGAGAGAAAGCCCCTGAGAAGGGTGTGTGGTTCCTATCTGAGACAGAGATGGAACATAGAGATGACCTCCATATAAAGAGTTGAGAAAAACTCCAGATCAACACAGTGAGAAAAGTGATCTCTGCAGAGTTGGACGTGCATGTGGCTGAGCACAAGGTGAACGTGTGAAATCCCAAAGTGTTGGGTGCATCGTCATGAGAACAGAAATGAAGATGATGTATTAGCCTCCTCTGAGCAAAAGAGTTGACGAGAAACTCCAGATTACTCTCCTGTGTAATGCAATGGGAACGAAGATCTGTTGAGTGGACATGCCTGTGTACGAGCATAGGTGAACGTGATCCTAGTGGCTAAGCACTAGTGATCTTGGGCGCTAGTCTTCTAGGGTTTGAGCACCCTCTTGTGTGCTAGGTTTTCTTGGTGGTGAAGGTCTTTCTCTTGACGAATATAGCAAAGGATTTGGCTGGGTTTTCTTCCCTTGTTGAGAAGGGTTTCCCGGGATACTTCTTGTGTTCTTGTGCATAGTGCTTCTTCTTGTGATCTTGGTTGTTGCATCATTAATGGTTATGGTTAAATGCTAAAATGGATTGAACTTCATGCTTAACCTTGCTCATTGAAAAATCAACAATGAGGGAGTTCATAGTTAGTTGCTAGATTGATCTTTGCAGATGCCTAATCATGGAGAGATACATTTTATATGTATGACATCATTTTATATTGGTTATTCAATTTTGTGTCCTTGACTAGACAACTATCAGGATTCAATATCAACTTTGATGTATCATTCGGCATCTTATAATAATAATCTATTTTTAAGGTCACGGCCAAGACAGACACCAAACTGGTGTATGAGACCCCCTTGTTTGTGGGACAAGGGACCCCCTCCGCCCAGCAATTTGACTGGTAAAGTCTACGGAGGTATACATACCCTACCCCCCTCTGGATTTGAATTTGTGACCTCTTAGGAGGAAACACATGTTCTTAACCATTAGGCCCACTCAAGCTGTAATTATTTTTTCAGATTTATGTGACAATGTAATTATTTGATGTTGTTGCTGATTTTTATCTTTAAAAAATTCAAACAAAATGAATATATTTTTAATGCTTGTCGATTTTTCCTAATTCTTTCCAATTATTTCCTGATTATTGTCGATTTAATATTTTCGAGAACCTCATCGACTAATTGCCAATTATGATTATTTCATCTATGGTATAAGTGCATTTTTTTTATAGGCAAGATATTTAAGGTTACAAGAACCCAACTTTTGGTGAAAGGTTTACATATGAGTTATTTTGATCCCTCTCAATGCTTAAGAGATCCAAGGTTATGTTGGACCTATGCTATTGTTAGCATATGCATATATGTTTTTTATTTTACGGTGAACAAGATATTCAAGGTGACACGACACCAACTTTTGGTGGCTACTTCAGCAATCTTTTCTACAAGGCCCCGAGAGGACAAAGCAACTTTTACTGCCTATCTTGCGACGACTCCCAACGCTTCTAGGTCTACTTTCCTGCAATCTGACGCAGACCTATCGGCCCTCGGGCCGATATCCGCTCACAGGATTGTTCTATATGCTCGTCAAGCCGGATCGGCTCTCTCTCAGATTCTCTGCTGGAATCCCCTTTCAAATCGATCCACAGGTTCTTTTCCGCGGCTGCGATTTCGCGAGTTCGCGAGTCGTGACTTCCGACTCTTCCTCTGCGATCTCGCAATACCCGAGATCGCGAAATGGGTACAGCTCTCCCTTTGTCAGCGCCCTCCTTGCATGACCACCGGTTAGGCTAAGCACAAGCGCCTTTCGCCTCTCGCGCCTTCGCGAGTTCAAAGGTTCAACCTTTGGCACCTTCTTTCCCGAAACCCCCTCCAAAGGGGGACTGTTGGGCGTCCCCCCTAACTTTTTGGCTAATAAGACTTAAAATTTAAATAAATAAACAAATTAAAAATAAAAAATAAAAAAAAACAATTTTATTAAAAAGTTAAAAACCTACCTCAGATAATGACATTCCGATTGATGGTCCTGATGACTTCATGCAGAAAATGGATGTAGAGGAACAATCAATGAGATTGACTCCTTGATGATCATTTTATTTTCAATATTCATTGCCCATTTTTAATTTTCAATTGTAGCTTTTAAGTCCTGACTCTAGATACTGATGACCTCATATTGAGTCTTTGACTCGTCACTCTTTACTATTTTTGAGTTTGAGTAATTTCAATTTACTATTTCAGACTTCCGTATCTATTATTTGTCTTAATACTAATTTAGTAATTAGATTCTAGAATGATGAATGATGAATTTAAATCAATGTATACAGTATTTTACTATATGTGTTTCATTTATGATTTATGAATCAATGTATTTCATTACTGAATCAAAATCTGAATCATGTTTATTATTTATATCATTTACAAATTTGAGTTTTGTACTAGTTTATTGTTTACTATTTAGTATTTTACTATTTACATTGCACAATGATGAATTTACATGGGCTGAATTGTTATTGTTGGGATTTTATCATTAATATTTATATTTTTTTCATAATTTTAGAGACGGGGGCCCCTATGCTAGGGACGTCCCTCCATCCCCCATGAATTTCCCCAAAATTTGGGGGGGCTCCCACACGTCTCCCCTGTGCGTCTCCCCGCTCCTGCACACCCCCGTCCCGGAGTCTCGGTGGAACATTGATGTTAATTCCTTCTTGAAGTCCCAGCTCAGTTTTGTGTCAATTCTTCTCCAACTCGAATATTTAGCTGCTATACTTTTTCCCCTGGCAACAGTTATGTAGCAGTTGTGCAAGTGCTTTTATTTTCTTTGTTTTTCAAGATGACAAATGTGGTATTGTTAGATACAATGTTCTACAGTTATTTCTGTTGCAAGCCTTATGCAGGGATTCACAACACGCCTCCACAACGTGACTCCACAAGGATATTTTATGACTGCAAACAACAATTATGCCATCTTGGAGATGTTGGTAATGGGTTACACAAAGATGATTAGCAAGAATGTTTAGGCTATTAGCAATAGTGCTTACTATGTTGTTTTCTATTGATGGGACTATTCTTTTCTGTTATCTTTGACTTGGCTACAATGCTTGCTATCTATAATGGTCCCTGCTAAGGACCTTCAATATGAATGTCTTTATCGATTCTTTTCTTTTAATTTGATTAGAATATAGTGGATCTGTTTGCAATTTGGTAGTGATTTTCACATGCTTCAATGATAATTGCTAATTTATATTTTTGTGGGCAACTGGTTTGTCACAAGAGAAAAACCAGGGATAACCACAGGGTCTGATAACACTAGTGGCATACCTTGAAATAGTCACTAAGTGCCATAAACAGTCATTCATTAGTAAAGGCTCAAGCCCATTTCATGCAAATGACTATAAATATATAATAAATGTGAAAGGATACGAGATATGATGTAAAAAAGACCAACATTTTTTAGTACATACGCAAACATGACTATTCTAATGGCTATTCTAATAGATGTGATCCTATATAATAATTATTAATATAAGGAATAGTAATTTAAGTAGATTACATAAATCCTGCAGAGTTGAAATCCTCTCTACCTATGTACTAAATAAAAAAATGCATAGGTGTGCTTTATTAGGACCTGTGGCCAAGGAATTGGGACAGGTGGAATGTGCTTCAGTATTTCTCCTTTGATAGCAGACGTAATTGCTGGAACATGAAGACTGACTTTCTCTTCACCTACTTCCGCTGCAGTGGCTAGCAATTGCAGTGAAAGGCAGGCTTCTTCCTTCTCCTTACTAATTCCACTTACAAGAATTTGCAAAAAATTTAGCCATTCTACTGGCGTGTACTCCTCCTGCCAATTTCAATAAAACAATCAGCAGCATATTAATGTGATTCTTCAATCCACACAAAACAAAAAACAGTCAAAAGGTTTAAATCCCTTGAAGAGGATACCTGAAGAAGTGCTGCAAAAGCACCAGCTGCAGATGCACGAGCCGGATGCCAAGATACATTTCCAACATTTGGTGCAACAAAGGCTTTTAACAATGAATTATATATCTCCTGATTCAACTCCTGAATTGCAAAAGCAAGTTATTGGTTAAAAGTAAGCTGTAGGAAACTTTTCATGGATGAGTGTGCCTGCAAGATTCTAGCCATTGGAAAACATCGATATTAAAAGAACACAGTTAGTACTGTAACTTACCTCAGGAAGACAAACTGCAAGTTCTCCAAGCAACCAGTTGGCATTGGCAATAAGATAAGGTGAAGGTGAGGACATTGAATACAGAGGCAGCACTCGAGTTCGAAGTAAAAGTGATACATGCTCAGGACTTTGAACTTTAAAAAACTGCACAACAAGAAAATATAAAAAGTATTAAATGAAAAAGCAAACCAAATTTTGGAGGCTGGATCAAAATGGATAAAGGTGATATATATTATAAACTTTCCACAAGAAAAGTTGCAGTCTGAAGAAAATATGGAATTACAGATCAAACCTGGACAAGGTCACCAGATAAATACCTCTTGAAGGCTTCCATATCCCAACAGCACACCATAGTAACTGCAATAAGAACCATATGAATATCATTTCTTCAGGATATTCAAGTGAATATAATTATAAGAATAATAATAATCTAATTTTAAGGTCACAGCCAAGCCAGACACCAAATTGGTGTATGAGATACAGTAGCCATTTGGTAACATATAATGTTCAACCTCATCCCTTTGGCTGCAAGCTACCTTTGAAATGACACAGGTGACTTTCAGTTGCAGGTCAAGACTATTGACAGGCTGAGCATGAACTCGCTTGCAAGAATAAAGAGACATGGGATGATTAGAGAGGCCAAGATCAAATATTGAAAACTTGAAGAGGGTACTTTGCAACACATGCTTTTGCTTTTCTAAAAGAACTCCCAGCCCCTTCTTAGACTAGACAGGTCTTTGCTTTATATTGAGAATAAAGTGCAGCAAATGGCGAGAATGGTGACAATGAACACATTGAATGCACAAAATACAATAGCAAGGACAAGCCTCAATGAAACTGATTTGATTAAGGAACAAGACACCTATGCTTTGCTATAAGTGTTTCCCACCTTACCTCAAGTCCCCTAAAATTTGGTCCAAATAAGAAACATGGTGCTAGGTCATCAAAGTGCCAAGTACGGAGTTAAGAATATGGATGCTCTAAGCAGGCCTTCCAGTAGTATGGGTACCATTGTGGGAATCAAGCAAGGCAAATCTAGAAAATTGCAAGACATCAAGCAAATCTATTTTTTTCTTGAGAAATATTTACATTCTTTCAATAGTTTCTCATACTTATTTATATCCATTTTCCAGAATGCATGAAGTAATTTCCATAATGCATGAAGATATTATTTCATCTAAGCTACGGTTTTTCATATTTCTCCAATCTTATATGTGTGGTAGAATTGTTCTAGGCACATCTCTAGAATGCTTTATTGCAAGTTAGATTGACACAAGATAAATTTGGGAGCATCTTGTCTTGAGGAGAGGAGTTAAAGTGTTAGACCTCCTTTTATGAGTGAAATCTTGGGCCTTATCCTTGGAGAAAAGAAGTTTAAGACCATAGATCTCCTATAATGAGTGAATGTTTGACAACTTCTCTCTTTAGTTTAGATTGTGGAGCTCCTTTGTGAGGCCCTTCCCCTTCTACACCATGTTATCCCATACTTACTAATCCTTAGTAGAACCCTCGTAGATTGCAGTCATGACTCCATAGCCCAAGGAACAAGGCACTAGATCCTTTCATCCACCATCCCCAACTCTTTTAAACTTTCTCATTCCAATTTGTTCATGTTGCTAAGCTCCTTTACTCCCACTCCATACTATACAAAGTGAGCCTAGTGACCATAGGGAAGCCCCCCTTCACTCAGGTTTACCCTTTGTCTTAAGTGCAGAGTGATGGTGAGGTGAAAAAATCCATCCTCCTAGTTTCACATGTCTCCATCTAGGTGTTAGGACTTTTCACTTTTGGGAGAAGGTGAGAGATTGCATCCCAAGGAAACCCTAGTTTTGAATGCTCCTCCTCTAACCCTTTTGCTAGGGACATGTTACCTCTCTATGAGGTATCCTATATTTTCACTTGGCTATATCATTGTAAGCCCAAGGATGCAAGTCAAAAGCCATGTAAACCATAGTGGATGATTTTGTAATGGACTCCCAGACTTGGTTCGATAATGATCAGTCCCCTTAGTCCCGGTCTCAATGTCTTTTGTCCTGAATAGGATTGGAGGCCTTGGCATGAATCTACTGGGACACATAATTGTGTGGAGCCATGAGTCCTATGTAGGGGTGATTGTAGTTTGTGGGCCCTAGCTCGATCCATGTCATGCACACCTATGTCTTCCCAAACAAGGATGTTGGGAGCGGGGAGCGGGAGCGGGAGCGTGGATTTTCAAAAATTTCCGAGTGGGAGTGTTTCGGGAGCGTTTTTTATATAATACATTAAAAATATATATTTTGATGCATATATATAAAAAAAACATGCAAAATAGTGAATCAATTGCAAAAAACATGAAAACATAGATATAAGATCATTTAACTAATTGATTGGTGATGATGATTAAAGAATCAACCATTTAGTACACATAACATCAACCATAAACATTTGTCATCAATAGATTGTAATAGACAACATCAACCACAAAATGAAATAGACTCTAGAGCATCATATTTATTACCAAAGAGTTGTAAGATTTAGTCAATAGTCCAAATTTCAAAATTCAAACTTCCAAGGTAAATTGTCATATAATGTTCATAACTTCATTGTTTACGAAATAAGCCATAATAAAGAGTCAAGACAGTACTAAGTTCTAGAGACTACTTATAAAAAGGAAAAATAAAAAGAGATCTAATATATATTAGCAAGTACTAAGTACTATGCTCTAAGTTTTCCTCTTCCCATGAGAAACTTCTAGTTTCTTTTCCCGTTCTCTTTGAGTTTGAAGAAGAGAAGTAGGTGGAACTTGGGAGTGTTTTTGGAACACAACCAGTGGCTGAATGGACCCCACGTGACAATGGACGTTGTGAAGATAAAAGAAAAATTGATGCAGCTGGAACACTACTAGTGGATGGGGGTGGCAAGTCTCCTCCAAGAATATGATCACCATCATGATCACCCAAAAGTTATGCTTCCAAGTGCTCTAAAACCATGGCTCCATCCTGACCAAAATACATTGGGGTATTTATCCTCAATGATTTCTCTTGTTGCCTTACAATTAACAACATTATCAGTGATGACTTGAATAACATTCTAGGGCCCAATCTCTTAAATGGTTTTAATCAAGGCATCTGAAATATTAATACATATCTAGTAGCGATCTGAGTAGTCATGGGTTGAAAGGAAGACCGCACCACTAGCAGACACAACAAGATCAATGGCCTGCCTTTCACATTTTTCCAACCATTAGATACAATTGATACCCGATGTCAATTCCAATCATTTGTAAATTTTCCTAGAGCACCTTGGATTTTGGCTCTTTCCCTGTCAAGTCCCAAGGCTCCAGCGTTGTCATACTCAGGGCTCATGTATCCTTTAGGGGCACCACTGATGACTTATAGCATTTCATGCCAATATGGTGAGCGAAGAACATTGAATGGTATACCACATGCATAGAGAAACCTAAAAAAATTTGCATCAACATCATCTCTACAACCTTCGTCAAGGAAATATGATAGTGTTTTACACCCTGACGACGAAGGCGAGAATGCACTAGCATGGGGGGATGCAAATCGACCAGTGAACATTCTTTGTGCACTCTCACGTTCAACCTTTGGTCTTTTGGATTTGTTTTGTGTTTCCCCCTCTCCCCTTTAGTATTTGAGTCTCTCTTCGGGTGGCATGCTCACACACGTTTTGACTCCTATACTCTTACCTTCATCTCCTATACTCTTACCTTCATCCTAGTACATAGTCCCACACATATGCTTTCTCACACGGGTATAGGAACCTATGTATTTTGTATGACAATGATGACATGTAAATTTTGTGGTTCCACCCCCTTTACCTCCCCAAGCCTTGTGACATACTTCCATAGAGGTGTGTAATTCTTTCCTCCTCTCATTGGTCTGTGTTGTCCACTTCTATTTCTTCGTCACTATCATGGTTATTTCGACGTGCAGTTCCCACCACCACCATCAAAATAAAAAATGGAACCAAAATGACATGCCACATTGACATCATCATCATGATTGTTGAACCTTGATAATAACTTGCTACCTGCAATAGAATGATGGACGAGAAATGGGAAAGAGTAGGAGAAGAAAACAATCAAATATTCAACATAGCATAATATACTAGTTTACAACAAATAGATTTTATTTATTTTTAAACAAGAAACAAGAACAGGCTTAAGAGCCTACCTCTTTATTTCTCCAATGCTGGTTGAATATGACTATGGTAGCCTTCAATCTCCCTTCTAAGCTCTCGCAAATGGAAGCCTTCAATCTTTCTTCCAAGCTCTCCAATCTCCCTACGGAAGCCTTCAATATTCCTTCCAAGTTCTCCAATCCCTTCCAAGCTCTCAAATATCCCTTCATTCTTCTTCAATCTTCCCTCAATCCCATCAATAACAAGCAAAAACCTTCTCAAAACCCTCCTAGCAAAGGTGAGTGAAATGAGAAATAGAATGAGAGAAAAATGGAGTGAGTCCGTGTTTTATTCCCTTAGAAACCCTA
>ML785438.1:111151-130063 GCA_009831015.1 Picea engelmannii
AGCATATCCAAGAGGGGGATAGTTTCCTTCTACATCAGGTGTTGATCTCTCTGCTCTTATTCACCAATGATTTGGTTTTGATGGCCTCCACTCCCGAGAGCCTGTAGAGACAAATCGATGCACTGGCCAGTTTTTGTGACCTTCAATAGTTGACGATAAACCTACGTAAAACCAAGGTTTTGATCTTCAACGCATCAAAGAGCTCCCTTATAGACTTAAATTTCCATTACAAGGGGGTAGAGATTGAGATCACCACAGCATAGACTTATTTGGGAGTACAATTCATGAGGCCCTGTTTCAGCGTGCGGTAGGCCCTTCTGCCTAGGATCAGTATAGGGTACGATTCTCTTGGGTCATTCTCAGGACATCTTGCCCAAACTCTACCTCATGGAGGCAATTATCAGACCCACGGTTCTCTATGGCTTTGAGATCTAGGGGGCGAGCTTCTTACAGACAGACTGGGCCAAGTTGGAGGGAGTCTAGACACTAGTTCTCAGGTGTATCATCCGCTGCAAGCAGACGGTTTTGCAACCCATTATTCAGGCAGAGTTTGGCATCCATCCATTCCGCCTTGAGGTCATTTTCCACCTGGTCTTTTTCCTTCCTAGAGTTAGATGTTTCAGTGACTCTACCATCGAGAGAGAGCGGTATCCCTACCTATCTCTTTGCTCCTCGGAGGCTCTTGCTTAGGCTCCCTCCTCATGCCGTGTATGTGGTTGGTTCTCAGAGGCGTCTCGACTTCTCCAGTCAATGACTATCTCCCCAGAGCGCCTTCCCCCATTCAATTTCTCCCCTAATGCACTATGCGATCTCTTTCCAACTAGATAGGTACTGAATCAGGCTACCAGAGTACATCTACAGACTCTACACTCAGGTTACTTGGACCTTGCCTTCGGCGAACCTGGGCCCAAAGATGTCCTATCTAGAGCACATTTTGGAGCTGTGAAATGGCATCGTAGTTCGCCCTCTTACGCAAGCATTGGATGCACACACTTTGGATTCCTTTGGGTCAACTCCAAGTTGGATCCCAACAGCTCCGGATTGAGATAGAACACCATATACCACGGTCCGATAGGATCTGCCAAGTGTGCCACTTACAGGAGTCAAAGACAGAGATGCACCTCATCTTTAGGTGTCCTATATATTATGAGATCAGAGGACACCACCATTGCCTATATAGGGACTCAGGGGGATCACTCTCTACTTTCTTCAAATACTAGGACCAGAGATGCCTAGTTCTCTTCATCGGGGAGATATTCTGCCACAGATCTCAGTTTCTACATGCAATTCCCCACCTTGGGATGACCAAGACGATCACCTCATACTTTCATGATGACCCATCAAACCGAAGCAACAAGCAGAGGGATGAGTCACAAAGTACACTAGACAGTAGATTGGTGAGACCTCGTGTCTCTCATCAGCTTCTCCCTCAGGGAGACAAATCATTATCATCGAGACCGATTCGCAAGTGTCATACAACACATCAGTCCACACATTCTCAAAGAGTAGGAGGCATTGGCTCGATACAACTCCAGAGCAGGTCACATCTTGTCTGTTGGACCACCTCCCATTTTTCGATGAGCTACCAGAGTTCTAATTGGAGTTTCTTTCCTTCAGCCTCGGATGTTAGGAGTACTCCCCGCTCCTACATTCCCCCCAGGATCATACAGTCGGACCTCCTGGTAGTCCCTGAGGACTCTAACAGTGAGATAGTGCCCATTTCGCCCCCTTCACCCTCGAACATCCGATCGGGTAGACCTTGACAACCTCTTCGTCAAACCTCTCTCTCTCTCTCTCTCTCTCTCTCTCTCTCATCATGGATATATACTTTCGAAGACTATTTGACTTTAGATTTCTTTCTTTATGTTTTATGTTATTTTCTTTCTTTCTTTCTTTAGATTTTTTTCTTTCTTTAGACCTCTCTCTCTCTCTCTCTCATCATGGATATATACTTTCGAAGACTACTTGACTTTAGATTTCTTTCTTTATGTTTTATGTTATTTTTGGCATTTTTTGCATTATCTAGGAGTTGCAAGTAGATTGGTGAGACCTCATGTCTCTCCTCAGCTTCTCCCTCAGGGAGACAGATCATTATCATCGAGACCGATTCGAAAGTGTCGTACAACACATCAATCCACACATTCTCAAAGAGTTAGAGGGATTTTCTCGAGACAACTCCAGAGTAGGGCACATCTCGTCTGTCGGACCACCTCCCATTTTTCGACGAGCTACTAGAGTTCTATTTGGAGTTTCTTTTCTCCAGCCTCGGATGCTAGGAGTATCCTCTGCTCCTACATTCCCCCCAGGATCATACAGTCGGACCTCCCGATAGTCCCTGAGGACTCCGACAGTGAGATAGTGCCCAGTTCGCCCCCTTCACCCTCGACCATCTGATCTGGGAGACCTTGACAACCTCATCGTCAGACCTCTCTCTCTCTCTTTCTCTCTCTCTCTCTCTCTCTCTCTCATCATGGATATATACTTTCAAAGACAACTTGACTTTAGATTTCTTTCTTTATGTTTTATGTTATTTTCTTTCTTTAGATTTCTTTCTTTCTTTGGTTTCTTTCTTTCTTTAGATCTCTCTCTCTCTCTCTCATCATGGATATACACTTTCGAAGACTACTCGACTTTAGATTTCTTTCTTTATGTTTTATGTTATTTTCGGCATTTTTTGCATTATCTAGGAGTTGCAATTGCACTCCCACATTGTACTCATACTTGATGTAGTTCTCAGTCCCATTGACCTACGTTTGTGGTCATTTGTTGGACATTAATGAAATTATCTTATCTTATCCACAATCAATTCTTAACATAATCAACAATTTTTCAAACATATTCTAGGCTAAAAGTATTCAATAAAATTCATTAATTGTTGAAGTAATTCCAGTATATATTTTTTACGAACATAAAAAAATCAAAGCTTTGTCAACACATCTGAAACACCCTAGCGTGTGCAGGTCATATGACAGGTGATAAAAGGTAAGATATCAAGGTATGGAAAGGTTGGAAAACTTTCTATTCGTAAACTAGTGAATATTTGAGGGCTAGCAATCACCGAAAAATGAAATATGTGCATGCAAAGAATATGTGAAAATATCATCTTACTAATCCAATTAGCAACATAAGTATACAGAACCTGGCGATTCCTTGCAGTACTCCAATGACATACTGGTCTCAAATTCCTACTGCGAGGAAAAACAATTAAAAGATTATAGGCATAGGCATTAGTTGGTCATTTAGAATGACCAAATTAATCATTTCATGAATAAATTATATCATATCAATCAAAAAAACCATGAGTGATGGCTCGAGGTAGGAAGAAAACTCCAAAGGGTCTAGCTAGCCCTAGATCTAGCACAAGACCCAAGACACCCGACAACAATGTGCCCTCAAAAACTGTTGCAAAAATGAAATTTGGATCTTCTCATGCTACAAGCAATCTAGGTATGGTCATGTCAAGCACTAAGCCTAGGCATAGGGACTCCCATGTAAACCCATTGTTTGTTGTCGAGGATACTGCAAAGGAAGTGCATGCAAGGGGAGAAAAATGGCAGAAGAGGGAGAGTTCTATAACTACATCCTCGTCAATCTACCATTAATCAAATACACCCAAAAGCATAATGGCACCCTTTAATCTACAATTTCAATGTTTGTTGCAGATCTGGTTGTTTCAGAACTGTTACAACACACAAAATGATATTATGTAAAGCAGAAGGGCAAACAGCGATCCAACAACAAACATGTGCTCATGCAAATCATCCATACCCTGACAATGCTCCAATAGCTAGGGTTGTTTTTGTCTACTTCGATTTCAACTCACTTTGCAAAAGCTTTTACCCAACACTATTCTAAAATAATTTTTTGATTATCACATCCTTAACAAAAACTCTCTTCTAACACCCCTTCCATATGCCCTTTTATATGCCACAACTCAATGTTGTAGAAGTCAGCAACTACATGTTGAGGTTTGTAGCTCGGACAAGTATTTCCACATTGATTTGTGTCAAACATGTGGAAATCGTCATTAATACCTCTCAGAACTTTGGAAATTCACTTTAATAATTTAATTATTAAAGTGAATGTCATTTTATATTTAATAGAGGTTAATTTAATGAAATGCCTAAGTTTTGGCATTAGTGAATTAGATTAAATATTAGCCATTGATCTCAAGTGAGGTGAGATCTAATATCAACCGTTGATCACTTTGGAGATTAGGATTAGGGCTCAACTCTAGATTATAAAAGGCAGCCAAGGTGAGAGGAGAAGATACACAAAATCAAAGAGTCAGTGACTCATTGAGAGTGAAGGACTTTCACTCTACAGGCCAACACAAGAGAAGGAAGGACAACTAGCCAGGAGACTTTCGGGGGTCGTACCAACAGGTCAAAGGCTCCTTGATTTTCTACAGGAGGGTCGTACAGCACAGCAGGGGCCATACAGTCGTACGGCGGTGGTTCAAGCCACGGCATCCCACCACAGAGAAGGCCATACAGTAGGCCACGAGCCATACACCAGGTCACGAACCTGTTTTGCAGGCTATACAAGCCATACAACAGCCCGTATAGATGCTCGTACAAGGGGGTGTACAGTGGCAATAGCAGGCAAAGGTTTTCTAGGGAAGATTTGCAGAGGGTTTCTCAAGGGAAAATTTGCACAGTTTGTTGGTGATTGTATTTTTCCTTTGTGGGCCATTTTTCCAGTAATAGAGCCCTTGTATGCCTGGATATTATTTAATGAAAAACATATTTGAAGGGCGGAAATTTGTTATGCATGTGTCATTGTGAGATTGGTTTCCATTTTGCTTCCGCTATTTAATTCATGTTAATAATTCCAGCAAGTATATTTTATTCAGTGAGCTGCAATTATTTATTTTAGCAAGGAAATCACTAGGAAATAATTTATCTAGGGTTGGGACTAGAAAATTAACATGGTATAAGAGCACCAACTCTGAAGGGAAGCCAATTTTAGAAGATTTTTGTAGATCTATAAATCAGCAGGGTAAATTTCGTGGCAGTTTGTTCAAATCTAGAAATGGAAACAACCAGTCTCGGGTTCGAAGACCAATTCGATGGAGCATCTAACTGTTTGTCCTAGAAAGCAAGGGTTTCTTTTCTTTTGAAGGAACATGACCTTTAGGAAATCATGGAGAAGGTTGTTCCTACACGACAAATGCAGCAAAGAAGATCGCTCTCGAGAAGGACATCAAAGCCCAGAGAGTGATCTCGAATGTCGT
This sequence comes from Picea engelmannii, assembly GCA_009831015.1. Taxonomy (NCBI): domain Eukaryota; kingdom Viridiplantae; phylum Streptophyta; class Pinopsida; order Pinales; family Pinaceae; genus Picea; species Picea engelmannii. The sequence continues at coordinate 116,388 of ML785438.1, forward strand.
GAGGGATCATTTGATCCCTCAAGTGGCAGAGAAGCAGTAAGCCAAAGAGATGTTCCAAGGCTCTAGTGGATTTGTTCCAGATCAATTACTTGAACAGGAAAATGATCTTGAGAAGCAAGCTCGGCTCCATCCAGATGTCAAGATCTGACAATGTTGCCAGCTACTTCACAAGGATCACCCAGACACGTGATCAGCTTGCAGCCATTGGGGAAATAGTGGATGATGTAGAACTTGTTAATGTGGCATTGAATGGTTTCACCAAACCTTGGGAACCATTTGTCAAGGGGATCTATGCTCGAGAGAAACTTCCAGATTGGCAGAGGCTTTGGGATGATTGCATCCAGGAAGAGAATCGGGAGGAGTCCAAAGCTAGCAAGCAGCGAGGTAGTGATGAGAACATGGCCCTTCTCAGTCAGACAAGAAAGGTTAAAGGAAAAGGTTCCAACAAGAAGGGTAACAGTGAGGGGGAAACCAAACTATGAGATACCTTTGATATATCTAAGTATTTTCTTTGTTGGATTCCAATGTATCTCCCTAGAGAAATTTAAAAATATTGATAACATTCCAACTGCAAAAGTTATGTCTGGTCTAGTTGTGGTAAGATAGATCAATCCTCCAAGTTGACAATAATGCAATTCATTAACCACCTCAGATTTATCATCTTTCGAAAGCTTTAAGTTTACCTCCATTGGGGTTTTGGTGGGATTACAAACTTCCATTTTGAACTTGTTCAACAATTCTAAAGCATATTTTGCCTATGAAATGAAAATCTTGTTTGGTTGTTGCCAAACTTCAATGCCCAAACAATAATGTAATAATCTCAAGTCAGTCATATCAAATGATTTGCAAAGACTATATTTTTCTTCCTGAATCAACTCATCACTACTACCTGTAATGAGTAAGCCATCAACATATACAATGATAACAATAAGTTCTTCAACTTTTTCTTTGATATACAAGTTAGGATTTGTTATCCACCAAGTTGCACTAGGATGGACTTGCAGTTGAGCCGCCAAAGATTGAACATTCACATGTTCAAAATCAGAGTTCAAAAGTCCATCCGGTCAAATTGACCACCTTTTTTTACTTTTTTACTGCATTTCCACAACCCATGCGGAGCATTGTAATAAGATGAATTAGTATGATGAAGTTGTAAAAGGTTTAGCCACTAAGACTTAGGCATGAGTGCATTACTCTAGAATGTTTTTTTTAATTGTTAATTGTATTTTGCTCTTTAGCAATTTATAATTTCTGAGTTTTTTCACTCAATCCCTCCAAAGCTGGAGTATGTCACTCATGGTTAGGCCTTAGCATGGTCATCTAAGCCTAGTGTCTAATGTATATTATCATATTGATCATCATCCTAGAGTCCCGTGGAAATGTGCTAAGTCCCCCTTAGGATTTTTAATGTTTTATACAAATAAAAAATTTCCCGCAAAATCAGGATATTTTAATTGTATTTATGCCAATAAGTTAAAAAAATAGCACTAGGAGGCATCATATGCCTTGTAGGTATTCGTTTTCACATACTGAATACCCACTTTACCTAAGTAACACCTTTTCGAGGGAAAATATTGAGTTTTACTCAAGAAAATTGGATTTTCTCTCGGAAAAGGTAAATAAATGACAAATAAAAGACAAAAATCGACAATGCTATTTTTGTAGAAACATGTTCCCAACATGTTTTTAGTTAACTATCTCTCTCTCTCACTTCACTGTGACTTTGTGGTAGTCGAAGGTGAGTTAGAGTAGTGTAAGTGGGGTCTCTCTCCACTTGGTGAAGATCTCAAAGCTAGTGCGCACCTCTCTAAAATATATGGCACATTAAGGAGGGGCATCAATCCCAAGAGGGATGACTCGCCCTCTCCACCTACCACTCACACATGTGGCAAGTTTCACTCCCACAACACTACACCTTGGATGGTGAGTCACTCTAGTTGATGTGGAGGTGTCTTTCCCCACATGTTCTTCAAACCATGCACCCTCTCCACTTGGCAATGCACCCCACCTCATTGACTAGTTGGAGCTTGGGATTTGATGCTTGTGTTGTAACATTGTAATACTTTTTCATATTGGAGTAAAGAAGACTTTGGAGGTCAAATTGGTGGATTGTCTAGTGTGTGGATGCATGTGTATATGAGGTGATATTATTCTATTTCATTTGCTTTTGTATTGTGGTTTAATTTGGCCTTATAGGAGTACTATTACTCACTAGGGTAGGATTGCTAAGCTAGCTTGATTAGTGATCTTACTATCTATCTACTGAAGAGATTTTAAATGCAATATTTGTTTGGTTTAACCTATTGTGTGTTGAAGTCTCTTTTGTAGGTGATACCATCTTCTAACCCTCTTATTTGCAAGTGTTTGAAGTAGTTGATGCCTCAACTTGGAGATTTGAATGATCTGGATTGAATCTTCCATTCTTCCAAGTCATTTGAAGAAGATCCCTCCTCATTTCACCAAAGAAGGACTCCATTGCCCAAAATATTCCAAGCACAAGCTTGTTCTCTTTCTCCCTCATCTTAAGCTATAATTCCTTGGTTACTTTACATCTACATGCAAGCAATTTGGATCTAGTTTCTAAAGCTAAATCTTTAGTTCCTTTTATGCATGCATAGGATAGTTTAGATCTGATTTTTATCTAAAAGTTTCTATCTAAAGAATCTAGACCTAATATAAGAAAAGAACCTATTTTATCAAGTTTTTTTCTAAAATTATTTAAAGGGATAAAAGCTAATCTTTTCTAAGTACTTTTATTTTTCAAATCTAGCATTTAAGTGCTTTTAACTTGTTGTTTTAGAACAGCAACAAAAGACCCTAAGGAAACAAGCTTTCTAGCTTGATTTTCTTAGTTCCTTTTTACAATTTTTTGTAATTTTCACTTAGAAATTTTTGGGCTTTAATACTAATACCCCAAAGTGTTTTTGGGCATCTTTTGTTTTCATTTGTTTGTTGTTTTGTGCAGGTTAGCGAATAAACAAGGAGAAACTCTACCAATTTTTGGCGGATTAGGAGCTTTCGAGACCCCCAAAAGTACCTTGTACCTTTGTAAACCATTATAAAAGCTTATTTTCTTTCTGATCCACTTCTATAAGGATCCAAAAGTTTCTCAAAGAAGAGACCATTGTAATCAATAGTAATAAAGAGTGGGCTACACAATGCCCCATTTTCGTTTCCCCCAAGGGGGGGTGGTGTCTTGAGGTTTGGTTGTTGCCATAGTTCTTTGTCTTTCATTTCAGTTCACAATCTTCATCTAAAGCTAAAATAAAATAAACACAACAATCATAATCACATTTAGCTTAGATTTCAATTTGGAAAAGTAAACTTTAATTGCTAGCTAAGATTTCCCTTTTTCGCAATTTTTTATCTTTTTTGGGGAAAATAAACCAGTCCCCTCAGCTCCTCTGCAAAGAGGCTGGGCAGTGTGGACTTATAGTAATTAGAAAACATTTACTTTTCTGTTATTTCAATTTCTTCCTAACAAACCAGTCCCCTCAATTCCTCTGCAAAGAGGTTGGACAGTGCGGACAATAGTAATTAGCCTCACATTTACATTTATTGCATTTTCTTTTATTTGGCAAATAAACCTGTCCCCTCGGCTCCTCTACAAAGAGGCTGGACAACGTGGACTTAGATTAATTAGAAAACATTTACTTTCAGTATTTTACTTTCAAGTCTTTATTTTCTTGCAAGTAATAAACTCGTCCCCTCRGCTCCTCTGCAAAGAGACTGGACAGTGTGGACTTAGTAATAAATAGGACAATCTCAAAAGGAAAGKATTGCTTGGTGTGGAAAACCGCCTAAAGGGAGTGTGTGAAGTCATGCGGAATACCTCRGGCTTGTTCCCCTCCGTGTTGGACATCCGGCACCTTTAGTGAGTTTGTTGGTGAAGACATTGGGTTTTGTCAAACTCTCTGCAAATTTCCTCTCTAAAGGGATAGTCTCCCTAGAGGCCACATTCTTAGTTTAGCTTGCAACTCATTTTCTTATAAAGCAATAATTCAATCCCATTAATAAACTCTAAAATCTTTCAAAGACATCTCCACATGGTAATCTACACTTTCAGCAGCATCATAGATTACGCATATTTGGCACTGGTCTCATTATCTATCTTAAAGCCATTTGCTTCAAGTACTTTGTATTTTGCTTCAAAGTTCTTTCCTTTATCTTGAAGTATCTAATTTGCTTATAGTTGTTTTACTTGCAAGTACATGTATCCTTTGATTATACTTTATGCAAGTATTTCCTTTATTGAATATCTTTCCATAAGCTTTATCTTTTGAATGAATGATATATGTTGCTAGTATAGATTTACTTTTATTATTATCTTTGTTGCAATAAACTCCTAGATTCATTTTCTTGTACTTGGATTAGTTTCAAGCCTTAGTATATTTTGTTAGGGACTACCCCCCTTGGCTTCGCTAGGAGTTGGCCTAGATGGAGGAGCCGAGGATTAGGTGACAGCACCTTGACTCGAGACTTGCCCCCAAAGACACACCAAGTGGATTGAAGATTTCTTCCACGTCACCCAGGTGTGTAGAAAGGCGGCAACAAAATCAAAATCACTTCTCTTGAAACCTCTTGATCTTTTCAAGGCTTGTTTTAATCCATACAAGGCCTTCACCAACTTACATACCAATTTTTCTTCTCCTTCGACAGCAAATCCTTCAAGCTTCTCCATATACACTTCTTCTTGCAAATCCCCATTTAAGAATGCACTTTTGATGTACATCTAGTGTACCTGCCATCCAAACTATGTTGCAAGAGCTAACAACATTTTGAATGTGATCAATTTTGCAATGGGAACAATTGTTTCCTCATTATCTATACCTTTTTTTGTGCATATCATTTTGCAACTAACATGGCTTATTTATCAATAGAACCATTTAATCTGAACTTAGTTCAATATACCCATTTACAACCTCTCGATTTCTTATTCAGATGTTAATTTAACTAACTTCCAAGTGCTGTTTTCCATTAAAGCATTGTTAAAATTATGAGCTTGATAGTAAACTGTAAGGAATTCTTTAAATTCTAACAGTACTTTGAAATTAGCTTAATATGAATCACAAACCATAATCAAGACTGAATAGCAAAAACCATGTAGTTTTACCAGCATGTAAATTCACACCACATGTACCCTAGGGAAACCCTATACAGGGAGAAAAACCCCAGCAAACAATTTCCTTTTATTGCAAAGATAATGTATGACCACATACAAAATATCCACCATGAAAAGTTTGCTCTTAAAGAGCTTGCCAAGTTGACTCTGACCTGACTGTGTAACTAAGAGACCTTGCTGATATATAAACTCATGTTATAGACCAGCACTGAAGACGTATCTTTGTTGCCTTCAATGACTGAGATACGCTGCCTCTTATGGACTGATATATCAGCTCTGATATGGACTATTATTGTTGCCTCTATTGGACTGATACGCAGCCTTTTCTTGGACTGATATATGCCTCTGTTATGGACTGATATATCACTCTGCTTCCTCACCCATATGCAGCATAACAATTGTGTAGAAAAGATGGTTAACCTCTTTCTTAAATAGGAGTGGAGAGGTAGAGAGGAGATGGCTCGAAATAGCCTAAGTGAATGCATGTGTTTACAACTGAACTTAACTCAGCAACCAGATTTAAAACTGAACTTTAACACTTCAGTTAGGACTCGACCTTGACTGGACATGCATGCAAACTACTCGTCATGCATGCAACATGCAACTAGACATGCATGCAACATGCAACGTGCAACATGCGACATGCAACATGCAACTTTATGCAAATTTATGCAATTCGACTTTTACAACTTGTCCTTTTACAATTTGAGTTCAACAACTCATTCAACTTGACTCTTAACATGGCAATTCGAATTTTTTCATGGTGGATGGTGTTACACGTGCCAACGCACTAGATCAATACATTTACATCATTTGCAATATCAGAAAATTGTTTGTTTCTAGCTCATAGGAATTTTATGTTCAACCTAACTTTTGTTAGATGCCTTGCCTTTTGTTCATGGCTCGCAAGGCTTGACTAGGCTCATAGAGGTTGTACAGTCCCCCTGACTTTTGCACTAGTCTGTCTATGCTCACAAAGGTTGTACGTTCCCTCTGACTTTTGCACTAGACTGTCAATGTTCACAGAGGTTGTATGTTCCCCCTGACTTTTGTATTAGACTTACATCTTGACTTTTGTCTTAGACTTACAAGGCTTCTACCTTTGCCTTGGCTTGACTCACAAGATCATATAGCATGTTGTTCGTCCTGACTTTTGGTTTGACTCACAAAGGTTGTACATTCCCCCTGCCTTTTGTCAATACCTCACAAGACTGGTTGATTCTCCAAATCTCCCTGGCTAGCCTCAGGGTGGCCCATATGGCCTCTCATTGGAGAATGACTGTCGATGCTACCAAATTTAACAAGCATGATATTCTACTTGCATTGTATCTCTCTATTTTTGCTTATGATTCGCTTTATTAAAAGAATCTAGATCATGAGAATGCACAACTTCATTCATCAAAGAAGGATTTACTTATTGGGGTGATTTTGACCTTGTTCTTCTCTCACCTTGGTGTATCTCATCCGACTTTTCATCTTGAAGAGTTTGATTGAACCATTTTAGCCTTTCCTAAGACTGACTACCATCTTTATGAGACTGACTACCATCTTGTTCTTCCAACTCCAAGTCTACTTTTTCTTTCTCCTCTTCTTTGTCCTCTTCTCTTCGTCGCCTCCTATATGTGACAAGATTTTTGAACTCAAGCTCTTCATTATCACCCCGCAAAACTTGACCTTTCTATTTAGATGTATGCCAATGTGGAGGTCTCTCATCAAAAATTACATCTCTACTTATAACAACCTTTCAATTTATTGAATAGAATAACTTGTACACATTTGATTCAGTGTTAGATCTAATAAATATGCAGTTCCTACTTTTAGCTTCCAATTTATATCTATCTGTATGGAACATGTGCATATGCCAAACAACCAAAAACTTTGAAATTTGTTACCTTTGGTTTCCTTCCTGACCAGACTTCACAAGGGGTCTTACTATGAATTGCCTTTGTTGGACTTCAATTTAATAAAAATATTGTTGTCTTAGTACACTACCTCAACCCAAAACTAATCACTAAGATGGTGCCCCTTTAGCATGCACCTAGCCATCTCTACAATAGACCGATACTTTCGCTCTACTACACCATTTTGTAATGATGTCTTCGCAATAGAAGTTTGTCTTTGAATACCATGATGATAATAAAAACACGAAATGCATGGGATTCATACTCACCTCCTCTATCACTTCTTAACACCTTAATGCACATACCACTTTCATTTTCAACCATGGCCTTGAAATGCTTAAAAATTGTAAAAACATCAAATTTGTACTTCAAAAAATATACCCATATTTTTCTTGAAAAAACACCAATGAATGTTACAAAGTACTTAGCACCTCCAAGGGATTGGGTTCTCATTGGACCACATACATCACTATGAATTAATCCAAGTACCCGAGTTGCTCTAGTTTCATCGTTATCAAATTTGAGGTGATGTTGTTTCCCTACTAGACATGCTTCACATACACCTTTATCGTCCTCAATGTTAGGCAATCCATTCACCAAATTATGTTTATGAAGCAATTTGAAATAAAAGTAGTTAAGATACCCATATCTCTCGTGCCATAATTGATGTTCTAAAGTAGAACATGTCAAAAAAGCTTTCTTTTTCTTTGGAATAACATCAAACCTATACATCTCATTACACCACAATCCTCTAGTAATGGTGTTGTTGTTACGACCTTTAATCAAGCATTGTTTCTTATCAAAAACAACAATATAATTATCATCGATAATTTTACTAACAGAAAGCATGTTGGTCTTTAAACCAAGAACATACAAGACATTCTGTATATTTTTTATGCAATCTCCTAAAACTCTCATGGGTAGCTCACCTTGTCCTTGTACCTCATGAACATTATCATCACCAAGAATAATGATCTCATTATCACATGGAGCAAGTTTGGGAAAAACTTCTTGCTTATCAATCATATGTTTGCTAGCTCCCAATCAATGACCCAGACACATTGAGAAGCAATGATGTCAATATGAGAAGCCATAAATAGGTAATCAGTGGCAAGTTCAATGTTTGAAACCATTGTACTTCTACAAAATGACTTTGATGCCTTCCCCTTCTACTTCTTCTATGATATCCTCTACCTCTATTTTGATCAACCTTGTGTCTTTACTTAAGGTTTGATTAACTTTTAAAATCTGAAAATTACAAGGCATATAACAGCCAACTAAAACAAGACGTCTAGCCCTAATTATGCAACAATATAAATCAGCAAGGCAAATTTTATGCAATAAAATGATTTTAGGTCAAACATGCAAGAAAACCCTAGGATTTTAGGTCAAGAATATGCATGAAAACCCTAGATATCTAGGGGTTTTGATGGCTGAAAATTAAACATAAGCTAAACAAAACATTGAATTTACCCTAAAACATAAAATTAAATTTGAAATTAGTTTTATGATTGACTAAAGGGAGAAGACTAGTGCCTACTATATTTTTGGGGGGCATATGGGGTTAATTAAGAACTCCCTTAAGGAGATGTAAGTAGATCTAAGGTGGTATCTAAGGTTGTCCACTACAAACCCTAGAAGATCCTCCTAGTACCTTACAAAACTTCAAGATGATTTAAGGGAAGATACTAAACTAATAATCTTCCAAGAGCTTTGAAAAGGGGGGATTTGTTCAAGAAAAATATGAACAAAATGCACAGCAACCACTAGAGAAGCACAATTACACTTATAATTATTCATAAACAAAATCCACAAGATAAAGAGAGGCCACTCACTCAAGAAATCTTTCAATCTTCAAAACCCTAGGAATGAGCATCCATAAAGATGTAAAGCCATCCACAAGACAATCTCCACAAGGAGTCACTCTAACTATCCATCCATAGCCATTTTAGAGAAGAGAAATAAAAGACTAGAGTAGTTCTCCACAAGTAGTAATGACCAAAATGAGAAGTGCTTCTCTTATTTAAATGAGATCGTGCATCCATCTCATTAAAATAACAATATTTTCCTAGCAAAAGCCCTAAGAAAATAAAATACGCCTTTATCTCTTTACAAACCCTAGAGATAAGGCCATAATACATAAATAATCCATGATACAAGAGTGGATAGGTCAACAAGACCCCCAACAATGCTCCCAAAGTGAATTAAAAGTGAAGTAAAGGACCGCTTCAAAGCTCTCCGGGCTAAGAGGAAACTCTCTTCGCTTCCACGCACACAGCGAATTTTTATTGATGTTGACCTCACCAAATCCCAGCAAGCGGAACTCAAACTATCTAGGGATCGGGTCACAGCAGCGCGAAAAGAAGGTAAATGGGCAACTATTCGAGATCTCAAAGCAGTCATCTATGATTCGTCCCCTCCAAGATACTCCTGTCCTTTGGGCCAAATGATTGTCTTGTTCAACTGGGGGGCAGGTTAGGGGGGGCGAACCCACCATCTCCATTAGTTGTCGGAACTGTAATGGTGCATTTTGGTCCTCACTGGGAATGCTTCGGGATGTAGTCTGGTCTTGTGACCTCCTTTTCCTCATAGAGACGCATGTGAGCCCCATGCGGACACCACCCCTGATACATGGATACCATTGGGCATCGTCTAGCCAACGGGAAACTACATCTGACAGTGTTAGAGGATCTGGAGAGGTTGCTTGTCTTATACGATATTCCCTCCAAAACATAATCACTATGTTGTCTTCAAATGACCATGCCAGATTTCTACGGGTCCAGGTCCTTCAGAACAACCCCCTCCTCTGAGAGATATCTACATTTCAGTTTTCTACTTCCCACCAGTCTCATCCCACTTTGCACTTCATAGGGAGTCCGACGGGGACCCCTTCTTTGATCTCTATGCTGACATCTCTCACTATTCCACACTTGGGGAGGTCATTCTTCTAGGTAACGTTAACGCCCATACCAAAAACCTACAGGTATCTCTTCATGACAGGGTTGAGGATGCACTTTGTCTCCAGAAATTAGAACCAGAGTCTGTGGGCCTTCATAGGAGTTCGCAAGACATACATGGGCCCCTCACAAGTTATGGGAGACACCTCTTGTAGTTAGGGGAATATTAGGACTTATTGATTATGAATGGACTCCCTTGTTTTCCGGGTTCAGGTAACTTTACATACTTCCCCCATAGTGGGGAGGCCAGTGTAGTGGACTATGTCTTGGTCAACCAGGATCTCCTCCCACATATCCAAGTTCCAACACTTATCTATCTCTTGCCTCCCTTTGGCAGACCACGCCCTCCTCACCTTCTTTCTCTCTACACACCATATTATTGGGCTTCAAAGACCCCCAGGCCATGTTCTCCCCCCTTATGACATTCTTGGGAAACCTCCCACCTGCATCTCCTCCCCCCCCTCCCTATTCCACCCCTTTTCTGAGTGGGATATTAGGAGAGTAGCCAAACCCATGAGTACCAATAGAGCAACAAACGAGGAAGGGCTTCAAGTTGTGTTCCTTAAGCATGGCATCAATTCTCTCAAGTCTTATATTGTTGATTTATTTAACCAAGTGGTTTGTTCAGGCTTCCCCCCTTCTCGGACACAACATATAATTCATTTGATCCACAAATCAGAGAGTAGTTCTGATCCAAACAATTATCGGACTATCATGGTGGGTCACACATTCTCCAAGCTTTACACCACAATCTTACACCAGTGGTTCTCTGAGGAGTTGGAGAGGCGACGTCTCAGGGCTAGAGGGCAAGTTGGCTTTCGCCCAGACTACCAAACGATAGATCACATCTTCACACTCTGAGCCATTATTGAGGAGGCTCGTCGTCACTCTTCGAAGGTTTACACTTGCTTTGTAGACTTCTGGAAATCTTTTGACACAGTTCCGTGGGATGCATTATTTCAGAGGCTCTGCGACATTGGCACATCTGAGACCCTCCTAATGGCCATCATGAGACTATATTAGTCAAACTTTGGACGCCTCAGAATGGCACATGGCCTCTCCGACTTCATTCAGAGTACCATCAGGGTAAAACAGGGGTCCCCTCTCTCATTGACACTCTTTGGGATTTATATTGATGAGTTGGAGTCTTTCCTTCATGAGCATATCCGAGAGGGGGATAATTTCCTTCTACATTAGGTGTTGATCTCCCTGTTCACCGACGATTTGGTTTTATTGGCCTCCACTCCTAAGGGCCTACAGAGACAAATTGATGCACTAGCCATCTTTTGTGTCCTTCGACAGTTGTGTCCTTCGACAGTTGATGGTCAACCTGAGTAAAACCAAGGTTTTGATCTTCAACGCATCGAAGAGCTCTCTTACTGACTTACATTTCTACTATCGAGGGGCCAAGATTGAGATCACCACATCCTACACTTACCTGGGAGTACAGTTCACGAGGTCCCATTTTGGTATGTGGCAAGCCCTTCAACCTCGGCTTAGTAAAGGGTACGGTTCCTTGGCCCTCATTGAGACACGGTGCTTACTCGATTAGTTTCAAGACATCTTGTGCAAACTCTACCTCATGGAGGCAACTATCAGACTTAGTTCTATAAGGCTCTAAGATCTCAGGGCCAAGCTTGTTACAGACTAACTGGGCCAGGTTGGAGGGGATTCAATCCCTACTTCTCAGACGTATCCTCCACTACAAGCGGACATTTCCACAGCCCATTATTCAGGCACAGTTCGGCATCCATCCATTTTGCCTCGAGGTCATTTTTCGCCTAATCTCTTTCCTTCATAGAATTAGATCTTTCAGATACCCACTCCAAAGTAACTAGATGGGAGCCAATCCTTCTCTTTCTGCTCACTCCAAAGTAGTGTGTAGGGGCTCAAAAAGTGAAACATTACCTCCAAGAGGTGCAATGTTTCATCCTCAAGTGTCATATCATATCCCCAAAAGGTGTGACATCTTATTAAAGATACCAAATCATCATGAAAAGGCAGGACGTCCCCTCCAAAGGTGCCACATCATCTCCAACAAGGTGCTAGGATGTCTCAACAAGGGTGCAATGTCCTCCAAAGGTCCAACTTCCCCCAAAGAAGTGGGACAACCTCTCAAAAGTAAGTGGGACGTCCTCCATAAAATGTGCAAGTAGCCCCTCAACATCCTCCAAAGGACCAAGGTTCAATCCAAGTCAATAGCCATGCAAAAGTACATCGTCCAAGGAGAGGGCTCATGTGACCACATGTATCAATCCGGAGGCATGTAGACAAGTCCAATACAACATAAGAAGTGAGTCATGTCAAATGTAAATGCCATTAGGTAGATCACATTAAGCATCATCTTCAAACTTCACAATAACTCATAGAATTCACACTATTTGCCAAGTTTAGGTATAGGAGAGTTATGGTTAGCCCCTATTACATGTGCTAGTACCCAAGAGGAGAAGTATTTCCCAAGAGGCCCATCAAGGAGAATGTGATGATAAATGGTATGGAGTGGGGTTTAACTTCTTGAGTGGCATGCATAGTCATGTGAGGTTATGTAAGATATTCATTCACATAAGCAGCTTTGTACGATGAAGCGCTTATGCAATGAGTTTCCCTTTCCTCGGCACTATGTCTTTCCAAACCGCTATTTTCCTTTTTCTTTATTCATTCAACCTTTTTTGGTTTTGGCTTTCATTCATTCCTTTTTTAGATATGCATTCTTTGGATAGGACTTGGGGCGATGGCCTCATAGCGAGGGGGCATGTTCATGCTTTGCTTTCTTTTTCAATGGTTTTTTAATATTTCTATTCTTTCATTTGCTTTTCATTTTGATTTAGCATTGCTCTTTCCTTATTTTTTTTTATATATCGAGCTACAACAACCTCGAGCATTCTAGCTCCTTCTCATGGGATTATGAAGCACAAACCTATATATGTGACATATGACAGCCAACCCAAAAAAAGGAATAACATAAATCGAGAAAGATGGAAAAGGTTATTGTATGGATTGGGATATGGACACATTACCCATCTCAAAGCCCCCCAATAGTACAACTCTACCCAAGAGTGACAACACTTATCTAGAAGGGGATGATAACCACCAAGGTGAAACAAGGAAAAAGGAACAAATTTAAAGCATCATGATCCATTATTTGAACCACTTGATCACTACTTTCATGACAAGCACATAAGGCATTAACACTTAATATGAAGTATTGAAACAAGTTACCACTTGTGGGTCAAGCACCATAGTCATCAAGTAACAGTGAGCTAAGCAATATGTGGGAAGCATCGTCGATCATCTATCTGTGGAGAACCATGGATGTCATTTGTGGATCTGTTGTCTGTAATGCGGTTCATAGGAGAAAAATCTCCTCTAGTTACCCCTAGATGTGAGGGGGTAACACACATCAAACAAGAACTATGTCACTCATGAGGATGATGAAGAAGGATGAGATGTTGCCACTGTTGATATGTTTGACACTAATAAAAGGACGAATCACCCCAAGAGTAAAGGTCATTGTGGGAAACTTCTCTCATCTCAACAAGACCAAGTGGAGGAAGGCTTGATATGTGTTGTCGACATTAGAAACGCTCTTCATCCATTGATCTATCCCATGGTACAAAATCAATCATTGGTTAAACAATTAACTTGTCATGCCATTTTGAGGTCTGCTTTAATCGAAGCTATTGCATTACCTACTTT
>ML785438.1:185508-201037 GCA_009831015.1 Picea engelmannii
TGGGCCTAACCTCCCTAAATAGAAAGAACCTCCCCATTGTGGTGACATTGGGTGGGGAAGGTTCCCGTTTCGCCAGTTTGACCTACTATCCGCTAGCCTCTCCCCGTCTACAAACTGTGCGATAACACAAATTTTATACAAGTTGTAACATCATTATTATAAAAGCAAATACAATCTTAAATATTCTTATAATCTTACCTACATACAATGATATATATGGGCAGCTTCCTTTTACCATGAAACGACCCTCCTTTGATACCACGAATTGTTGTAAATGACCACGACCCAATAGAAATGTAGATGATAAGTACCAATAGCAGCTTATAGCCTAAAACCACGCCCAGCAGTTCCTCTCAAGGCAGACTTGGCGTCGATAATGAAAGGCAATGGGAATAAGCTGGAGCTGCACCCCCTCTAGAGCACCCATGGCCTCTACTATTCTCCACGAACTTGCAATAAATGATACGGCCCTCTAAAACCCTCACGATCTGCAATAAATTGGCACGGTCTAGGGAGAAATACAAGTGTGAATGGTGGTTGTTTGACCTACACTAAAACAACCTCCACAAGCACCCGTGATTTCTGGTGGAAATGCCCAGGGCTTTGAAAAATTGTTGTGCCTTCCTCCTCCTGCAAAAAATCCAGTGAAAGATCTGTGTGATCTCTCCAATTGACTGACTAGGGTGGATTAGTCTCACCATCGATCCCAATCACTCAAGGGTCTCAATCCCCAAAGACGAAAAAGCTACAAGAGCTCTCTAAATCAATTTGAGTAAAATAATCATCCATAATCACACCTGAGCTCCAACTTCACTTTATATTACTCTTTTGCCTTTTCCTGCTCAATTAAATAATATAAAGTAACTTTATCAGTCTTTCTTTAACATTTCCCCCAAAGTCACTTTATTAATTTATTAAACCTTTTAACTCAAAAAAGTGATTTGTTTTATTTTAAACATTTTCGAGCACTGGAAGTCACTTTTCAGCATCCCAACATTTAAAGTTTTTCATCCCGGTTCCAACGAACTATAACACTAAGGTGCCCCCCTTAAATAATTTAATTAAAATAACAACCTTAGTGAAATTAATTAAATAATTCTCGATATTACTCCCAAATCACGAGAATCGAAATGGATCGGAACCGAAAACTGACTACGCAGGAGTGATCCTGATGATGAAAAAGATGATAAACAGACATGGTTAGCTTACTAAAAATAGACACTCCCTCCTAGCATCTTGGAGCCCAAACTAGAAGCTGTAAATAACATCTAAAAGCATTATATAACTCCTCTAGACCATCTAAGCTCATTGGTAACATCAAGTTACCCCTCTGATCAGGCTGACACAAACCCAGAAAAGTCATCTCCAAATGCAGAGCAAGAGAACTCGAAAATGGGGACATTACAGTCCTCCCTTTCCAAAGATTACTTGTCCTCTAGCAATGCCATCACAACCTTACGAGCAACAGGCTGAACCAAACTGTAATTGAGAATGATCCCAGGGCCCCAAACTAACCTGGAAGATGTGAAGCACCCTCTGCTCAAAGCATTGTCCTGCAAGGTACTAAAACAAGAGGCCTCCTGAAGACCACTGATAAGTAGAGCAATCAGATACTACAAAAACTGGGTCAACCCCTCAAAGAATTGTTTTTCTAGGAAACCAATCCAATGCACCATAGGAGTAAACTCCTGAAAGTAAAAACTGGCTCTCTCATCTTTATCAGTTGTTGAATTGCCAAACAATGTAATCACAGGGTTCCAAGCTAGTCTCAGAAAGGAACCATCATGTTGACTCTGTGCCACTCTAATCATAATTGTCTGACCATCATGCGTAGACTGCATTCTCCTCTCCTGGAACCCCAAGCTAAAATGCCTGAAAGGTTTGAACCCACTACCATGAAGCATATCCTACAAAAGCATCTCAATGAAGTCCAAGTCTGCAAATCCACTGCTAGACTTGATCTTGGGTATCAAAAAAGAAAACTTGTTTTGCTATATAGAATAAGTCTCAGCATCTCCTCTCATGACATTCCAAAAATGAAACAGACCAATCACTGTCACAACTTTGTTAATCATATCAAAATTTGAAGCAATCTACCAATCAGATGAATCCCGGATCTCATAGCCAAATTAGAAGTCCACCATTCCCAATACCTACTGACTTTCGGTGTCCCACACTAATAACCATTGGAATCCAAATAAGCCCAGTCTTTGATTCATGCTTTTGTATGCAACTATCTAGTGGAAACAAAGTAGGAGACCTGCAAGATTTGAATTCATCTTTTGAAGATGGAATCACATCATACCAGAGTGATCTGTGTAATGTTTTATCTAACCCACCTTTATGTGCCATCAGAAACATAGTTAAATCATACATATGTGGGATAAAAGAAAATTGATGAGCATACCTCACCAAACAATCAAGGTGAAATTCACCCGCTTGTGCCAATGGAATACCTGAATAGTCACTTGGATTCCATATTACACCACTGCCATTGCATTCATTAGGAGGTGTCTCGCAACTTAGATCATGAAGAGCAAATTTTGCATTGACTCTGTAAGCCTTCTCTACAAACTTGATGGCAAGGTCTTTGTCTGAAAGCAAATGGAGGTAATCTAATTTCATTACCTCTAAAGCATGTTTGATAGTCCGCAGATTTGGTATAGCAGCTCCAACCGTTAACCCTTTCTGCCTTTCTTCCAGTTGAGCTGACCAAAGGAGGTATTCAATGAATTTGTGCGTACTATCAGAGTGAGTTAAGGTTTGAACAACCTTATCTTTAGGGACGTTCAGTTGATCCTTCAATTCATGGGATTCATTAGGCCAATGACCACAATCACCTGCATAAAATGAATTTTCTGATTTTCTTTCATCAGTAGGAAACATATCATCATTGTCATCAGTTTTTTCATTAGTTGTAGCCCTGCAATCCTCAAGAAAAAATAATGGGACGGCGTTATGAACTAACATACTGTCCTCACAAGAATCTGTCTCCTCCTCACACAGATTATCGATAACAATCTCTACACCAAGATAGAGACTTGTGGATGCACTAAATGATTCTTTTTCATGGGAATCCGTTGTATCATTCTGCTCCCTTTTAATCTTGTCCTGTGCACCCACTCCACTAGTGTCATCTGAACCTGAAACCCAGATTGATGTGTCCACTTCTTCAATATACCCATTCCCACAATCAATGGATGCATTCACTTCCCTATTGGCTGATCCACATAGTATATGCTCAACTTTCTCATCTATAGCTATGACTTGAGCCTTCAATCGGCTCTCCAAAAGAAGTGGCTCATTGTCCCCATGATGCAAACTATGTCTATAATCAGAAATTTATGAGTCATACCTCTCTTCAAGCACATGCAAATCTGAATGCTCCTCGTGCTTGACCATCACAATGTTAAAGTTTGTAGCTCAGACAAGTATTTCCGCAAGTGTCTTATTGTGGAAATCGACATTTAAATGTATCCTATGTTTTTTCAGAGTTCCCTTTATTAATTAACTAATAAAGTGAACATCTTTTTATAAAGTGACATTTAATTAAAAAAGTGACTTAAGTTAAGTCACTTAATGATTTAATCAAATGAGAGCTATTGATCTCACAGTTAGATCTTGACCGTTGAGATTAGGTAATTAGCTCAAGTCAATGTTATAAAAGGACGACGAGTGTAAGGACAAGACACATTCATTATTCACAGAGAGTGAGTAATTGGGCGAGAGAGAAAACAAACCAATAGCAGCAAGTCTAAGGGCAGCAATTTAGCTGCTCGCAAACCGAGGCAGCAGAGGTCGTACAGCAGATCCATACAATCGTACGAATCCATATAGTCTGTATGGTTAGCCTCAAAGATCAGCCAGCACGAATTACAAGGCACTGTTATTTTTCAAGTTTGCAGTGATTTGTAGTTTTTCTCTTTCAAAGCCATTTTCCCTGTTAAGGGAGCTCTTGTAAGTTCTGACGATTAAATGAACTGATTTGAGGAGCAGAAAATTAATTGTGCACTGTGTGGTTTGCTTTTCTAGTTTCCGCTACATTTAAAGAAGTAAATAATTCTAGTGTAGTATCAAGATTTAAACTACTTGCTCAGTTTGTTGGTTTTAGAGAAATTTACATGGTATCAAAGCTCTTGCTCTGAGAGAAAAAGCAGATCCAGTTGATACAGTGCAGATTTTTCATCGAGCTTGAGGGATAAAGCTAAGGACAACCATGTCAGTCATCAACGTAAAGGTTAAGGATCGACTTGATGGGGTCTCTAATTTTCTGCCTTGGAAGGCAAGACTAATATTGCTCTTGAAGGAGCAAGAGTTGTGGGAAGTCGTGTCCAACCCTCCACAGGAGGTACACCAACAGTGGTAGATCCTGCAGTGCAGGCAGTGTGGGATAAGGAGGACATAAAGGCACAAAGGGTAATCCTTGAAGCTGTCAAGGATCATTTGATCCCACTTGTGTCAGAGACGGCCAGTTCCAAGGAGATGTATGATGCCCTAGTATCACTTTTTCAAAGTGATAACATGAGTCGAAAGATGATTCTCAGAACCAAGTTCAGAGAATGCAGGATGATGAGCTTCGACAATGTGATCAACTACCTTATGAGGATCACACAGATTTGTGACCAACGTGCAGCTATTGGGGAAGTTGTATTGGATGCAGAGCTAGTGGGTGTTGCTCTAAACGTGTTCAGCAAGACATGGGAACCATTCATTGTGGGCATATGTGCCCAGGAGAAACTTCCCAAGTGGGAGAGACTCTAGGATGACTGCATTCAAGAGGAGACTCATAGAGAGTCCAGACACAGCAAGCAGGGAGGAGGTGGAGGAGATGAAAACTTAGCCCTTGTCAACAAAACCAAGAAGGGTGGCAATCAAGGAGAGGGCTAGCAGTCTCAACAGAAGAGGGAAATGAGCAAGATCAAATGCTACATTTGCCATAAGAATGGCCACTTTGCCTCTCAATGTCCACAGAGGAGGAAAGGCAAGTCGCGGACAGTTGCAGCGACAGTAGAGGCATAGTTGAGCGAACTTCCATCCAAGTTCGAGAATGATGTTTCATTCGTGTCTTGCCTTTCTACCAGCACTACTCCCGGCAATGCTTGGTACTTGGACAGTGGCGCATCCCGCCAAATGACAGAGGCTAAAGAGTTATTCAACTGGCTATCAAAGGAGGACTCAAAGATTCACATATAGCTTGGCAACAATGCCAAGTATCCAATGAAGGGGCAGGGGGCAATACAGTTCCAACTAGAGTCAGGAGGATCCTTTGATGCACTAGAGTTACTATACGTACCTGGCCTAAAGAAGAACATGTTGTCCATCTCAGTCACGGAGGACAAAGGTTATGAGGTGAACTTTCGGAGGGGTCAGGTGTTCATTCCCCCAAAGCGAGCCAGTCCAGAAACTGCTTTGAGGATTGGAATCTGGTATGGGAACCTTATAGACTTCAAGGCCGGCTTGTTCAGGCATTGATGCACACCAGTGAGAGCTTGTGCGAGCTATGGCACAAGAGGATGAGGCATCTCCACCACAGAGCTCTACCATTATTGAGGCAGATGGTCACTAGGCTTCCAGTCTTCAATCTGGATCATCATGGAGTGTGCAAAGGCTACGCTTGGCAAGAATGTCAAGGCACTTTTTCTAGCAACGAGACTCTATCCAAGGGTATCTTGGATCTGATCCATTCAGACGTGGGAGTCCCTATGTCAGCAGCTTCAGTGAAGGGCGCATCTTACTATGTGACCTTCATTGATGACTTCTCCAGGAAGACCTGGATCTACTTCATGAAGACCAAGGATGAGGTATGTTATCCCCCATTTCTAGGGATAACCGAAGAGATGATGTCTCAAGTCCCTCGGGTTGCAGACATGGAGTACCGAGAGATAGACCAACAGGTAGAGCCCCATCACACCACTCATCGCCATGAGATTGATGGATGCACCATTCACCGCACCAGCTTGGCTCATAGAGAACACCAAGTCTTGCTCCATGAGGTAATGAGTCCAGTATTGTGGTAAGTGTCATTTTAATAAATGAAGCATTTGGATATGTTGCAAAAGGTCTTTCCTTGATTTTGAAAACGTTTGCTTGGAAATTATGCTCTTTACCTCGTTTCACCTTGGTGGTTGACATCGTGTCCTAGTAAGTGGTCACACTCGAGGAAAAGGTTGCGCTACTGAGGGGTCTCCTTGATGAGTTATCATACTGCTCCTGATCATACTTATCACCTTCCATACTTCTTCCCTTTCATCCCCTCATCTTTTGGGATTTTCGGGTGCACTGACTCAAGAAGGGATTGTACCTCATTTCATGGGAAGAAGGGGATGAAGGCCCAGAGGGAAATGAGCTGGCAAAAGATAAAAGCCAAACCATAACCTTCTAAATCCTCCCCCAAAGAGGTATTGAGAACGACGAAATGTTTCTCCTAAAAGATTTGAAGACCTACAAAAGCAAACTCAAATTATATAGATGTCCTGCTTGTTGAGGTGTGTACACTTATGCGGTGTCCCTTTCTTTCCGTGCATATGGCACTCTGTGTACCTCTAGCTTCAAGTGACGTTGCGATACTCTTTTCTTTCCATGTCTTATAGTACCCAATTGTTTTGGACTTTAATTAATTAATGGCAATAAATGGGCTTGGAAAAAGGTTGCATTGAAAACGAAGGTGCAACACTTCCCTCTACAAAGGCACCCATAAATGAGATAATACGAGCCCTTGTATGTCATGAACCCCATGCCCAGAAGTTTTACACCCCATCCACTTCATACTCTTTACATGACTTAGAGAGGGTCCACCTGGAAAACACTCATTAACTTAGGGAATGATTCACCTAATAGGTCACCATCTCACAACCCTCCCATACCTAAACTTGGCAAGTTGCATACGGTCCTTGGGCATTTGTTTATTTTGAGAGGGGGGATTCAATGCACATGTTCAGGTGGTTCTTTTATTATATATAGCTTAATTGACATGATGCTTGTGACTTGTGAGCCCTTGGAGGGCGAATTTGCTTGTCTTTGTAGGGCCTTGACTAGTGGAAGACTTTTTGTGAAGGCACAAGGTCACTTGGATCTTCACTTGGGGCGTGAAGCATACAGGATGGATGTTGCGCCCCATCTCCTTGGACAGTTGGACGATAGACATTGCCTCTGGAGGCATGAGAGGAGACCTTGGAGAAGCAGAGCTAGCCACCTCTTGCCCAACGTTTGGCCTTGGAAGCCTAAAACATCATTTTTAGGGCTTGACATCACATCGGGGGCAAGGGCTTGGTGATGATGGTGATGACTTGATGGAAAGTTAGCATGTTTTGAAGAAGAGAAGCTTTAACCCATGGAGACATGGCCTTTAGAGGCCCAATGACTCCTCCAAAATGCTCAACGACTTGCTCTCTAGCCCAAGCATCACCCTCAGGGCATGACGTCACCCTTAAAAGAGGGATTTTATTTTTGTAGTTTCAAATTATGAATGTAAAAGGGCAATTAGAGGAGGTCGGCCTCCCTAATTGTGTTTTACCCTAATGATAAGTGGACAAAATAATTTTAGACGTCTTGTATAAAAAGAGACCTAAGACATTTGATTTTATCATAAC
Organism: Picea engelmannii; assembly: GCA_009831015.1. Lineage (NCBI taxonomy): Eukaryota > Viridiplantae > Streptophyta > Pinopsida > Pinales > Pinaceae > Picea > Picea engelmannii. Next base: position 193,098 of record ML785438.1, read on the forward strand.
TCTCTCACTTGAGAATTACATACTTAGATGAAATTTGAGCCCCTTCTGGGCATTTGCTCTATCTCTCTCTCTCTTGTGCTTGTCTTATGGATGCTTATACTTGTCTATCGAAGAAAGAAATGGTGCGCTACCTTCTTGGAGGCTTGTCTCTTGCATGTTGATGGAATATTCTTGGTAGATGAGGGTTTTGCATGCTTTCTATTGGAATTGGTAAGGAAATTTCTGAATATTGTTGGTAATTTCTTCTTGTTTCATAGTTATTCTTGTGCTAACCCTTGGAGGAGTATAAGGCCATAGACCCTCCGCCAAGATCTATCATAATTGTTATTGGATAAGCTTTTATAAAGGTTGCTAGGAGGAGTAAAAGGGCTTACACCCTCCTAGAATTACCTTGTTAGATTTGCTTGTTCTAAGGAGTAAAAGGGCTTACACCCCTAGAGAAGTAGTAAATCTAACTATTACACCCAAGACTTCATAACCCAATATACTAGGCACTCATCTACTTGCATTGGAGAAATAAAATCATTGCATTGGAATACATGAATTTTGGAGATATTGCATTTGTTCAAGTTGAAATAAATTTTACTTGTTATAATCTTGCTTGAGCCACTAGGGCTCTCTTGCTGCAATTAATTTAATGCTACAGCCATTAGGGCTGCAGCAAAACACTCTTAAACTTTCTCTTTGCTCACTAATCTACCATTGAAATTTGCTTACAAGCTGCCATATTAAATCTACTTGTCATTGGCTATCTATTGGGCGGATTGTTTGCTGATTTTAATGGATAGATATTGTTGTTGTAGCAATTGTTTGCTACAGCCATAAGACTGTCCTAACACTCTGCTGATAACTTCATTTCACAGCCCTATTTTACCATCAAAGCTTGTGCTTAAGTATTGGAAAATTATCTACATGTTTAGCACTTCATCATCCAACAAATATTTGATGCTTTTGACGGTTAATTATGCAGTTAACAACTCTTTCCATTCTTGATATATATATATATATATATATATATATATATATATATATATATATATTTGTTTACTGCTGCACTTTAGGACAGCAAGCTTCACCTCCTTGTCCCCTTCATTAGTTGGCTTGTATCTCGATCAATTGTCTTGTCTCGAGCAGGTTTAACATTATCTTGCAGGTACACAACACCTTGGCAACCTCCCCTTATCAACAAGACTCTTTTCCAAGCCTCTTTCCACTTCCAAACTTGACCTATAGGGGCTTCATTGGTCATTCTACCACTTTCCATCTCAATCCCCCTAGGGTCACCAGGATTCCCCCTTGTGGTGATTTATCATCACTAAAGTGAGGGGAGTATCTATCTAAGGTGACAGTGAGTAGTTACTCCCATAGTTGTCTCACTCTCGTAGATTGGGTCGAGCTTTTCCCAACCTACAATCTGTGCAATAACAAGGTCTTCAGTCACCTCCGAGCCCTGCAATACAGCTATGAATTTGCAGAACAGGAGCCCACACAGGATACTGGAGGATAAGACACCGGAGGAATCCTTCACAGGCAAGAGACCTAAGATAGGACATCTCAAGTTTTTTGGTTGTCCGGTCTATTTCCAGTGGAAAGGAGTACAAAGTTGCAACCCTCAAGAGAGAGGGGCATCTTGGTGGGATACAACGAGGATTTGAAGGCTTACAGAGTCTTCCTGACAGAGCAGCAGAGGATAGTGGTGAGCCAAGATGTCAAGTTTGAGGAGAACTTGGCATCTAGGAAATCGCAGGACTTACCAGTAGTTGCAGAGGGGCCACAGGAGGTGGAACCGAAGGATGAGCCGAGAACAGAGACTTCCAGTGCAGGGAGACAGACTCCAAAGGAGGTGGAGCAGTCAGCCCCTTCAACTTCAGTTAGGAGGCCCAGGTGGTTTGAGCAGACCTTGCGAGATGCTCGGGAGCATGTTGAGCCTCCTAGGACCACATTCCGGGAGAGCATGCCTCCTAGGAAGTTTCCGACATACATGGCTCTGATGACCAGCATCGTAGACTCAGAGCCTTTCAACTTTGAGGAGGCAGCCAACCACCAGGTGTGGAGAGATGCCATGATGGAGGAGCACAACTCCATCATCAGGAATGATGTCTGGGAGATTGTGTCGAGGCCAGAGGGCAAGTCAGTGGTGACTTCCAAGTGGCTTTACAAGGTAAAGCATGCAGCAGATGGCAGTGTGGAAAAGTACAAGGCCGGATTTGTGGCTCGTGGCTTCTCTCAGAAAGAGGGAGTAGACTACGAGGAGACTTTTGCTCTTGTAGCCAGATACTTCTCTATCCAAGCAGTCCTATCTATTGCTTCTGAGATGGGGTGGAGCATCCATCAAATGAATGTGAAGACATCCTTCCTCAACGAAGTCATTGAGGAAGAAATCTACATCGAGTAGCCACAAGGGTTTGAGATTCATGACAAGGATACACAAGTGTGCAGGCTGAAGGAAGCCCTGTATGGACTCAAGCAGGCACCTAGAGCCTGGTACTCCAAGATTGACAGTTATTTGCAGGGCATGGGCTTCACCAAGAGTGAGGCAGATCCCAACCTATACTTCTTATTGGTTAGATCTTAGGCCCTCATCTTGGTGTTGTATGTTGATGATCTTTCTGACTGGAGCAGAGAGGATGATTGCAAGGTACAAGTTAGACTTAGCGTCAGAATTCAAGATGAAGGATATCGGACCAATGCATTACTTTTTGGGACTTGAGGTTTGGCAGCAATCAAGTGAGATCTTCCTTGCACAAGGAAAGTACACTCTTGAGATCTTGAAGAGATTCGGGATGGAGCACAAGAGAACAATGGCCACTCCAATGGTGTCCAACCTGAGGAAGATTGATTCTTCAAATTCAGAGTTGGCAAATCCCAAACAGTACCGACAACTAATTGGTTCGTTGATGTATCTGGTCAACACTCGACCAGACATCTGTTTTGTTTTTAACACTTTGAGCCAGTTGATAGTGGAGTCGAGGGAGGTTCATTGAGTGCCAGCAAAGCACATGCTCAAATACTTGAAGGGCATAGTAGGATATGGGTTGCAATACATTGATGGCAATGGTGTGAGGTTGCAGGGGTACTCAGATTCAAATTGGGAAGGCAGTGATACAGATCTGAACAACACCTATGGGTGTTGTTTCAGTTTAGGGTCGACAGTCATTTCCCGGTTCAGCAGGAAGCAGACCTTAGTAGCATTTAGTTCAGCTGAGGCAGAGTACATGGCGGCCAATCTAGCTAGTTGTGAAGCCATCTAGCTTCGCAAGCTACTCACAGGTTTGTTTGGTCAAGAGCTTGAGCCGACTTTGATCCATTGTGATAACAAAAGTTGCATCAAACTCTCAGAGAATCCAGTGTTTCACGACAAGTTGAAACACATCGAGACCAGATACCATTTCATTAGGGAGAGGATGTTGAAAGTAGTCAATCTCCAATATATTCCTATAGATGAGCAGTTGGCAGACATCTTCACCAAGCCCTTGGTAAAGGGCAAGTTCGTCTTCTTCGGAGACAAGCTTAGAGTGGTGGAGAATACCTTCCTCACTAAGAGGGAATGTTAAAGTTTGTAGCTCAGACAGGTATTTTCACAAGTGTCTTATTGTAGAAATAGTCATTTAAATGTATCCTATGCTTTTTCAAAGTTCACGTTATTAATTAATTAATAAAGTGAACGTCTTTTTATAAAGTGACATTTAATTAATAAAGAGATTTAAGTTAAGTCACTTAATGATTTAATTAAATGAGGGCCATTGATCTCACGGTTAGATCTTCATCGTTGAGATTAGGTAATTAGCTCAAGTCAATGTTATAAAAAGAGGAAAAGGGTAAGGACAAGACACATTCATTATTCACAAAGAGTGAGTAATTGGGCAAGAGAGAAAACAGGGCAGCAGCCGCAAGTCTAAGGCCAATAGTTTAGATGCACGCAAACCGAGGAAGCAGAGGTCGTACAGCAAATCCATACAGTCSTGTGAATACGTACAGTAGGTMTGTACGGTACAATCCGTACAATCCATACAATGGGCCTCGAATATCAGCCAACACAAATTACAAGGCACTATTATTTTTTAGGTTTGTAGTGATTTGTAGTTTTTCTCTTTCAGAGCCATTTTCCCTGTTATGGATGCTCTCATAAGTTTAGATGATTAAATGAAAAACTGATTTGAGGAACAGAAAATTAATTGTGTACTTTGTGGTTTGTTTTTCTAGTTTCCACTGCATTAAAATAAGTAAATAATTCCAATGTAGTATCTAGATTTAATCTCCTTGCTTGGTTTGTTGGTTTTAGAGAAATTTACACACAAGAGGCTCTTCCCTCAAATCATGAGTACCACTAACATCCTCATGTGTTCTAGTTGCCATAAATAACTGAGTTTCTGTTGCAGATGATGAAGAATGTGCCAAACTCAACTCCACACAAAGCTTGTCAACCTGAATTTTTTATTCTTGAAGGGTCATTTGAGTGCTCTTCAAAGAATCCTTGGTAACCTTAAGCCCATGGGTAAGCTAATCAACTTCCTCTTCTTTCCCTTTTAGCGCATCAAAATAGATCTCCTCAAGCATGAGAAGATGATCTCTATCTAAAAGTAGGTGTAGGTAATTAGATTTCATTACCACCAATGCTTCTCTGAGTGCCTGAAAATTTGCAAGGGAAAGTTCTCCTTCAAAAAATTTATGTGTCCCTGGAGCCCTCCAACAACAATTTGCCATCGACTTATGAGTATCATCAAAATGTTTTATGGCTGCAATAATCATGTCTTCACTTACCTTCAATTGCCTTGCCAAATGATGGTACTCATGAGAACTATCATCTTCATACAAATTTTCTAATTTGTATTCACAATCATGCTTCCCAAAATCAACTTCCTCTTTGTCATCATTCATGCATAACTCCCGAAAAATTAGATCAGCATCCAAAAGAAATTTATCCAACACCAAATCTTTATCTTGATTAGGTGCTAACACACCCGAATCATCATAATCAACAGTACTAAGATAAGATGTTCAATCATCATCATTAGCTGATTGGAAAACTTCATCATATGTGCTATCAACATGCCCATCATCTGCACTGGTGTTATCAGCCTCATAGGATATCTCTAATGGTGTATTAAAGGTTGTTGTTTTGTCAACCTCATTGCACACATCCTCAGCATGAATAGATGCATGCACTTCCAAGAAGTCACCCTGGGGTTCTGTCAAACTTCCATCATGAGCTGAGGCATTCACGTAACCAACCACTTCAGATTTGGACCCCTCTTCTTTCTTCCCAACTGATAAGTGAGGCTCCAACAACTCAAGATGCTCTAACAATATTGTTAGATTCTTCTGATATCCTTGAAATACTTGCAAAAATTCTTCCATGAGTTCTTGATTTGTCTTCATCTTTCTTAAGCCACTGAATGCAAGCCTCGATACCAAGTTGTCATTCCTGAAATTTAAAGGTACAAGTGTTGATCACTTATCAGAAATAATCTGAAAATATGTTTTCACCGATTACCCCTCAGGCTGGCAGGATGCACAACTCTGATACCACTGTAAAACCCCCTCTTGGATTTCGTCAAGTTTGTTTTTTATTTTGTGATGGTTGTATTTCAGATCTCTTTCTCATGATACTTTGACAGTGGGATTTGCTCATAAAATGGTTTAATTTTTATTCAACAACCAAAAAGAAAATATCACAATGAATGAAAGTAATACCGATTTCATGCAAGTTGTAACATCATTATTATAAAGCAAATACAATGTGAAATATTCTTATAATCTAACCTACAAACAATGATATATATGGGCAGCTTCCTTTGACCATGAAACGACCCTCGTTTGATACCACGAATTGTTGTAAATGACCACAACCCAATAGAAATGTAGATGATAAGTACCAACAGCAGCTTATAGCCTAAAACCACGCCCAGCAGTCCTCTCAAGGCAAACTTGACGCTAATAATGAAATGCGATGGGAATAAGCTGGAGTTGCACCCCATCTAAAGCACCCACGGCCTCTACTATTCTCCACGAACTTGCAATAAATGATACGGCCCTCTAAAACCCTCACAATTTGTAATAAACTGGAATGGTCTAGGGAGAAATACAAGTGTGAATGGCGATTGTTCGAACTGCACTAAAACGACCTCCACAAGCACCCACGATTTCTATTGGAAATGCCCACAACTTTGACAAACTGTTGCACCTTCCTCCTTCTACAATAAATACGATGAAATACCTGTGTGATCTCTCCAACTAACTAGCTAGGGTGGATTAGTCTCACCACCGAACCCAATTGCTCAAGGGTTTCAATCCCCAGAAACAAAAAAGCTACAAGAGCTCTCCAAATCGATTTGAGTAAAATAATCATCCATAATCAAACATGAGCTCCAACTTCACTTTATATACTCTTTTGCCTTTACTTGCTCAATTAAATAATATAAAGTAACTTTATGAAGTCTTTCTTTAATATTTCCCCTAAAGTCACTTTATTAATTTATTAAACCTTTTAACTCCAAAAAGTGATTTATTTTATTCTAAATAATTCCAGGCACTGGAAGTCGCTTTTCAGCATCCCAACATTTAAAGCTTTTCATCCTAGTTCCAATGAGCTATAACACTAAGGTGACCCCCTTAAATAATTTAATTAAAATAAAAACCTTAGAGAAATTAATTAAATGATGCTCAATATTACTCCCAAATTACGGGAACGATCGAAATGCATCGGAACCGAAAATTGGCTGCACAAGAGTGATCCCGATGATGAAAGATGATAAACAGACCTCGTTGGGTGGCTTACTAAAAATAGACACTCCCTCCTAGAATCTTGGAGCCCAAATTGGAATCCGGAAATAACCTCTGAAAGAATCATATAACTCCTTTAATCCATCTAAGCTCACTGGTAACATCAAGTTACCCCTCTTATCAGGCTGACACAAACCCAGAAAGTCATCAACAATTGCAGAGCAAGAGAACCCGAAAAATGGGGACATTACATCACGCTTGAGGATATAGGCAAACAAGACTCTATCAGGAACACTGTAAATCATGCCAAGAGCATTACAAAACATCTACAACCACTCATGGGTATTGAACCTAATGAGAAAAGACACCGAGGGCACAGAGCTTGTTAGGCCTACCATCACAAGTCTCAAGATTATCAACAAATTTGCTCCCATTGCAATCTCTCCTTTCCAAGATAGAACTTGAAAATTCATGTGATGAATGGAATGCATCTCAGTGGAGCCACAAACAAGATCTAAAAGACACCATAAAGAAAACCTTTGAGAACTTATTTTGGAAAAAAGTGGCAAAAGTTGTCAGAATTGTCGAGCATTTTGTTAAGGTGTTGCAATTGGCGAATGGGGAAAAATTGACCATGGATTACATTTATGAGGCTATGGATCAAGCAAAAGAGCAGATAAGGAAACATACAAGGATAGAGTAGCTAATTACGGGCCTATCTATGAGATCATCGATAATAGATGCCACAATCAACTCCATCGCCCTATACACCATCGACCCCCCCCCTTCGAGTTCACACACTCCCCCCTTTTTTTGGATTAGAAGGCACAAAATCCATTCCCATGATGACAGGAGCAGAATCACAAGGAAAACCAAGTAGGGCGGTGGATTACAGAGTGAGTGGCACACGTACCAATACAAGAGCAGGTATAGAGAACAAGGCAAAGGCATTTCTTGCGATTTCTATAGCTCATCCCACAGCAACCCTCTCTACAAACCCCATTATGCTAACTGCCCAAATTTGCGGGTTTACTAAACTATTAGAGCAACTACAGCACTACATGCAGAAGTGAGAACTCTTTCATCTAGAGTCTTGGAGGTGAAATCAGAGAAGCTATCTCTCATAAAATTGCTAAATGAAAACCAAGTTCAGGACACCCTACAACCACCAAATGACACCCTACATGCAGAAACTCTCAATCTCAAAAATAAACACA
>ML785438.1:203298-237129 GCA_009831015.1 Picea engelmannii
AACTAAACAGCAAACTAAACTACAAGCTAATCTATAAACAACCAAGCAAATACCCATGCAGGGTTGCAAAGGTGCCCTCACCTTCTAAACCTTGCGGCAAAGCAAGAAGAAAACTCAAAAAATTGAAGGGAAAAAACTAGATCTACCCACGTCCTAGCTACCCAACAAGCTTGAAGAAGAGGGGAGGCCGTACCACTTCCCCTCTTACACCTCAAGCTTGAACACTCAACAAATTAAGAAGAAAAGTGCACTTCTAAGCTAGAAAAAAGAAGGGAAGAGTAAGAGATAGCTACCAAATTCCCCCAAGGGGTCTTGTAGTGTTGTGTGTGTCACTTTGGGGCAGCCAAAAGCCTCCTATCAGATCTGGTATACCTGTTAAAACAGCAAGGTTTTCTTGCTAGGATGGCTACACACAACCAAACAAAGTTAAGGAAACCCTTGCCCTTTTGGGGCAAGAGCTTTCCACAAGACAAGATATAGATTTAAAGTATTTTTGACCTATCTAAACCAATATATGCTAGCTGAAAAATGATATGGATGTACAGAAAATAAGAGCAAGGTAATAGATCTAGATAGTTGGAGTGTGAGAAGCTACAAGTGACCCTTCCCTTCTAGAAGGAGTTCCCAATGGAGCTTTGAAAGTGAACCTGCAATACTCTTCCAAACTCAAGCATACAAGAGACAAAACATTGATGCAATGATAATAAACGACACTTCAATTTACATCACACATCAAGATTTATAGACTAATAAGCATACGCATTACTAAGCCTACTTAGATAACACTTTATCTAAGATCTAGTGTTGCATGAAACAAGAAAGAACATTAAACAACATTACCTCCATTACATAAGAATGACAAGCATACGCATTACCCTTCTTGTTGTCCTCCAAAGCTTCCAAATATTATTACCAAAAGAAGTGGTCTTGGAGAGGAATACTCCAAAACCCTAGAGCAAGAAAGAAGTGAAATGGAAATGACAAGAGAGAGAGAGAGTGAATTGTAAATCAAGTAGCATAACAATAGCTCAAGATATGGTAGGTTGGGAGAGAGAAAAGAGACCCATTTATACTTGGAGAGGCAAACCTACCCCTCTTGGATCTAAGCCAAGTGTCCACCACCAAGCAATAGAATAGATCTCTAGGCTAGGGCACACCTCCTAGGGCTTGCACAATAGATCTAGGGTGTAGAAAAATAGAAAAATTATTTAGATAGATCTAAGGTGTGGGATTTGTGCCAAGGGAGATGGAAAGCCTCAAATAATTTTTTAAATAATTATTTGTTGAGTTCCAAGGTGAGGGAGGGCGCACCACTCTTGGAGGGCGCACCTCTTGAGATGAGGAGAAGAGATGAGAGGTGAGGAAAGGGTGTGATGTGTTGGGATCACACAAAGGATCATGGAGAGACATGGGATCCGTGCCAAAGCAAGGTGAAGAGTCATCTCTAATAAAAAAAACGTAACTTTTATTGGAGAGGGAAAAAGGAGGGCGTAACTCTCTTGGAGAGCGTTCCCTTTGGTCAAAAATCAACCCAAACTCAAGTATGGGTGAGGTGGAGTGATAAGGATCACTACTAGGGGTGATAAGGAGGTTAAATGAAGTGAAAACTTAGGAGAGGGGGCCACACCAAAGTCACAATTAAATTCAAAAGTGAAAAACGTCAATACCCCTAGGGGGGCGCAACTTTTGAGTGTGGAGGTTGGAAAAGGAGTTAGATAAGGTTGAAAAGGGTTGGGAGGCTAAGGTTATGCTTAGGGGGTCTCTCTCTAACCATCATTTCAACATTTCACATCATCTAACTCATTATTACAATTTTTACATCATGCCATGTTTAGACTTTAGCAATTAAAATTGTTGTTATAGACTGACTAACACTCTAGGTGGACTAACCCATGGCTAAAGTTGTCCAACCGAGCTGAAACTTGATCCAAGGATGTAGGAGGTGCTATTCCATTTCTTTTGAGCACAAATACCCCTATCAAAAGTCCAAGGATCCAATTTTTACAATTATTGCTCAAAAATAATTAATTAATTAAATAATTAAACCTCCAAACTTAGGGAAATTTAATTAAAAATTAATTAATTAAAAAAAACTAACCTAGACTCAACAGAATTCCGCAAAACTTTCTATGATGTCTTGCATGGTCATTTACAATGAATTCCCTATATAGTTACCAAAACATAAGTCCACTAGAACGTCGTTCACCACTTTGGAGGACATATGTAAAGTGTGAGGGAAAAACTCAAGGGAAATCAGTAAGGCTAAAAAACCCACTGATATCCTGAGGATAAAAAACCCTCGGTGAAAGGAACTCTCCCAGTGAACCGATCCCAAGGTAACTGACCTAGACATGACTCATGCAAACCTATTACATTATTAACCCACGCAGGGGTGGGGAAATTCCAAGTACAAAAATGAGTGTTGGGCCAAACACTGCCCTGTAGAACCAAAAGTCTTCAACAATACTGCATCTGATGATGCATCTCTTCATGGCACATGAGTTGACCATCAGTGCTAAATGGGCGATCAACAGGGGTAAGGACAAGATCACAACCCATCTTGTTGCAATCAAGGAAGTCATTTACGACAAACTGAACAAGGAGTGCACTAGGAGGGCTCAAGAACTGAACTTAAAGGTCAAGGGGCTTCCCTCACCCTCTCCTTCCCTGGACCTTATGCAGGTTGCCACCATGTTCCTCTGGGATAACCTTGAGCTTCTTGACCTTAATCTTGAAAGAGCCTGGTTTGGAGTTGACTCTACACTTCTCAACCAATTTAGGTCAATTGTTGACCAACTTCACGCACTTCATGCTAAGCGTAGATTGTTATCCCTTCCCAACAGAATATTCCTAGAGGAGGATCTCACTAGATCCCAAGTTACAGAGCTAAAACACTCCAAGGAGCTAGTCACAACAGCACGATAGGCAACGAAATGAGCGGTCATTCAAGACCTTAGGGCCATCATCCAAGATTCCCTCCCCTGGATATTCTCGGCCTAGGATCTCTAAATGACAGTCCCGTTGGAGGAGGTGACAGGGTTCGGGTATTTCAGTAGGTTGTTGGAATAGCAACAGATCCTTCGGATCATCTCCAAGCATGATCTCTGAAGCTCTTCGTACATCCGATATCCTCTTTATCACGGAGACCCTTGTGAGGCCTATCTGACCACTCCCAAACATAACTAATTATCACTTGTTTTTCGCTTGTCGATAGGAAACCAAATTTTCAAGTGGTGTCAGAGGCTCACGCACAGTACCCTGCCTAGCCAGGGACTCCCTCCAATATAGGGTTTCCCTAGTCGCTTCAAATGAGTTTGCCAGGTTCATGTGGATTTGTCCCCAACACCGGAGACATCTATGTGGCAATTTGTTACTTCCTCCCTGTTTCATCTCAGTTTTCTATTCACGGTGACTTAGACGGACACCCCTATTTGGACCTATACGCTGGCATCATTGAGTACTAGACAATGGGGGATGTCATCTTATTAAGCAACTTCAATTTCCATACTCGAGCTCTCCAAATCCCTCTCCATGATCGCTCAGAGGGTGTGCTTTGCATTCAAGAAACAAATCCAAATTCAGTGGGCCTCCAACAATTATATCATCATATGTCGACGCCTTTTACAGGTTATGGCAAGCACCTCTTGCAGCTCGGTGAATCACAGGAGCTATTGATCCTAAACAACCCCCCTTGCTTCATAGATTCTCGTTTCTTCACTTGTTGATGTCATGGTGGAGGGGCAAGTGTTGTGGATTATGTCTTGCCCAGTCAGGTTCTACTCCCCTTCATCCACCATTTCTCAATGACTCCCATCACCTTAGACAACCATGCTCTTCTATCTTTCTTTCTTTAGGCTAACAACCCCCCTCCTCTGACCCCCCTGGCCCACCTCGAACTACTTTTCTCTTTGATGAGGGTGATCCCGACATATTTACTTCCCATCTGCGCCAAATGTTCCCATCCAAGTGCCAATTCCCATACCTCGATTTTGTCATTATCAAATACACCTATCTTTCATCTACCATTTGGGAAGTTGCTCTTTAGTCCTACTCCCATTACACCAAACCCACCTCACCTTCCCCTAAAACTAGGTCTTTCCCCATGAACCCGTTGTACAACAACGAATGTAAACTCCTCCACAGTCAGCTTTGGTATGCATTCACTCACACTCACCCTTCATACCCCCATCTTAAGGCTTCCTACTGCCACCTCCTCCGCCATAACAAGCACCTCTTCGTTTCCCAAAGAAGACGAGAGTTGAGTGCTTCCCTTATTCGTTCCTCTAAAAACTTCTGATACACCATCTTCCCTTGCCACTCCCCTTTTCCCCTCGATCCAAAATCCATGTTTACTCGTACCTCCTGAGTCCTCCCTATACGATGTTCCTAGGCAACCCCCAATCCATGTCACCTCTCCCCCCTCCCTTCTTGCCACTTATTCTCATACCGAAATATCCAAGAGGTCATTTGGATGATGAACAAGATGATAAACACTAGCAAAGCAATGGATGAGGAAGGGTTCCAGGTAGAACTCTTCAAGCAAAGTCTTCACACTATGGATAACCACTTGGCCAATTTGTTCAACCATGTGGTCTGCATAGCTTTTCCAAAGTCTTGGCCACATCACACTATTCACCCGATCCACAAATCCAGCTCTAATGTTGATCCCAACAACTACAAGACAATCATGGTAGGCCACATGTTTTCTAAACTCTATGCTACGGTCCTCTATTTGAAGCTCTCTGAGGAGCTTGAGAGGAGGCAGCTTGGAACTAGAGAACAAGGTAGATTTCAACATGTGCACTAGACCATTGATCACATCCTTACACTACGAGCCATCATCGAGGAGGCATGGCAACACTCCTTGAAATTCTACTATTGCTTTATGGACTTTCAAAAAGCATTTGATTCAATCCCCCGAGACGTGTTGTTCTAGAGACTCAAAGACCATACCGACCACCATCATAAGCCTATATGAGTCCTTGATTGTCTCCACACATCCCACGAGGCATCATATTTTATCAAGAGTGTTATTAGGGTCAAATAGGGATGCCCCCTGTCCTCCACCTTATTTGGGATCTGCATTGACAAGCTAGAGTCTTTCTTGCATGAGTACATTCAAGGCGGAGATGGGTCCTTCTCCACAAAGTCCTAATGTTGTAAGAAATTTCACCCTACGAACAGGTTGAACTTCCCTTTTGGATCAAGACTGTTATTGACCCAAAGACAGAAAATAACAAGTGGACACTAACATCCCTCTAGATCTATTTGACCAACAGAAATGAGAAGGAAGAGACTGTGGCGTACCTTTTTACGATGGTCGTCCTCGCTGCTCCAACCTCTGACCTTGATCTCCAAGCTCCTAGGCACAAGACAGGACCTGCAATGAACAACAAGGAATCTCCTTCTTCTACTCTATGTGGTAAGACAAAATAGATCTATCTATGATGACTAAAACAACAATAGACAAGCATATGTTTGAACACATGAACTTTGAAGGGAATAGGCCAAGTTTATATTAATGGAAAGACAATAAAAAAAGCACTTACAAATCACCTTTGACGTTGCAGCAACTTCTCCAAGCTCTCCAGTCTAGCCCTTGCATGAATGTCTTGAGATCAGAATGATGATGCTTCAATGGATTCCTTCTCCTTTTACAATGGAAATGCCCTTAATATATAGGATTGGGAGGCTTAACCACCATGAGATCTTTTGGGAAATGGTTGAGGATTTTGCTCTATGAGTTGGGATTTGGATTCTTAAGGTTGCCTAGGATGGAGCCAAGTAGGGTGACTCGAATCCTTGACCCAAACAAACTTGAATCTCCTCAGATTTCTTCCCTTAGAAAAAGATGGGATGGTTACAACCTCCTTTGACCACATCAATGCTCCCTCAGAACTGAACACAGAGCGTGGAAAAAGGGGATCAACGCTCCCTATACATGGGCAGGGGGGCGTTGATAGGACATCAACGCTCCCTATACATGGGCAGGGGGGCGTTGATAGGACATCAACGCTCCCTATACATGGGTAGGGGGGCATTGACCTTCAAAAACCCTCCAAAAATGGCCAAAATTCCAAGTAAAAGGCATGTTTCCAGCTTTCAAATGATGGGTTTCTTCCTCCAAAATGACTTAGGGATTATGACAAATGTTCTTTCATAGTATCAAGGGGTTGCAACACTTAGTAAAGTGCATGCGACACTTATTAAAGTGCATACGACACTTGACGAAGTGCATGCGACACTTAGTAAGGTGCATACGACACTTTACAACGCCTTGCAACACTTAAGTGTAAATAGGTGTGACACTTAAGTGTGACATTTTGGTGTGTAACACCTGATATCTATCCTTCTTTTCGCAAACGATATCATCCTTTTAGTCTCATCTCTCGAAGGGTTGTATAGACAGTTGGATGCCTTGAACCGTTCTTATGACCTTTGTCAGTTGACGATCAACCTAGATAAAACCAAGGTCATGATTTTCAACAGGTCAAAGAAGATCCTCTTTGATCAGCATTTCTTTTTCAAAGGAGAGGAGACTAACATCACCAACACTTATACTTATTTTGGGTTACAGTTCACAGGACCTCGCTTTAGTCTACATCATGCACTTTAGCCCTAAGGCAGCAAGGGCTACGAATCATTGGCCCTTCTTGAGAGGCAATGGTTCCATAACCATTTTTAGGACATATTGTGAAAGATGTCGCTCGTGGACACCCTTGTCCAACCCACAGTTTTATACGGTTCTAAGGTTTGGGCACCTAGTTTACTATAATATGATTGGTCTTCAACAAAGAGTACAAAACATCATCCTTTGCCGCAACATCAAATGCAAGTAGACAGTCCCTCAACCCATCGTCCTTGCATAGTTTGGTGCTCGACACTTTTGGCTTGAAATAGTGTTTGGTCTTATCTCACTCCTACACCACATTCAGAGTTTCATTGATATAGCGAAGGGACAAGACTGGTATCCATACTTGGCCTATGACTCATGAGAATCTATTCCAACAGCTAATTCTCTAGTTCACTCTTGTTGTTGGTATGCGGGGGTCTTGAACCTCCTGGCACTATTGGTATTACGATGGACCGACTTCCTCCATTTACACATTCCCTTGTTACACCTAGTCACCTCTTACCTACCATACAAGAGATGAACATGGTCATCAAAGATGATATCTACAACCAATATGAATGGGTCACTTGGATAAACCCTCGAGGTAGGTTACAACAGAAGATGGCCTCCTATGTTGAGCACTACGTGATTATGAGGGATGGACTCATTGTTCAACCACATTACACACTTCATCATTGGATGCATGCTCTTCGAACCCCCCTGGGTCAGTTCAGAGTGGGCTCTCATAGACTGTGGATTGATACCAACCACCAAATTGAGCAATCAAATAGGATCTGCCAATTGTGCCATCTCTAAGAGGTTGAGACTGAGGAGCACTTCATCTTCTGCAACTTGATTTACTATGAGATTTGAGGATGGTTCCATTGTCTTTTCATAGAGCTTCAAATGCTTCGCAGTTTCTTTAGGTACCCTAACCAAAGATGTTGGCCTTATACATGCAGGAGGCCCTCTGTCTCTATTCTTTCATTCTCCTGCCACACCCACATCCTAGACAAGCTCTCACCAAGCATATCACTTCCTTTTTTACAGTGCTCCAAACCAAGGGCACCAAGCAACAGATGGATAGAGATGAACCCAAATTAGTGAGGACCCGGGGCACTATTTCTACTTACATAAGACCCTAACGACATCGCCAACCCAAAACTCATATTAGCAGACAGACAAATAGCTAGATGATATCTTCTAGACCACGATGACAGGAACTCCCTTCCAAGCAACAGAACAACACTCAGTCCAACTCCTCTTCCGATTCTTCTTTTGAATGGACATCTACCTTGATTTTTATCCCTTCAACCTCGAATGTTGGGAGAGATGGTTCCAATCAGCCAAAGTAGGCTTGTAACACTAGCATCATAGACTCTAGATCCACTCACTTTGTACATCTCTCCCTCGAATCGTCTCTCCATCTTTGAAGTTGGCTTTCCAAGATCTAGGTTAGACTCTTATTTTAGTTTCTGCATCTTGCTTTTATGTTGGAGTCACTTTAGCGCTCCCATTTTGTATAGACATCATAGTACCTAACAATCCCATTGACCTATTCAATGGTTATTTGTCAGACATTAATACAATTATTTATCTTCTCTTATACATGCAAATGGGTGTTTCCTTAACCCAAGGTATCAATATAGAGTTGAGTTTGGAGAAGATGAAACTGGGGAGGTCAAACATGGATTGTACGAATGCTTATAGAGCATGGTCCCCAATGTGAGTCAACCACTAAAAATACACCAACAAACTTATGTTTTTATTGAGCCATGGGTACCTTTGGAAAATTGTGAAAATTGTCAAGCACCCTATTAAGGTGTTGCAGTTGTGGATGGGGAGATTGGAAATGGGTTACATTTATGAGGCTATGGATCAAGCAAAGGAGTAGATAAGCCAATGTACAAGGATAGAGTAGCTAAGTATGGACCTATCTGGGAGATCACTGATAATAAATGGAACAATCAACTCCAGCACCCTATACATGCAATTGGGATCCCTTAAACCCAAGGTATCATTATAGAGCTGAGTTTAGCGAAGATCAAATTGGGGAGGTCAAACATGGATTGTACAAATGCCTAGAGAGCATGGTCCCCAATGTGAGTCAACCACTAGAAATACATCAACAAATATGTGTTTTCAGTAGAGCCACGGGTACCTTTGGCAAAAACCAAGCAAATATTGCAAGAGATGTGGACCATGTAAGCAATTCCAAAGTTTTCTTAAGTTCAATTGGTTAAACCTTAAATGCTTTAATTTTTAGCCAAAGTCACAATCTAATTTGTTGAATTAACTAACTTTCTCTTTGCAACACATTGTTGGGAGTCATTTGGTAGCCAATGTCCTCGATTGCAAAAGTTTGAAATTCGTGTCTTTAGTCAAACTTGCAATGCTTTCGAGTGTGAGCACAACTAGTCTATCTTTGAGCGAATTCACACAAAGAAGAGAATCCATTTGGAAAAACAACAATTAAATGATCTTATCTTCGTGTAGTACAACCTCTGATTTGTTACCACCCAAACCCTCACTTTAAGTGATAAAATCCTAAAGTACAAGTAAGACCCTGAAGGAACTAAGAGGGGCTACCCACCGTCAACACAATAGCTCCCTCTCTCACTTTAGTTTGTCTCTCCTCTGACACAAGGGGGGTATCTCTAGAATAGGGTTACTAAAGCTATGCAATATAAGCTCAAGATACAATGTAGAAGTAGCTTTAGCAAAACAAAAATTGTAGTATCAATTTTTATAAAGTGATGGGTGGACCAAGTCTATTGCCAATCCATTCTTGGGCATATCAAGTCAAAGGACAAAACTTGGAAGGTTTTTTCTTATGATACAAGGATAGTATATGGTTGAGATAAACAAGTAACAATTACCCTTGCTTTGTTGTCCAACAATGCAAAATATTAACTTGAGGTACTATAACAAAGGAGGATCTCCAAACATGCATAAGGGTGTGCCTATAAAATGGAGAATGCAAAATTTGCAGCAATCTCAAATCAAAAAGAATGATGCATCATTAATATTTCCAAACATAAGCACAAAGATAATTAGAAGGGAAACAACCCACAATTAATTATTTCTAAAGAGGAAAAATGTTACCCGGAATATAGCCCTTCATAACACATTTGTAGCAAGAATTTCCAGCATTGATGTTCATCAAGATTAGCTCCAAAACATTATGCCTCGCAAGAAAAACCCTTAGCTTTCGTATTTCTTTCACAAGATATTCAACTAGGCACCTAGGAAAATCTCCCCAAATCCAACCGTGAAAAAACAAATGGGCAAGAAATACTCTTTATACAGAGTCTAGCTCGACTTCCCTTTCAATAAAATATTATTAAGTGGGATCTAGATCTACACTTCTCTCCAAGGAATAATAATAAAGTATTAGCTACCTCTAGATCCACGATTTGCTCCTAGACATATTAAATTATATGATGGGGACTCTCCAAGGAAAAACATCCTCCCAAAATAATAAAATAGTGAAGTCACATGAATGATGTACCACATGTCTCATCCTCCATGCAAGATGCCTCTTTGACCAAGTGTGAAGGCTTGATGTACCACTTTTCCTTCTCTGGAAACACCCCTCTTAAGATATCCTTAAAACATGCAAAGATTAGCCCTATGTGCAAGACATTCTCCACCATGTGCATTCATTAATTTTACTCTTCCTAAATAACCCAAACGCTCAAGCACCAAAGGTTGAGTGTTCCTCAAAAGTTGGTCAAACTGCAATGCTCAAGCAACAAAGGTTGGGCGTTCCTCAAAAGTTAGTCAAAATGCAACGCTCAAGCAACAAAGGTTGGGTGTTCCTCAAAAGTTGGTCAAAATGTTACTAGGGTTTTAAGGTGGAAAATTTGCAACTACCATAACCCCCTCAGTTTTTATCAAAATTTTTGTTACAACCACAATTTTGAATCCCACAACCATTCTACATCTACTGGCACTGATCGAGCAACAATCTAGGCACTTTGTCCAAAGATATCTACTCGGGAGCTAGGGCGCCCCTCCAATAAAGCTATCAAACTCTCCTCCAAAAGTGGATCTCATAGATAAGTGTGTAAGCAATGGTCCATTAGTTGTTATAACAACTCCTCGAACATAGGACGACCTCAACATGTGTGCCAATAAGATGTGGGACACTCCTCAAATCATGTTAACCAACACCACATAAAGTGGATCTCCATAGATATAAGTGTAAAGTGGGCAATGGTCGTTAAAACAACTCCTTAAAACAATGATGCCTTGAAAGAATGTGCATGAAACCTCAATCTATGCTTTATGACCAAATCAAAACTCATCAAGAGTGTCAAGGTATAGATCCATGTGCAATAAACCAATTATCCTCAATCCAATGGCCCAAAAGAGTGGACGGCCTAGGAGAATGTGCACGAAAGGTGGCACACTTTCCAAAAATAAGCATAAAATAACTAAAACCATGTGCCATCCTATAAAAGCATGTGTTCATACCATCAACACATCCAAAACCAAGGACAAAAGAAAGAGGGCTTTGTAAAAGAATGTGGAATAAGGTGGAGTGCTCTAGGGAAGTGTGCACATGTGGAGCACTCCTCAAGAAGGTATCTCATCTTTCAAGAATCCCAAGATAAGCAGTGTACATCTCATCCATCCAATTAAACCATCATAAAACTCAACGTGTACAACTCAACTAATATCATGCCAAAACCTTAGAAACCCCTAATTTAATAGGTGCTCCTCTCCAATGTACACCAAGATTAATATGAATGCATACATGCCCAACAACCAAGCACTACCTAAAAGCAACCAATCCAATAATGAACCACAAGACATAGGGAAAACCCTTAGTTGATGGGTTTCCATCTCCATGCAATATGCTAGGGGTTAATCAAATGTAACCATGTATGCAAGACCCTCATCAAGCCTACCACTCCATCAATGTCCACATGTATTACACAAGCCTCCAAATATGCAATGACGATGCCAACAAAAGATGATAATTCATAAGAAAATAGGCGTCATAAGATGCAACTAATAGCCATCAAGATACAAATCTTCCAAATGCAGCCTACGGGCAAGGTCTTCAACTTGGAATAATCCTTGTGTTATATGAGGGGTAACGTGTCTAAGGCGCAACTAGTTACTAAACAAAAGACCTAACACAAATCCCATCATCTTGGATGATATTGATCCAACATCAAATTGAATAGAGGAGACTCACACGATAGAGTTCGATCTTAATATTGATGACTTGGGGTGGATGAGTTTAGACTCAGATCCACTAGTAGCACCAATCATGCCAGCCACTATTCGTACTACTACCAGTACTACTACTGCAGATGTCCCTAAGGAGTCCAAGCTAGACAATGGTCCTGTAGCTCATGCCAAGGATCCCATTTCCAACAATCATGATGATTTGGATGATTGATCATGTTGATCAATGATATGCAGTATCCCAATAGCTTGCAGCATGTTATTTTTTGGACTTTAGAGACCATTTAGAGCCTCATTGATTATGTATTTTGTTCCAAATATGTATCGCACTAGATGCCATTTTGCTATATTCAGCCTTACATGGTATATACATGAGAAGACCTTGCATATCTTGTCTCTAATGGTTTGGAATCATGGTTTCGAGTCTTGTATTTACATTGATGTACAAGAATTTTTTTTCATTAAAATTTTCATTATTTATGTATTTTTTAGTAAATCAATTCAAAAACTATAAATGAATCAAATTCAAATCTAAGCCCGATCAAACCCTTTGTTGACTCCAAGTTTAATTCTGACTTTTAAAATGATGCTAGAGATTATGAATAGATTACGGAGCTCTCAAGAAGATAATGGTCAAGAACTATTATCCCCTCCCCAAGATCAGTGACCTACTCAATCAAATGAAAGGAACTTAGTATTTCACCAAGCGGCTTGGCTTCTAGCTATCACCAACTTTGCATCCAATCCGGGTTTGATAACATTGATTACAACACATATGACAAGAAATTTTATGCCCTAGTCCAAGCACTTAAACAATGGTGTCGTTATATCCTTCATAAGGATACCATTCTGCACATTAATCCTCTACTATGTTAGTTCTTAAACTCACAATCGAAGATTCAAGTACACTACCATCTAAAGTGGGCCCCAGTCATTCACTAGTTTTATTTGGTGATGAAACACAAGAAGGGCTCATCCAACAAGATAGTTCATTTTCCAAATAAACATTCTAAGGTCCTCAACATTCTTAATTTTCGATGTGCTACATACAAGGAGTAGAAGGATTTGTACAATACTAATCCTCATTTTGGCCTTATTCTCATAGCACTACAATAGACATAGTTGGAAGTCAAACCCCTTTTCTAAATTATACAATTAAGGGTGGCTTGTTGTTCAACCTTATTTAGCTTTGTGTTCCAGAAGGACAAACACTCCCCCTCCTACAAGAAACAAGCCCATTCTTCCTCCTATAGCGGACACTTCAATATTCGTAACATGTTGCAACACATTCAACAATACTTCTATTAGCCTTCCATGCAAAAGCAAACAAAAGACAAAATCCTATGTTATTCACTTTCCAGCCAATCCAAGCTTCTAACCAAAGGTTAGGATTGTAACAACCAATGCCAATACAATCTAGACACATCGAATCCATCTCAATGGATTTCATTAGAGCTCTACCCACTACGCAAAGGAAGCATGACGGTATCTTTGTCATTTTTATAGATTTTCTAAGATGCCACTATTTATATCATGTATCAAATCTATAAAAGTTGCAAATATTGCATGTTTGGACACTATTTGGGTTGCCACTCACTATTATTTCAAACCCAAACTCTAAATTCTCCAGTCACATTTGGTAGTCTTTGTGGAAACTTTTGGGTTTTTAGTTTAGGTTTTCTACCTCATTCCATCTACAAACTAATGATCTGGCTAAGGTTGTCAATCAAACCTTAGTCCACGGTCTCCACATAAACCATCAACAAAATCAACATCGTCTGCACATTTTGCAACATAGTTGCAATAGAGCTACTCATGTATCTGTCAATTGGGTCTAGCTCGTGTGGTTATGGAATGGAGCGTTATCCTCCACACCCAGGTTCTATTCTCGTAAGTGACATGTTGAGCTCACAATGAGCATATTGTTGTAACGTCTTTGAGCTTCCATTGTTGACGGCCTTGTGCCCTAAAGAATCTAGGGTTTACCTTGGGTACCATCTTCGAAATGGGGGGAAGTACCTAGGGGTTTTCCCTAGGCGTTGTATCATGGAAAAAAAAAAGAGCTACTCATGTATCCATAGGGCACTCACCTTTTGAAGACTATGACTTCTAGCCCTGTGAGATTCCAATTGGTGTTTCATCCCTAGCTACTTCACATTAGCAGAAGCAAAACTTGACAAAAATTCATTTCTACAAAAATTGGCAAATATTCATGCTCAAGTACGTGGCATATTCCAAAAAACTCAAGCCAAGAACAAGGCACTCCATGATCGATATTAAGCACCTCCACAATTCTAGGTTGGTGATCATGTTTCACTACACTTGGACAAGTAGAGGTTCAAGAACAAACAATATCAAAAGCTCAAAGCAATTCAACATGGACCTTATACCATTATGAAACCAATGGGTTCCAATGCTTTTAAAAGGATCTTCCACCTCAACTTGGTATGCATGATCTTGTAAATGTTAGTAAACTCAAACTCCATGAGCTATCTCACTTGGAGGACAAAGTTCTAGTTACTCATACAAAAGCCACTGTTCCATATTTTCAACCTTCCTTGACTATGGACACTTTCCTTGATGTTTGCACCCACATCACTCATCAATGGAAAACAATCAATTGGTTGGAAAAAAGGCACTTTACCAATGCATGCTAATGCTCAATCATAGCATTCTTTTAAGCAGAGTTATATTCACCCAAAGCACAGATTGGGAACAATTTTTCTAAGCAAAGAGAAAATGGTGGGATTTAGTAGGCGACAAGTAGCACTATATCATAATTGATATGACTATGTGTAACTCTTGAGTTATGGAGACAAATTGTAGCTTCAACAAGCACAAGTACTAAAGAGATAGAGAAGAAGATGTTAAACAAGTGAATGGAGTGTTGTTGCTTGTGCACCAAAGATGAAGTAAATCTATACAGTAGTCCACAACACTGGCAAATGGGATATTATTAAGTGTTTGTGCCAACCAATCTCTATGGATGAATAAAGTGACTAATGCATTTAGCAAAACAGTTCAAGGATACTGAAAAATCAAAGTGATGACCAAAATGTTTATACAAGGAATGAAAAAATATTAAGTTTGGTTGTAGGGCAGCATGTAAGATCTCTCTGGAAAAGAGCAATGGAATAGTTGTTGTAAAGATGGCCTACTAGAACATCATGCACAAAAGAAGATGAAGTCATTAAGATGGTGCATGAAGAAGGTGGGCATGCTGCCAAGATGTTCTAAACTGAGTATGGACATGATCTCACTAGGACAATGAAATCCAAGAGGAGAACCTAATAAGATATTATGCTTGAGAAACAAGGACATGGAGTTGAGGAGGACATGCACATGAAGAGGATGACTTGTGACAACATCCAAGAGCAAAGTGAATCAACCATTATGAGGACAACATTTAGTGGCAAAGGATAGCATTTGAGAGCATCCAATACTAAGTTGGATGCAAACAAATTGCATGCAGGTGGGATGACCTGCATGAATTTCCTATTGTGAAGTTTAAAAGTTTGAAGTTATGACGAGGTCCTACACGGATATCCCAATAAAAAATAGGTGAGGCAATCATTGAAAGAATAGTCTATGTACCAATAGGTAGCCATGTTAAGAACCTTGTTATGAGAAGAGAAAAATTGCCATTAAAAGGACAGTCTACCTCAGTCTAGAACAAACTAAGTGGAAGTTTTCATGCAAAGAGAATAATGAACATTAAGGTTAGATGGATAAACGAGCATAAGAGGTAATAATCTCAGGTCTAGCCAATCAAACTTAAAGATTGTTGATATAGGGGTTGTTTTAAGAAATGACACTAAAAAATGAGCTTCAAACAATTGCAATAAACGAATGCCTTGTAAAGCCAAGCACTAGAAAACAACATTTTAGCAATACAAAGAACCTAATAAATTCAGATGCCAAGAAATAGTTGCAACAAGCTTGGACAAGTGACTAATCTAAATAGCAATGCTCCATCTAACAAAAGATGGATGCAAGGAGATAAAACCACTAAAGTAAGAAAAGTAACACGAAGAAATGTTAACACAACAATCTCATAAAATTCTCACTATATTTACCAAGTAGCCACTTATTCATATGGAAACTCTAACATACGCTAGCACCTCCCTTGACTATGTCTAATTGTACAATAGCCTAACCTTCAATCAACAGAAAAACACAACCACAAAAGCACCCTATAGAGAACCAATTTTGTTTAGAACAAGTATTTGACCTCTGAAGAGGATCTAGTAACACAAAATGCTAACAAAATTACCTCAAGAATGCAAGTCACCTCCTTTGGAGCAGCTCATCCCCTTTCAAAGCAAAGCATAACCATTCCATTATTCACTAAGGAAAAAACTAAGACTGATTCATTTGCAAATGGGATACTCAATCTCCTTACTCTACCCCTCTAAGATGCTTGACTAGCCCTCTTTGTTCACCTAGCTTCCTCTCAGACATCCTATCTTGAAGAGGGTCGAATGGTTAAATCTTTTGTGGAACATAAATACAGGTCCCGATTCTTTTAGTTGGCTTCCCGAAGTTCTCCTTATCTATTACAAATTGCTCAAAAAAAGGATTAGGTTTTTACACTCCATATAGGCAATACTGAAAGTTCCCCACAACAAAGAAAAGTCACACAAAGAATCAATTTGGGAAAATAAAGAAGTTAAACGGTAAATAGCATATAAAACTTCATACATTAAGAGAAAATTATATTATTACGTCAAGAATGCAAGTCACTTCCTTTGAAGCAACTCACCCCCTTTGAAAGCGAAGCTAAAACATAACCATTCCATTATTCACTAAGGAAAAAACTAAGACTGATTCATCCGCAAATGGGGTGCTTATTCTCCTTAATCTACCCCTCTAATATGCTTGACTAACTCTCTTTGTTCGCCTATCTTCCTCTCAAACATTCTATCTTGAAGAGGGTCGACAAATAGTATATAACAATAGTTAAAGATTTGTGGAACACACATACATGTTCCCATTCTTCTAGTTGGCTTCCTGAAGTTTTCTTTGTCTATTTACAAATTGCTCAAAAAAAGGGTTTAGGTGTTTACAGTTTACACTCCATATAGGGAATACTGAAAGTTACCCTAAGACAACGGAAAGTCACACAAAGAGTCAATTTGGCGAAAAAGAGAAACAAACTGGTAAATAGCATATCGAACTTCATACATTAAGATAAAATTATATTATTATAAACAAGGAAGAAAAAACAATACTAGTAATATTAGGAACTATAACTCTGAGAGAAGATAATGCGAAGGGTTCACAAAAATTGAAGTAATATTTGTGTTTTCAAAATTCAATAAACAATGCCTAATCAAAATCATTCAAATGTAAACTTCAAACAATTTACCTAAAAGGTTTTAATAATTCCAGAAACAAACAATGAAAAATTTAACCTATAGAAAGTTGAACTTGAAGCTTTCCTTTTGTTGGGATTCATTACACGAAAGATGCTTACAATATAACATCAATTAGTAGCCAAATCATCTTTCCCCAAGGCTATTACTTGCCCACTAATGCACCAGAAAATACCAGTTCAAATGTTTCAAAGTACAAAAAGGAATAGAATCACTGGGAGATTAAAGAGACAAACCATATTTTTTGAGATATTAAGGTGATTTTCTTAAACACTGCACAACAAAAGTACTTTGGCAGGATAGCCAGAAGTTGGGTTGAATGGACCAATATGATATATAAAATATGAGTACAAAAATCTCTACCAAATGCATTTTCATAGACCCAAAGATTTTCCAAGTAATGAGACATATTCTAAGGATTACAAACATGAGCATAAAACATGTCAGGTCTTCCCACCAGCGACTAAAACAATGCCTATAAAAAGAAGAAACAATAACCCATGCATTGAGTGTCTTGCACCATTAACTCTACCTCCCATTTATCAATTTTCTCTCTATGACATCCTTTGCTTGGATTTAAGATATATTTTCTCAAGAAGAAACTATTTCAATATAATCTGAATGGTAAGGAATCTATCTAACTATTAACTTTTGAACTTGTGAGATCCACACTATCATTGAGGTTATCGCCAACCAAATGCAAGCTAACATTTAAATTACATATAAAATATAAGTTCTAAAATAGTGACATTCATCTATACCATAAGTAAACAAAAATTACATTTTCCTGACATGGTTATTATTTCTTATTGCTTTGTTTTACAGCTCGTTTGTGCTTCCCACTTGGAATATAAAACTAGCATCCAAGAAATATACACTAAAGAAACACAAACCTGGAAAGGCTTGATGATTGTTTGAAGAGCTAAAAGTGCATTAAGTGTCTTCCATTGCAAACCACTTGCTGCATTCACCAAATTACTATTTTGAATTGCTGTCCTCAAGGAAGGTACTAACTCTGGCCATGTGTTTTCCCGTACAAAGTCATTGACTATTACTAGATGAAACTGTCAATAACAAAAACATGAATTCGTCAAAGACTAATTTGTTCCAAAATAATTAGAATTCAGTGTCTAAAACCACCATTATTTGCCTTACCTAAGGGTCAAACCAACTTCACGTCTTCATTGCTGTTTTTAACTTATACATTCTTAATTCTCAAACATTCACAACCCCAAGGGTTAATCATAACACATGTTTACTAAACCCAAATCAAATGAGAAAGACAAGTATCACATTAAGTTCCATCCCAAGAAATCTTTAAAAAATCAAACTTCAAAATAAGAGATACAAGATTTTCAACAAGCGACAAAACTAGCTTTGATGTATAGTCTACTCCCAAGGGTCGGTACTACATCAAACAACAAAGAATCAGATGATGTATACAAGATTTTCAACAAGAGACAAAGCTAGCTTGGATGTATAGTCTACTCCCAAGGGTTGGTACTACATCAAACAACAAAGAATCAGATGATGTGATACAAGATGCAAGTAAAACAACAATAATTGGAAACTTGCAACATGAGATGTAAACAAGAACAAAGCCAAAAGGACAAAGGGTGACAAGAAGCTATAAAACAAGGACTCAGTGATCGTGGAAGGTTTATGTCAATCATGGTTATGTAACATTGTGTAATTAACCATGCCTACTATTTCATCATTAACTATGAATTGAGAAGAGCAAGTCATATATTCATGCACTACATAGTCAAAATGTCAAATTCTATCCATGCAAAGTTCAAAACAATCCTTCAACAAATTCACACAATTTACATAAGGCCCAAATTCCAAGATACAAAAGTTTTTTTCCATTCACTAGTAGATAACTTAACACTAAACAAACATACCAAATAGCACCGCATAATTTTCATTCTCTTAAACATTTGCATTTATAAAAATCTACATTAAGACGAGACCAATAAAATTCAAAGCGACGTAAAAACATTGATATGAATTCCATGTCAACACAATGAGAAGTGGAGACTCAACACATAAGTAAACGTCGTAGGTTCAACTTTCTAAATCTAAACCATGCCAAATTCTAATGGCCAAGCAATCCTTAAGGTAGATTAGAAGTCCTACAACTAGCCAAGAAAGCTACCTAACTCAAGGGATTACTAAACATGGAAAAACCAAGATGACTCTTTGAAAAAAGGGATAGTTGGATATACACTAGGCGCACACTAGCAACATTATCCAGCATATTGGTTCAGCCCCATAAATACACTAGTTATTATGTTGTACCTTCATACAAATATCCTAAATTAATCAAAGCCTTTTTCCAATATAAGCACTCAACTGAAAATATAACCGCAACAACAAAGGCACCCCTTTCCTCAACTAAATTCTTGTGACACCTATATTACACAACCTCATTTAGATACCTTTGCTCACGAGCTTAGATGCTAATGATCTCTCGTGGAAAATCTTCTAGATCAAGCGATGTATGGCCTCCACATATTACTTTTATACAATGTAAAAGAGTCATTTATCAATGTCCATACTTAGGATTCAAAATGAAGACAACATTCATTTATAGTGATTTTTCCTATTCTACATGGCTCCATACCCCTATCAGCCCTAAACAAATATATCCTACACTAATGACAAAAAGGATTAAAACATAAAACACCCACCTTGCAAAGGTTGATTTGGCATCAAGCAAACTTTAAAACATTACATGAGCAATGGAATTCACAACAATATCTTACGTCCATGGTTTAACCTTTCCAAGATTAAGACATGCATGACAACTCTCTCAAAATCTATTCGACTAAAACAAAACCTCATATAGAGATCTGTGAGAGGGACTATCACAAGTATGTGCAAAAAACACACCCAATGCCAACAATTGGAGAAAACAAATAATCCCATGCAGTCAATTACCTATGGTGTAACTCATAAATAAATAAATAAATATATATATATATATATATATATATATATATATATATATATATATATATATATATAATACATACAACACAAAAAATATTAACCCATACAACATAAAAAATATGCACCCAAACTCAACCAAAGGACAATTTTGCATCTTGTTGCATTGAAACGATCTTCTTGAATGGAAAAGGGTGGCAAGCATGAAGGGGATCATCTATGATCATAGAGGAAATGTGAAAGCGGACTTTGCATGGGGATTGGGAATTGCTACCAACAATCACGCAAAGGCATTAGTTGTTTCCAAAGGTCTTCAGATTCTCGAGGAGCATGGGGTGAGGCATGCAATTGTAGAGGAAGATCGATCAATAGTTATAAAGCTCCTCTGCCAAAAAATGTCATCTTATTACCCCCATCTATCAAGACTCATTCATCGCATAAAATCAGAGGCTAGGGACTTAACTACACTTGAATTCTTCCAAGTCTTGCATTCTTATAATAGTGATGCAGACTTTTGGCTAATGTTGACATAAGCATGCATGATGGTATTGTAAGAATAAAAGGGGTGCACCTATCTTCTCTCTACTTATGTTATAATCACTTGCATCTAAACATTAACATGAGTGCTCTGATAAAGTCTTGTCCCACAAGTCTGTTGGTGACTGGAGTAGAGATTTACGGTTCAATACTCCCCCAAACTCTAGATGCTTCTCCTAAACACCAAGGCATTTCAACAATGGGATGGTTCAGCACTACAATGAATGTGGTTTATGGTCCAGGCCAGCATGTGGTTTATTGGTGCAATCGGTGGCGCTTAATTCTAATTGTTCACCAACTTCCCTTCGCAATGGAGGTGTGAGAATGGGAGTTTGTGTTTGCAGTTCATCTAGACAACTGGTGAGCGAATGCTCTATCTTCCTAGAGAAGCACAACATTGTTGTCTCTAACAAGTGTCATATTTGGTATTCCTCTTGTTGTAAGCTAGTCATGGCCCACAAGCTTCATTGTGTCTAGTGCAACTTGGCTGAAGTGAGGAGTGTTAGGAGATGTGAGTTAGGTGTTGCAGAGGCACACACTTGTGGTGGCCTCAAAAATCCTATGGCATTGTTGGCATGAGGATTGGGAAGACAAATTGTTAATTGAAATCCGAGAAAGGGGTAGATATGTTGTGGAAACCAAAAATTCAATTGAATTTGTTAAAAGATTTGAAGGAAGAAGAGATGTGAGCTTTCATGCAAGTGCATAAAAGTAAACTCTTGGAACTGACCTGAAGGTCGATTTGGTTATTGTTATCCCCATTTTGTGGGAAGGAGATGATGTCTCGAGGCCCACAGGTTGCAGATATGGAGTGTCGAGAGACCATATGACTTGCAGTGTCCACTTGCACATATGGAAGCCCGCTCTATCACCACAGTTTGGATCCATCGTCAGCGCATCCACCACACCAGCTAGCTTCTGGAAGGCACATGGGTCTTGCTCCATGCGGTACAAGTCAGGTATTGTGGCAGGCAATCACCCTAATATTTTAGGCATTTAGGCATGTTGTATTGAAGCTGCTTTTGATTATAGAACGCCTGCTTGGACATTATGCTTTTGACCATGTTTCACCTTGGTGAGTGTCATTGATTTCCTAGTAAGTGGCCAACTTTTGGGGAAGGGGTGCAACTGAGGATCCCTTGAGCAGTCATCATACCATTCCAAACCATACTGTTAAATTTAAAGCAGCTGCAAGAGCCATTCTCCGGAAGGATGGCAAAGACCCTAGCCGAGATCTAGGGCCCCCAAGTGCACCCCTGGGGTTTCTTGGTCTGGGACCAAACAGTCAGTGCCATGGCAAAAGACCCTTGTAAGGGCCCCTAGTATATGACTGGGGTTCTTGGTCAGAGACCAAGAAGCTAAAGCCCCTAGATATGTCTACGGCCCCTAGAAATGTCCAGGGTACCAATGCCTAAGGCATGGGTTGATCCTTGGTCTTGTACCTTGGTGGATAAGACCCCTGAGAGGGCCCCCAGTAGATGACTGGGGTTCTTGGTCTGGTACCAAGTAGTAAAGACCCCTGAGAGGGCCCCCAGTAGATGACTGGGGCTCTTGGTCTAGGACCAAGCAGTTAAAGCCCCTAGATAAGTCTAGGGCCCCTGGACATGGTCCAGGGTACCCATGCCTAGGGCATGGGTTGATCCTTGGTCTTGGACCTTGGTGGATAAGACCCCAAAAAAAGTTCTGGGGTAACTTGATCTTCGATCAGGTACTTTGTTGGTGCATAACCCTTCTTGAAGGTGGGCATGACCACATAAGGGATGTGATCCATATGTAATGATGATAAAGTAATAAGGTCACCTTGAAAATGAATGAACAAGTATTGCCACCTTGTAAACCCTCATAAACCCTCCCTTACCCTTGCTTGTGTTGGTTTGGGGTTTTATGTTGTTTTTGTCTTAAGGGTTAAATAAAGTTTAAATTAAAATGTTAATTATACCATGTTTAAATTATTTAATTTAAACATGTTAATTATTTTAATTTAATTTTTACCCTAGCCTAAACTATAAATAAAACCCCACCCCTACCCCTCACAACACACACTCTTATGTTATGTTCTTGTGCTCCTAAAGTGTGTGGATCTTCTCCTTTGTTGCGGCTCTCCTCTTGTTATTGTTGCAGCTCCTTTTGAGGACAGTCATGTGGTGCGGCCTCTCTTCTGCGTTGTGCTACTGATAGGTGCGACCCCCTCTACTGATAGGTGCGGCCCCTTTTCGTATGTTGTTGTGTGGTTGTTGCGGCCCCCCTTTGCTTTTGTTGTTGTGTGGCCGGTGCGGCCCCCTTCCCTTCTGTTGTTTTGTGGCTGATGCGGCCCCCTCTCTGTTTTGCTGTGTGAGATGACTGTGGTGTTGCTCTCCTATTTGTTGTTGTGATGTGACCGTGGGTGTAGCCCTCTATTCTGTTGTGGGGTGTTACCTCTTGATCCTTGTGGTCTTCCTTAAGCTACCTTGTGTGAGGTTTTGTCCAAAGAAGTTCTTCTGTGAGGGTTTGTGTGTTTTACCTACTGTTTAAGTGAGGGTTTGACAGTGGGAAGTTTTTGTGGCCCTATCCCCTTTGTGGCAAGAAAGTTCTTCATCTCTCGGCATGTGATCCAACCTATATGGTGGATCTATGAGCTAGATTTTGTCTGAGCATAAATACAAATGTTTTTGCATCTCTAGTGTGTGGTTGTGACCTCTTCAAAGGTAAGACTTCAGGGCAAGGTAAGTCATCTATTCAATTTATCAAATCTGAACTTTGCTTTGAGTTTTTGCTTTGATTTATCTAGATCTATGTATCAGCATTGATTGTTATCAGATCTGGATTGTTTATTGAGTTTTGTTCTTACTTCTTGCTCCTGAAGTTTGGTTTGTTGTTCATGATCAGATTGTGTTTCATTCTTAGTTTAGATCTGTAGATATGTACAAGTTTTATTCCAGCATTGAAGATCAGAACTAATGTTTACTCTAAGATCTACTCTTTAGCTAAGAAACTCAACTATCTTAGATCTAAGCACACATGCTTGTTTTTCTCTGTTCAAAGTAATGTAGATTTGCTTTCTAGATATAAGATCTAGTTGTTATCCTCATTGAAAATAAAAAGATACTTATGTTCTGCCTTACTACCTTATTCTAACACATACTTATCACTTTTCGCTCATTGCATTCCCATCACATTGCCCTCTTCTAGGCCCTTTGACTTTAGTGACCCAAGAAGGGCATGTACCTCATTTCATGGGAAGAAGGGGATGAAGGCTCAGGGGGGATGGTGGCTGGCAAAAGATAAAATCCTAAAATATAAACCTTCTAGATGCTCGCCCAGAAAGGTCTTGAGAACGATGAAATGCTTCTCTTAAAAGAATTGAAGGCCTGCAAAAGATCAAACATATACTAAATATCCGCTTGAATGAAAGACTAACACTAGTGCGTTACAACGCTTTGATGGTTACCCCTATGGCATTTTGTGGACCTCTTCTTTCAAGTGAAACTGTGTTACTGCCCCCCAAGCTAATCGATTCACTATTGGGAGTGCACACGTGTTCGGATCATTAATTAATTAATAAATGGCAATAAATATACTTGCAAAAAGGTTGCATTGAGGAAGAAGGTGCAGCACACCCCCTACAAAGGCACCCATAAATGAGATAATATGAGCCCTCGTATGTCATGAAACTCATTGACCTATGAAGTCTAAACCCCTATCCACGTCATCATCCACTACATGACCTTGAAGGGGCATCCTTGGAAGCATCCCCTACTTGAGGGTTTTGATCTACCCAATAGGACTTTTATGCACCCCTCCCATACCTAAAATTGGTCAATTGTATAGGGTCTTCGAGCACTTGTTTAATTTCATGAGGTAGTTTTGATGCACATGTTTAGGTGCCTTGTTTATTAAATGTGGTTTTCACTAGCCATGATATTTTGACTTGAGATCCTTGGAGGGCATGCCTATTTGTTTGCAGGACCTTGTTGGTGGACAGTCTTGGAGGAACAAGCCTAGCTTGGGCTTCCATGGGGCTTGAAGCCCACAGGTTGGATGTCAAGGGCCCACATGTCATATCACGATGAATTTCCTTTGGAGGCCTAGAAGACATCATGGATAACCTTGCCTAGCCCCTACTGCCCAAACGACTTTCCTAGGAGAGGCAAAATGTCGCTTTTGGAGGCTTGACATCACCTAGGGCTAGGGTTTGGTGGTGATGGAGGTGTTGCTCATTGACACAAGGCACATTTTGAAGGAATGAGGCTTTCGACCATGAAGAGGCTTGGATGAATGACATGTGGCCTTTGGAGGCCTAGCCATGCATCCCCAACTCCAACAACTTACTCCAAGTGTCAAAACGTCTCCCTAAAGGGGTGACGTCATCTTATTTTAGTGTTTCTAATGTGCAAAAAGTGTAAATTAAATATTATTATTTGGTTTAAGGGGTAAGATAAGGGTTGTTGACCCCTTATCTTATGTTTTACCCTAATTAAGTGGACAAGCTGTGTTTTAGACATTTTGTATAAATAGAGATCATGTGAATCTCGTTTCATAACACGACTCTCCCATAGTGAGAAGTATTTGGCTGAAATTTGCGCTCTCCTTGGGAAACCTTCTCTCTCTTATGCTTTTTATCTTGGTTTCTTTATGCTATTGGTGGAAGAAGTAGTGTGCTACCCTTATTGGAGTTTTTCTTTGGCATTTGTGGTGGAAGAAGTATCAAGTTGATTGAGGAAGATCTGACCCCTCAGATGGGTGAATCCTCTTTCTGCAGTGCGCCCTCCTTCTCTCCAACTCGTGTCAAGCTCCAATAAATCATATGGCAGAGAATCCTCCTCCAAAATGGGCTAGAAAGGCGCCCTAGGCCATACAAAGAAAACCCACAAGTCCTTAGGCCCCAACTCCTTCTCCTTTTCTTAGATCGAATGATTCTTCTTGAGATGGTGCACCATCCTGCTGGAAACCCCCTGAAGCTGCACATTTCCTCTTCCTGTGCTGATGAATGTGATCTGTACCTGTTGTAGAATGGTGAGGGAGGGTTATTGCACCTCCGTGACCAAGCTTAGATTAGGATAGGTGGGATCTTTCACCACCAAGTTGATCTCTAGGGTTTGTTATCCCAAAACCCTCAAAACGTCTTTGTGCTCAAGAGCCCAAGATGCAAAAGTAATAATAATCCAGCATGAGTGAGAGATGCGCCCTCCTTTTCTTTTATACCCTGATCTAATTCTTTGTTGAGTTAGTTAACCACTTCCTAGGGTTAACTCCTTGCTTTTCCACATGTGGTCTTTTCCTTTCTTCATTTTACCTTTTCTCCCAAAGTCAACTTAAAATTATAACATTGTGCTTAGGTAAGTGCTTTGGGGGTTTCTTGGTCCCCATGGTTCATGAGACTATAGTCAAGTGGGGACAACTAGACTACTAAGTAACAACAGATGCCCAAAAATCCTTTCAACTCAGTAAGAGTCTTGGGTGTTGGCCAATCAAGTATGGCTTGTACCTTTTCTTGGTGTGCCTGTACTCCTTTCACTCCAATGATGTGTCCCAAATAAAGAACTTTTGTCATACCAAATTCACATTTGGACTCCTTAGCATATAAGGATTGTCCCTCCATAATGGCCAAGATCTAATCTACATGTTGAAGATGATCCTCCCAAGTTTTGTTATATATCAGCAAATCATCAAAGAAGACCAAGAGGAATTTCCTCAATTGCTTGTTGAAGACATGATTCATACAAGATTGGAAAGTAGTTGGCGCATTAGTTAGCCCAAAGGGCATAACCAGAAATTCGTAGTGACCATAATGACATCTGAAAGTTGTTTCAGGCACATTTTGCTCCCTCATTTTGATATGATGATAGCCAGAGCGCAAGTCTATTTTGGTGAAGTAAACAACCCCATGAAGCTCATCCAATAGCTCATCAATCCTAGGGATGGGGTATCTGTTCTTGATGGTCTTTTTGTTCAATGCCCTGTAATTAATGCACATGCGCATTGTCCCATCTTTCTTCTTTACCAACACTACTAAAGATGCAAAAGGACTAGAACTTGGCCTGATGTGGCCCATGTCTAAAAGTTCTATGATAGCCTTTTCAATTTTGTCCTTATACTTTTTTGGGTGTCTATAAGGAGTAGTAATGACAGGTTTTGCTCCTTCTTCCAATTCTATAATATGCTCACACCCTCTATTTGGTGGTGCTCCTAGTGGAATAGGTTCAAAAACCTTGTTGTGTTTGTAAATAATTTTTTGAATATGTTGAGAGTAATGAGGATGCCCCTTCTTGTCCACCTATACTGATATTTTGAACTATGTTGCATATACAATGTCTTTTCTTCTAAAAATGGCTTCCATGCGCTTTGTTGTCACCACTCTAGGTGTATTACCTGTCATCCCTCTAAGCATCACCTTTTTTCCACTCTCTTCATCGAAGGACATCTCCATGGTTTTGTAGTTGGTGGTGATAGGTTCCAATGTACTAAGCCACTGAACTCCCAAAATGATGTTAGTATATGGTAGGTCCATCACATAAAAGTCTTGTGCCAAATCATGCCTGCCCAAGTAAGTTTCATCCCTAGAATGTACCTGTCACAAGGCATGGTGCGCCCCCTTGCTACCTCCACACGAAATCCCTCAAACTCCATTGTAGGTATATGCCTTCTTTTCAGTAAGGTTGAATCTATGAAGTTGTGTGAAGCTCCCCCATCAATGAGTACTGAAACGTTTTGTCACTGAAGCATTCCTCTCATCCTGAAGGTATTGAATTTAGGCACCCCACAGATGGATGCTACTGTAACCTTCTTGTCTGCTACAAGACCAAAACCTGCTTCTTCCCCTTCGTCATTCTCTGTGGGGTCCACTCTAGGTGGATTTGCTTCTATGTTCTGGATATGGGCGTATCTTCTTCCTCCTCATCATCAGAAATCACCTTAATATAATGGGCCTTGCCCTTACCCATGCATTTGTGCCCTGTATCCCAAGGTTCATTGCATGTGAAGCACAGTTGCTTGCTCCTCAAGTCTCTCCTAGTAGCCTCATCCATTCTGCCCTTTCCTCTGTCAACCACCCTTTGATCTCGCCCCCCTTGGTTTATGGGTGGTCTAGGGGCAAACTTAGTTTTTGTTGCAGATCCCATCAAGTCCCTAGTCCTACATAAGGCCTCCTATAAGTTGGAAGTCTTAAAAGCCTTGACCCAACCTTTTAAGGGTTTCATCAACCCCTCTGTAAAGAGCAACGTGAATCTCTCCTGAGACACATCTAGCACCATCACTGCTATCCTCTGAAACTCCTCTATATATATCTCTGGTGACCGAGTTTGTCTGAGTTGTGTGAGTTCTCTGAAATGTAGCTCTGGATATCCCTGATCAAATCTGTCCATAAGTCTTTGAGTGAACTCTGTGTAAGTAGTGATTTGGTTATGACCCAAGGTGGTCAAACCATGATACCACCAATCATGAGCTTTGCCCTCCAAGTACATCGTGGAAAACTTGATGGCATCCATCTCCCTCATGGGGTTAAGTTGTAAATAGGTGTCTAACTTTTGCACCCAAGCTGGCGCAGTCACCTTGGGAGACCCATCAAAGTATGGAATCTCCATCTTACCTTCCCTGCAGTCCAACTCATTGTTGTTCTTGTGATAGCTTTTGGGTTTACCCCTGAATTTGATGCCACAATATTGGTCCAATGTAACTTGTCTCCTAAATCCTGCACTCAATGATTCATATTCCCTGGCATATTGCTCAAAGTTGTCTTCTCTTTCATTGAAGTGGTTATCATGTGGTTGGCCCTCCAAGAATGTAAGCATATAAGGTCTAGGGGTAACTCTACTGTGTGTTGGCCCCCTGGAAGTCCCCCCTCCAAAACTCTGTCCCTCTACATGATAGTGAAGATCTTGCTCCTGATAATGTCCAGTTCCCCCATGGGAACCGCTGGCTTCCTTGCTTGCATAAATGCTTGGGCCATTCCCCCCATGTGTCATCTGTAACAGGAGTTGCGCAATTTTTTCTTGGTTAGCATTTATTTTTTCCAAAGTTTCCTTCATTTCAACATGTCCCCTGCCCATTGTCTCCTGGTTCTCCTGTAAATGGAACTCAAGTCTGTGTATTCTCTATGGAGCTTTTCAGCTCCTTTGCTATACCTGCTAAAACCTGTGGCTCATTGTCCTCACCTGAACCTTCCATTTCTACCTCTGGTTCACTTGTTTGCCTTCTGCGCCTTCCCATATAGATACCACTGAACTTCTGCATGCACTAATCCCCACACGCTGGGAGGATTTAACGCTCTGATACCACTGTAGTGTTCCCAAGCCAATTTTTGCCCAGAACCAAGGGTTGTTTAACTGTTTATTTGTTGTTTCAATGTGTTTTGCAGGTTTGCTTCATTAAGTTGCGCATTTAGGGTTTGTACTTAGAAGATCATAGCATGGAGATATAGATCTGAGCATATAGCATAAGAAATGACAAGATACAAGCAAAGAACACCAGTATAGAACCAACAACTTCATATCTGACCTTTATTTAGATAATAGAGTGATCCTGATACAATAGATCTACAGATCTGGGAGAATACAAGAAGAATAATCAAGGTGGAATAATAATTGCTACAACAATGTCCAAAACTGAAGATAATAGCCTCCAAAGGCACCACAATAAACTGGAGAAAGGGACAAGATTAATTTCTTTCCCTTCAAGAGCTAGATCCAGTCCTCCTGGCTGAGTTGCGCCCTACCGGTTGGTTGTAGCTACCCAATATTTCGACCTCCCTCATAGAGACCTCCAAATGCCTCCAAAATCACTAGAACAGTAGATCGAGGCAAGACAAACCCCCTGGCAGAGTATCAAGTTGATTGAAGAAGATATGACCCCTCAAATGGATGAATCATCTTTCTACAATGCGCCCTCCTTCTCTCCAACTCATGCCAAGCTCCAATAAATCATATGGCAGAGAATCATCCTCCAAAATGGGCTAGAAAGAGCGCCCTAGGCCATAAAAGAAAACCCAGAAGTCCTTAGACCCCAAATCCTTCTCCTTTTCTTAGATCGAATGATTCTTCTTCAGATGGTGCACCCTCCTACTGGAAACCCCCTGAAGCTGCGCATTTCCTCTTCCTGTGCTAATGAATGTGATTTGTACCTCTTGTAGAATGGTGAGGGAGGGTTATTGCACCTCCATGACCAAGCTTGGATCAGGATAGGTGGGATCTTTCACCACCGAGTTGATCTCTAGGGTTTATTATCCCAAAACCCTCAAAACGTCTTTGTGCTTAAGAGCCCAAGATGCAAAAGTAATAATAATCCAGCATGAGTGAGAGATGTGCCCTCCTTTTCTTTTATACCTTGATTTAATTCTATGTTGAGTTAGTTAACCACTTCCTGGGGTTAACTCCTTGCTTTTCCACATGTGGTCTTTTCCTTTCTTCATTTTACCTTTTCTCCCAAAGTCAACTTAAAATTATAACATTGTGCTTAGGTAAGTGCTTTGGGGGTTTCTTGGTCCCCATGGTTCATGAGACTATAGTCTAGTGGGGACAACTAGACCACTAAGTCTCTCACACCCTCTTCATCAAGAGGTGGGGGACATTACAGAAACTCCTTCTGCAACACCTTAATCCAAGCCCCGCCAAGCCAAATGAAGCTAAACCTCTTTGAACATGTGACCTCAAAAGCACAAATGCAATCCACGGTTTTCCTACAATGCAACAACCTCCCAAACACACCTTATAGTAAGTAGAACCAAGAGCTAAGGGAGTTTAACCCCTGCACTCTATTACTATCTTGGAATATGATGGCAAGTTCCATAATCAATTTAATAACTCCACACAAGCAAATGAGAGAAAGACACGCCGAGACAATATGCAAAGAAGTCCAATCTAATAAATAACAAATGCCAAATATGCTCCTTTATTTATGCATCACTCACCAAATCCAATAGAGTACAGGTTTCCATTCAACCTCAACCTCAAATGTTGGGAGATGGGCTTCCCCAGTCTTGTGGCCCACTCTAAGATCATACAGTGAGGCCCCCTCAATCTCGACTACTCCCCAAAGGATATTATATACTAGTGCATTGGCCCTTAGGCAGTTCTTGACGACTCCAACAACAAGCTTGCTTCTTAGTCTCCTCACGCGTCCTTGGCCACCAACTCCAAGCGTCCTTGACATCTTTCTAGAGATTTTTAGTTTATAGCACCTTTATTGTACCAACACATATCTTATACTCTCTCTTGTAGCTTTTTATCTTTTATTTAGCTAGACACATTGAGGCTAGCCTCTAGCTTTTAGCATAGTTCTAGGAGATGCCCTGGCACTCCCACTTTGTATTAACACTGGATATTCTTCTCAGTCCCATTGACCTACTTTTGTGGTCTTTTGTTGGACATTAATAAAATTATATTATCTTATTATCTTATATTATCTTATCTTGTACTATTCATCATTTAGATGTGTGTGACCTTTAGTAAAGCTCTAACTATTTCCATAATCCCAAGATTACCT
Organism: Picea engelmannii; assembly: GCA_009831015.1. Taxonomy (NCBI): domain Eukaryota; kingdom Viridiplantae; phylum Streptophyta; class Pinopsida; order Pinales; family Pinaceae; genus Picea; species Picea engelmannii. The sequence continues at coordinate 234,433 of ML785438.1, forward strand.
ATCAATCATTTAATGAACCTAATAAGTCCGGTTTATGCAGACTATGATAAGGGCTTGTCATATAATGGCCTATGATTCCATACTGATACTATAAATGTATGGAATGGAGCCACTTTGCATAAGATTGTATATCTAGTCCCAATCAAGCAAATTACAACTTATGTAGTTGGTATGGAGAAGGCAAGAATGACAACAAAACATTCTCGAAACATGTCGTTAAGAATGTGAATTTGGTGGCAACAGAATTCACTACTCCAATTTGGAGCATGCAAATTTTTTGTGGTAACGAGGAATAAAACTAGATAAAAATGCATCCAGATCTAGCAAAAAAAATAAAGGGTAGATGCAGCCCATCAAATGGTTCTCAAAGTTGCGGGGAAGAAACAACCAACTAGTTGCTCAAAAATTGCCAACAACTATGCTTCCATTGGACAGTTGAATGGCTCTCATTTGATGATCATGCTCGATTGGCCACCTGTCAACCAACTACAACTATGGGGGGTGCTAAAGATGTCAAGGTAAGGATAATATTATTAGATAAAATAAGATAAGATAATAATATTAGTGTCCAATGAATGACCACAAAGGTAGGTCAATGGGACTAACAGGTACAATCCCTGCAAAAGCGACTCCTAGATCAATACCTTGAGTAAGAAACAAAATAACAGAAAACAGAGCTAAATATCGAGCCGGAAACTACAAAACTCTGTCCAGCAAAAAGATATAAAAGAGGTAACTAGCTGTCCAAAATAGATACAAGGAATCTCAGTCATTGAACTATGGTACTGTATTAGGTAATGAAATCATTTTCCAAAAAAAAATGTAATGAAATTGGAGAAATGGGTTAACGTGCAAATCAGGTGGACAGTGGAACTAAATTAATAATAAGAGATGAGTTCACTTTGCTTCCTAGTTTAAGCAAAGTTTGGCTCTTGTTTGATGTTAAATGAAACAGCAAACTATAGGTCCCCAAATACAATCTACAGCTTCAGCTTCTAGATTGTTTGCAGACAAACATAATTGGCAGAGGCAATTCATTTTCAAGTGAAATGAGCTCTGCAAATTGCAAAAGAATGGATGGTTGTGAGTTCACATGTTTACAACAGTAAAGCAGCCTTAACAAGGCATTTACAAAAATTTCAAAAACGAGTTTGTAAAATTGAATTCACATGCAACAGTAATAATTTTGGGACTGGAACAGCCCAAGCCCCAATTCTGGTCCAAACTTGGAACTGGACAACCCAAGGTACAGTATGGACTCTGGAGTTGCACTGTGGACAGATCAAACTTCATCAAAGATTTAGACAACGATATCTTGCATAACACAGCCATAGCATTAATATTAAAGTAATGATTCATCTCACTCAAGCCTAATAACTAATCTGGTAACCAGTTGAAGAACAGCATGCAGCTATGTTTCATAAAACATGCATTTGGAATGTTAAACTATTGAAATCGAGGCTTAGGCAAAGTGTAATGCATAATATATTCAATGACACATACCGCTTCAGCTAAGAGCTTGAGAACTGGAGCATCCACTTCAAGAATCACATGTACAAGCTGATTTCTAAACTCAAGACGCTCATTTAATTGTGCAGGGGCACCTCCACTCCAATGGTTGCGGACATAGTTTTTGAGATAGGTGGCTGCAGCAGTACGCTGTCCCTGATCCTGACCACCTGTACAAACAGAAAATAGTGATAAAATATCAACTCCCAATCTACGTAAAAGTTATTTTAAAAAAAAGCATCAAAATGTAAAACGGTATCATATATCCACGAAAGCTTTCCAATTATGATCAATGCATACTTAAATCAAATGAAAAGAATAAGGCTAATTTCATGTTTTTAATACTACAAAATCAGATTTAATATATGCTAATTTCACCTATTTTCCTTTAAACATGCAGAAGATCTGCATGCCAACAGCTGAATAGATATCCATCAAATTGCTATATCAATTGCACTATGCAACAAAAATCCTTCAAGCCTGGTTTGTAGATAGACCAATTTAGGACAGCTGATCTCCAAAACAGAAATCTCTTGTTCTAATCTTTTGCTCTAATCCTTAAACAGAAATAACCAAATCTTAGAGGGGCATACTTCTTGACCCCGTAAGCCCTAATTGGAGAAAGGCACTTGTCTTCTCCCAACAACCAACCAAAAACTCTAAAATTCAAAATCCTTTTCTTTTATTTGTTTAGAAGGAAATCTAACAGTAAAAAATCAAGTAAAATCTTTAATTAGATTTCTTTCATAGTCTAGTACAAAGTTAACGGTTCATTTCATTTCCTAGACTAGCTTATTCAAGGGTTTGTACTTAATTGTTGATTTCTAACCTTAAGGAGGCAAAATGACCCTATAGAAAGATGCTTTGAGGTGTTATCTAAAGTTTTGTAGATTGATTTAAGGCATTTTTCAAATCTGGAAATTAAATTGCAGCAATAAAAATCAGATTTTGTAAAACCCAAAGGCTAGGGTCGGGTGCTCAAAGGTGTATTCTTACTCATACCTAGCCTCTATTTCATTTCTAGATTGTTTCTACAAGTTTATCTTACACGTCTAGTGGTGAATTTAATTTATAAAGTGTTTATTGTTGCTTATCTTTTATCTAGAGATTATTTTGGTGAATTCCAGGTGATAATGTGGAAACCCTAGGGGGATTCACCAACTATTTTACAAGTTCTTGCTTAGTCAC
>ML785438.1:251396-264009 GCA_009831015.1 Picea engelmannii
CGATTGCCTATAAAGAAGATCTAGCAACCCAATAAGGGTGTCGCGGCCCTCAGGGTTCCAGATCTGCTCAAGAGGGAGGGGACGGCAGCCTCAAACAGGTTATGCTTGCTTGAGGAGAGGGTCGACTGTAATAGGATGGCAGCAGAGGAGGATGAGGCAGCCTTTTGGACACTTTGCAACAGCAAACAAATGGAACCTCAATTCAGCAACCCTTAGCACAGTAAGATACTTGGAAATAGCAAGGAAAAGACCTGGCAACAGTAAAGAAAGGACCCTCCACACAGCATAAACAAAAGGACCTGTCAACAGCAATAAAAGAAGGCTGATCTGAATTGTTGAAGGAGGCCGCAACTCAACTAGAAGATCTCAGAACAATCCGCCAAACTTGGAAGAGGAGAGAATGAGTGTAAGTAAAAATGAGGGGGAAGGGTTTATATTTATACTTTTAGGCTAGGGCTAGGCTAATAAAAAATATAATTAAAAATAACATATTCAATTAATATAAATATTAATTTAATATGTTATAATTAAGCATTAAATTTTTCTTATTTAGCCCTGAAACAAAAAATACAAACCCCAATCAACTCAAACTCAAAAAATCAAAGGGTGAGGAACAAGTAAGGGGTTTAGGAGTGGTTCTCTTAGTGGCAAGACATGTCCATATTATTCTCAAGGTGACCAATTAACTTTATCATCACTACATATGGGATACATCCCTCATGTGGTCATGCTCATCTTCATAATCTCTCCTAGGCCATGTGGACCATCTTGGAAGAGAGAAAGAGGATCACACACCCACAAATCTTGGTATTACACCAAGATCTACCTGATCAAGGACCAGGTTGCCCCATAACATATCTGGGGTCTTATCCACCAAGGTACAAGACCAAGGATCAACCCATGCTTTAGGCAAGGGTACCCTAGAACACATCCAGGGGCCCTAGACATATCTAGGGACTTAAACTGCTTGGTCCCAGACCAAGAACCCCAGTCATCTACTGGGGGCCCTCACAAGGGTCTTTACTGGCCCCAGACCAAGAACCCCAGTAACCTATTGGGGGCCCTCACAAGGGTCTTTTGCCATGGCTCTAACTGCTTGGTCCCAGACCAAGAGCCCGAGGAGTGTACTGGGGGCCCTAGTCCACAACTAGGGTCTTAAGTCATCCTCCAGGGAGAATGGCTCTTGCAGCTGCATTAAATTCAACAATTATATTATAGAATTATAAAAGTCGGCCATATTGTGCCAATAGACACATCTATTTGATGTGCTACATCTTGTATAAATAAGAGATAGATCCCCATTGTGGATCATCTCTCTCACTCACACTCACAACGCATGGTCTGAAATTGTGAGCTGCAATTTAGGGTGCACTTTTCTAGGTGCCATCTTTCTCAGTCATACAAGCACCCTCTTGTGTGCTCTAGGGTTTCTGGTGTGGAGGATCTTCTCTTGGCAAATATAACAAAGGATTGTTGGGTTTTTCCTTTGATTCAGAAGGGTTTTCCCAAGATAAATTATGTTGTCTTGTGCATGGTTATTCTTCTTGTTATCTTGGTTTACTGCAACTAGTGTATTGTTGTTGCAGTGATTATGGTTCAAGTTAATGCTAAATTGAAATAAACTTCAGGCTTGAGCTAAATTCAACAGTTCGTTGGGCATTTTTTCCTCCCTAGACTGTAATTTCACTTACCTAAGCGACTCATTACAGTATTGGTCGTTTTCCTTTGACCTAGGCACTCATTACAGTGTTGGTCGTTTTCCTTTTACCTGGGCGACTTAATTCACTTACCTCGGTTGACTTCTATTTGCCTGATCAAATTGGTCAATTCATTGCATTGGTGGTCGACTTATCACATTGCCTGGAGAAACTTATTGCCTTAAAATCACTGAAAGGATTGTTGCTTGTTGCTTGAAATCTATTCGAACATTTGAGTTGAGAAAACCATTGATTATGTGTTCTATGCATAGTATTGATTTGGCTAGTTTCCTTGTCATGGGGGAACATATGCAAAAGCGTTATATTCCACGCATAAAATTTTGGAGGACTATAATTTAAAGTACAAGCTTGAACAGTGAGAGGATGACAACGAGCCAAATCAATGTTTCTGAGGTTTAGTGATTAGAAATATCAGCACTCGTGTTCAATCTATAGATAAAAAAATCATTACTAAAGTATATGTGAGCAAAGAGATATTGCGGGAATACTAAGTACCAGTCCTTCAAAGCTAAATGATGACATATTGAATACAGTGCACTGATGAGATATAACAATCATGCACAAGATGAATGAAATATGTCACAAGTGTAGAGATCACATGTTATTTCATACGATGTAGGTGTCAAGCATAATATACTTAAGCGCATAGCTCCATGAGATTGCAAGAAAATCATTGTGCTTGCTACATGGCCATTTTTACAAGCTCTGAAATGGAGTCCTGAAGGTGTATCATTTGGTAATAGGCCAAGTGACCTTTTTGCGAATCCTGACGATGTAGAAAATGTTTGAGGTGGTTTTGAAATTCAACCATCATGGAGGCAATTGTCCTATGCACAGTCTTTAAAGTATCTATGTTGAGATGAAAATCCAAACTATGTAATCGATCCTGCCACAATTTCAAAAGGTATAGAGGTGACTCATATTAGCTCAAGTAATGGAACTTATGCAAATCTTGCCTTCCATGCAACAAAAGTAATATATGTTTTCACCTTCGTGCCTTGTTTTCCAATTCAGAAGTTAGAGTGTTGAACTAGTAAGTTGCAAAGAGTAGAGTCTATTTCCTTTACTAGCAATTAAAAAAAAACAAAGTGGGCTACTTCATTGCTAAGCCGATTGGTAAAAGGAGAAATTGACTTGCAGCTAAAGAATTGTTTGCCATAGCATTGTTATCTGGCTTCTTGTGTGCAGATTACGCAGAGAAAGGAGCCAGCTAATCAATCCAGAGAGAAGTTACACTGAGAACACACCTTACAACCATCAGAAGAACAAAGAAGATCAAAAATTCTTGTACAGGGCAGAAGACAAAGGCCTAGTAGCCTTTTTGAAGGCAGAACACTCTGTACAAGACTGATATAGAGACAAAAAGTTGAATTCTACAGATGATCCCTATTGGTGAAGCAAGTGGGCTATAAGTCCCTCATTTACAAATCACCCTCCTCTTCAGAATTTCGGTCATACTTCCTAATTGGAGCTTTCAACCTCTGCAGGCCTCGTGCTCTTGCCTTTCAATGCATCTCTGTGGGATCTTCTTCAGTTTCAGTTCCGATGCCTTTCGACATTGGTGTTACTCCTTTCCAGGAGATTCATCTGGTCCCTTTCCAGCATTCATCATTTGAACATTTTGCACATGGGCACATATCATGGCCTTGCAGCTGGGACCCATTTTTGAGATTTAATGTCCTTTTCATCCTTCCCTAAGTTGCACTTATGGGGGATGTTGGTGTACATACACCATGTGGTTAAGTTTACTTAGGTGAGTGATCTAATCACTGTGCATAATTGACTTATCATTACTTAGTAGGTGAACTACCCAACCACCCATCTTTAATGCTAGGATCCTCCCAATTTATCATAAATATGGGTGATCTTGTAATTATACAACGGATATATAGATTTAATATTTCTGTCAGTTTCATTTCTTCTGTTGCTGTTCTGTTTTGTGTGTATGGAGTTCAAGCTCAAGCATGATCCTGGTTAATGCTCTTTGTTTTTAAACAATCTTGAGGTTTTGCTGAATGCACCTCTCGGTGAACATTCAAAGAGGAGAAACTAAACCAAAATATTAAACAATACATCTGTAAGAGAGAAGGCACCACAGTCTAGTACACATCTCTCAGTCATCATTGCTCCTCCAGAAATGTTGTGAATATCAGTGGAGCAAATATGTGAACCACTGATAATAAACATGAAGGTGGACAAGTACCACCAATACAGAGGAGGTCCGAATACATAATGGATATAATAGCAATAAACCCAAATTATATTGGACACTGAGTACATTCATGACTATTTATAGATTTTCAATAGGCCTTGTGCATTAAATATTAAAATTATCACTCATCACTTACATGGCCAAATCAACTACCAATGCATTATGTCAACAAGATTTTGGTTCGATGATAAAGAAGAGGTGTTTCATTCCCTTATCAAGATTCAAATCTCCCATAGACATGTTTTGTCCCTCTTGGGTCTTTTAGACTGTGCAAGCTGGCCGTTTCAGGGGCCGCCTAGCCTATGCAAGCAGGTCTTTGTAGGCAGTTGAGTATAGATGCAAGTCCTGGATGACTTCGACATTGACGTAATAGATGGCCAGCCATATCCTTTGGCAAAATAGATGCGCCAGAAGCATCTCCGCAGGAGGGATAGATGCCATATAAACTTAGTATATTCGTGAGGTCAAGTAGACATAGATGTGAGTGCCAGTTGGCCTATTAACTAAACATTTGGGGGAAAGAAAAATGAGAAAACACAAAGATGTAAAGAGGGAGCAAACCTGCAGAGAGCGAGAGCACACACATGGCGAATCCAGGAGAGGATTCGACTGCTTCTAGATTGGCTGTGGCGGATCGAACCGCGGCTTCGTCTTGGCCTACCGTATCGCTGAACCATTGCGCGATTTGATCCCTTGAAACCTCCATTTTCAGTATCACTTCAGCCTTTAATATCCGCAACAACAAGAGTAGGAGGAAGATATATGCCTACAGACAGGAAAAGGCGACTACAGCCAGGCCACCAGAGCAGAGTGGAGTGGAATCACAGAAAAATCAAATGGCTCTAATGGTATGGAACGAAGTGGAATGAAAACTCCAATCACGCCCACACCAGCAAAAGGCAACTGGTCGGGGAGAAAGGATGAATCGTGGTAAGTATATTTCCCGCTACTCCGACACATCAAGGGCGCCAAATCCTTGTCAGCACTACAGACTCCTGTAAGTCAGTTTAAGGCCATGTTAATCATTGTTTCCTCACTCTAAACCCTATACACGTGCTGTTAATTCCGTTATTTTGCACTTTACTCTTTTCTTTTTCTTTTCTCTTTTACCCTCGTTCCCCAAAATCGTAAATTGCAAGATTTTATATGTAATTTATCCAAATTCGAAGTTTTAAGAAATCCAAATTTCGTAAGTTTTTACGATATGTAATTGCTCAATCTAAATTTAAAGTTTTTATATATAATTAATTTTCATTCAAATTATTTTATATTGATGGAAAAAAATCATACAATAACCTATAAGAATGGGAAGTGAGAAAGAGTGGGTTCTTATTGTTATTAATATAATGATTAATTACTTACTTAATATAATGATTATTTTATGTTTTCTTAATTTCTAAGTCGGAGCTTCTTATACTTATAGATCCAAATATGAGAAATGTAGATCAAAGTTGCATATTTGCATCAATTGTTAGACTTTCAGGGCGTAGTTGTTGATGCCATGAGTAGAGAATCTTTTGTGATAAATTATTTAGCCTAGAGCTAAAGATTTGTTGATAAACATCTATAACACAAGTTAGATGTGATGTTAACAAACACCAGCGAGTCCCCTCCCAATGTTCTTTATGCTCGTCGATTTGATAAGATTCTCATTGTGGCTTTGGTCATCTCTAAACCATAGCAGTGTATAGAGCCTAAGCAGAACGACAATAGATAGGAGTCAATCCACATCAATCTTAAGCCTACATCGGGTGGATAGGGCCAACACCTACTGATAAAGACCCTCTTCCTACCTAATATGATGTTTCATGATGACCAATTGCCTTGATGTTTTTTGTTCAATTTTGCTAACACACTATGCAACATTAATGACAACCATTTATTATATCAACCTTACATGGAAACATTTTCAAGCCTTGATCTCAACACTTGGTTATGTGTGTGTGTGTGTGTCCATCATGATGTGGTCTATCAGCAACTTAGAGTAGTCATTGTGAAGATGAGAGGTTCAAATCCTTGCAAGCTAGGTCCTCTCATGTGTGGGCTATATTAGTTGCGACATGCGGGTAGGTGATTTCGTTAGGCACATTCTCTAATAGATATAACTAGAATTTGTGCCTTCTTAGACTTTGAGTGAATCATTATCGTTGCCTTGTTGTGGCCTACGAGAATTTGATATGTAATTTGTGTTGGCTTGTTACTAACAACCTTATCCTTGCAATTAAAAATGTTAATAAGATGGAGTTGAGGTTTTTCATGATTTTAGTCCATTGCATTTTTACCTTTTAGATATAATGTTTTTCATATATGTGTGTGTGCACACACACTAAAAAGAGAAATAAATAACTAAATTATATTAACGTTCGCAAGTAATGAAAATAGGTTGATGGAACCGTAAAGTACAATAAGTCATAATATTAATGTGAGAGTTACGAAGAATGACTAAAAATAATGCAACTACAAATAAATACTATAAATGGGTAAACATATATGGTAAACCCTAACATGGAATTAAAAATATCTATAGTTCTCTAAAAGAACAAAGCAACGACTCTCCATTGGAAGTTTAAATGATTATTGTTGTCATTGTCAATCACTGTAGAGTTATTGATTTATAGTTTAAAAATGTTATTTGGGGAATGACCCAAATTAAGTGGTCAAATTTAATAATTCTAGAAGGGACCTAAGTGTTACTTGTAGGGACTCTCCTAACATTCGATGTCAAAGTGACAAACCTAATAGTGAGCAACTAATTATTTGGACCAAGGGAGGAACTCACACTGGGGCAGGTTGATCCGGATTTAGGAGCGGAAGGAACTGATTAACAGACTGAATATAATAAAAGAGATATGAAGAACAACACAGATATCCAGTGAACAATATCTTCTATTAAATAAATGAAATACGCTGAAACTGTAAAATTGCAGAACTGAAACACTTGCTCGAATGGTGGTAGCTATCTCTAAGAAGAGATGTGGCTGCTATGTGCATTTGTCTGAGCAGAATGATTACAATGAGGCTTTAGAGGCCTTTTTTATATCACTCATGAATGCCAAAACCCTAGACATCCAAAAACCTAACCCTAGGAGGTGAAACGCCAAAAGTCATGTGGGCCCTTATGGGTAAGTTGGTACCTCAACTTATCGGGGTCGTAACTTTTGCATACGAACTTTGTTTTAGGCACGTGATAGGTTGTTGGAAAGGCCTTTCAGAGAACTACACATTACGTCATCAAACTTTGACTCTGGCTACACTTTGATTGTGACGAGCCAAGTGAAGCAAGTGGACAAGATCATGGAAGAATACAAAGACATCTTCTCCTCACCCACCAGGGTACCAACGCACTGCCAAGTCAAGCATCCAATTGATCTAACCCCCGGTGCACCTCTACCTAATGGACCAGTCTATCATCGCTCGTTGATGGAAAATGATGAAATCGAGCATCAGATCCAAGAGCTTCTTCAAAAGGGGCACATCAGATCCAACTCCTCCCCTTGCAGAAGCCCGATTCTACTGGTGCAGAACAAGGACGAGACTTGGTGACTCTACATTGATAACAGAGCCCTAAACAAAATCACAGTCAGGAACCGGTACCCAATTCCCAAGATTGATGACCTTTTGAACCAACTCAAGGGGGAAAATTTCTTCAACAAAATTGACCTAAAGTTTGCCTACCACCAGGTCCTCATTGAACCAACTGATGTATGGAAGACAACCTTCAAATCTAAAGAAGGTCTCTTTGAATGGTTGGTCATGCCCTTTGGCTTAACAAATGCACCGGCCACTTTCATGAGGTTGATGGATGATGTATTGAGACCCTTCACCAACTCTTTTGTGGTGGTATATTTGGATGACATCCTCATCTTCAACAGAACTTGGGAGGAGCACATGTGACATATTCAACAGGTTTTGAGCACTCTGTGACAACACGAGCTATATGCCAACTTGGAAAACTGCTATTTTGGCATGAACAAGGTCCAATACTTGGGATACATTATTGATGAGCATGGGTACATGTTGATCCAACTAATATCCAAGTCATTCGTGACTGGCTAGCCCCGACCACACTAACCTAGCTTTGGAGCTTCTTAGTACTGGCCAACTTCTACTGATGATTCGTGTTTGGATTCTCCCATATTGCATGGGCCCTCAGGCAGGTGACCAAGGGTGGTGATAGGGCCAAGTTTGTGTGGGGGAAGGAACAACAACGAGCATTCGATGATCTGAAGCATCGCTTGTGCTCAACTCCAGTACTCTCCTTGCCCGATCTACAACAACGGTTTGAGATTGAGACAGATGCATCTCACTATGTTGTAAGCGCAATTCTCACTCAGCACGGTCATCCAGTGGCATACTATAGTGAGACACTCTCAGATATTGTCCAGAAATACCCCACCTATGACAAGGAAATGTATTCCATTGTACAAGCATGTCGTCAATGGAAACATTATATTCTGGGAAAAAAGACGATCATCCAAACTGATCACAAGCCTCTACAGTTCATACAGACACTGGGGAAATTGCAGAATGACCACCATCAGAAGTGGTCCACCTACCTACAGTAGTTCCATCTCAACATCAAGTATAAGACAGGGATCTCAAATCGTGTCACTGACTACCTCAGTCGACCTCCCATGGATGCACTCACCATCGTGCTCCATTCCTATGGAAAAGAGGCATTTGAGTGGCCCCAACTTTATCAGCAAGATCCAGACTTCACCACCACCTATCAGCTCTTGGGTTCAAGCGCGTTTGTCATCGATTTTCACATTCAGGATGGACTATTATGCCATATGAGCCATCTTTGTGTTCCTAGAAACGAGTGTGCAAAGCTGATTTGGGAATCCCACTACAGTCGGATTCGAGGACATTTTGGCGTGGAGAAAACTGTGGTCATTCTTCAGAAACATTTTTATTGGCCAAAACTTTGACATGACGTCAGCAAGTATATCAGATCTTGCACTGCTTATGCCATTAACAAGCCAGCCATCAAGAAGCAAGGCTTATACACCCCTCTTCCTACTCCCGAGAAGCCTTGGGAATCCATCTAAATGGATTACATGTATGGCCTTTCGTCCATCAAACAAGGCAATGACTACGTATTTGTGGTCGTTGATCGGTTTTCAAAGATGGCCATCCTCATAGCCTGCAAGAAGAATATCACAACGACAGATACTGCCAAACTCTTCTTCGAACGAGTGTGGGTCCATTTTTGGATACCACAGACCATTATCTCTTACTGGGACATCAGGTTCCTCAACACATTTTGGTCGAGTCTCTGGTAATTGTTGAACACCAAGCTCACTAAATCCACTACTTTCCACCCCCAAACAGACGGCCAAACAGAGGTCATCAATCAGATTATTTTGCACATCCTGCGCATGTACAACTCTAAGCATCCACATACATGGGATGAGAGTCCCCCCTATGTTCAAAACAGTTACAACAGGGCTCTCCATAGCTCCACCGACCATAGCCCATTTCAGATGGGGCTAGGATTCCAACCCTTGAGTCTGGTTGGTCCTAACATCTGCATCTGACTATTAAAGGGCAAAGCTAGGCCACCTCAAGTTTGTAATGATTGGTTTTTTTACAAGTAGGTTTTGTTGGTGAGCTTAAGAACAAGTTTTCAAAGATGGTGCTCTAGCAGGACAGGCCACACAGTATAAAAGTAAGTTCCCCTTTGCTAATGGTATGGGTATTAAATGACAATTGAGGGTATGAGAAGACAAACACGGACAATAACAACAAGCAATGCAATGAATCACTTGTTGTGTGAAACTAATACCTAAAATAATATCTCAAGACTTAGACAAACATCTAGATGCAAATCATTCAACAAGTTGCAAAAATAGTGGATCTTTCGCTGAACAATAGTTGTATAACAGGTTGCATAATCAACAAAAGATAAACTAAAACAATAGTTGTAAAAATAAGGAAATATACATTGCACACATCACAAAATATGCTTTCAATATAAGAATCAACACATAAATATTTGAGTAAGAGAACACAACTATCATCGACATATATTCACTAGGTAGAAAACTTTACAATTAACTGAGCAGGTCCAATCTTTCAGCTGCTTCTACTTTCCTTCTAGAACTCGCCCCCCAAAACATACAAAGACTGCATATTTAACAAAGTTGCAGAGGTTCTTCATCCATCTGGGATTGAGACCTAACTCTAGATAATTGATTGTAGAACAAACTATTAATTTAACTAAAACATGCATGTAGTACAACATGTATACTTCTTGTTATCCATCAAAGTTGCACTAAGATGGACTTCCAGCGAGTCGCCAAAGTTTGAACATCATTTGTTCATAATTCAGAGTTCAGAAGTTCAACCGGTTGTAAAGACCACCTTTTCTCTTTACATTTCCATAAAAATTGTAATAAGAGGTGTTTGCATGATGAACTTGTAAAAGGTCTTAGCCACCTTAAGTCCTAAGCGTGAATTATACTCTAGAGTGTTTTTTCACTTACTAATTATATTTTGTCGTTTTCATGCAATTTATAATTTATGAGTTTTTTCACTCAATTCCTCCAAAGTTGGAGTATATGCCCATGGTTAGGCTTGAGCATGGGTCCAAACCTAGTGTCTAATGTATATTACCATGCTAAACATCCTCCTAGAGTCTTATGGAAATGTATTAAGTCCCCCCTAGGGTTTTTTTTTTAATTTTTTCAGTTAATTAAAAAATTGCTAGAATTCGGCAATTTTTAATTAAAAAATAAAGATACATTAAAAAAGTTGTACTAGGGGACTAAATAGGCCACGGGGATGCTCATTTTTGGACCTAGAGCACCCATATTACCTAAGTACCCACTTGTTTGAGTAAAATTAGTGATTTTAATCACTTAAATTTAATTTTACTCTCAAAAACCCAAAAAAAGTCAAATAAAATCAATAAAAATCAGCAAAGGGAAAAATAAAAGAACATGTGGGGACATGATTGAAGACAAAATAAAAACACAAAAGTCAATGAGATAGTCAAAGGGAACAAATCCAAGATTGATTGATGATTGATTGAAGTTTTGTTTTGAGATTTGAGCACATGTGCATTGGGAGGTGCGCCCCTCTTGGAGAGGTGGCGCACCCTTGAGGTGGCAGCCCACTCCCTTGAGAGGTGGCGCACCCTTGGAGTTCCAAATCCTTTGATGTGACAATTGTTTGATATGGGAGAGGTGGCAACCCTCATCCCACACTTGACAACCCATCCTCTACCACATGGTGCACCCTCCTCCTTCACTTGGTGCTCCCTCCTCATTGGGAACTCCACTCATTTTTGTATAAATAAGAGCATTCTCTCCCATTGATAGCTAGTTGGAGCTTGAGAAGAATCGTTTATTATATCATTCTATTGTAATACTCTTTCATATTGGAATAAAAGGAAGACTTTGGAAGTCAAGATTGGTGGATTGTCCAAATGTGTGGATGCTTGTAAATGAGGTGATATTGTTTCATGCTTTATGCTATTATATTTTGGTTTAAAATTGGCCTTATAGAAGTATTGTTACTTACTTGGATAGGAATACTAAGATTGTTTGATTAGTAATCATTTTGTTTATCTATCGGTAGGGTTTCCAATTTGCAATTTTGTTTTGCTTAACTAATTGTTTATTGGAGTCTTGCTAGTAGGTGGCACCATTTTTCTAACCCTTTATTGTGCAAGGATTGTGAAGTAATTGATGCTCTATTTGGAGATTAGGAGAATCTAGATTGATGCTTCTACTTCTTCAAGACGTTTGAAGAAAATCTCTCTTCACTTCACCAAAGAAGGACCCCATAGTCCAAAGATATTCCAAGCATAAGCTTGCTCTATCCTCCTCTCTTTTCTTTAAAAAATCATTGGTTACCTACTTTGCATGTTAGCTAGGATCGATTTTAAAGGTTAATCTTATTATCTAATGTTCCATGCATGCGTCTTAGATCCGGTTCAAATTCTTTCTTATTCAAAGGATAAATCTAAGTAGTTTTGTGGCTTTTTTCCTTAAAATTATTTAAAATTTTCAAGGCAGAAAGTTGTTCTAAGTTTGCATTTGTAGATCTAGCTATTTAGGAGTTTTAGCTTGCTGTTTTAGGACAGCAAACAAAAAAATCTAAAAGAGCCTAGCTTAAATTCATTTAAAGACTCAAAAATCCCTAAAAATCTTGCATTTTTCATAAGAAAAGTTTCCAGAAAATGGTTGCTAAGTATTTTGCCTTTCATGTTTATTGTTTAAAGAGTTTGTCATCATTTTCTAATCTTTCTCTTTGTTGGTTTTTAGCAGGCCCATCATAAAACAAGGGGAAACTCTGGCGAAGTCAAAGCCAAAGTGAAGAAAATCTAGCCTAAGTTGGAACCCTTGAAGACCAAGACTTTCAAGGAACCCCTTGTAATCATTTTTCTTAAGTTTGATCCAGTTTTCAAGGATCCAAAAGTCCTAAAAGAGAAAAGGAGAACTTAGTTTCTCGGTTGTAATAGGAAGCAATAAAAGCGGGTCTCATAGTGCCCAGTTTCAGCCTCCCTTTAGGGGATTGGCAGTGTGCTGGTGTGTGTTCAAGTTTTGGTTTCTTGCTTCTCTCTTTTCAGCATAAGTTAAAGTAATCAATCAATCTATCTTAACCACAACACTTAGATTAGATTTCAATTTGGAAAGTAACATTTAATTGCTAGTTTAGTTTTTTGCAAATTCAA
>ML785438.1:289667-319893 GCA_009831015.1 Picea engelmannii
GCGTTGTTATTTCTAGGCCCATTGAAACCAGAGCCAAGCTCGCTAGTTGTCTTTTTCATGTTATGAGAGCCTGAAAAGGAATAAAAGAATGTTAATACATAGTGGAGGAAACAAGTGTCGCATGCAAGAAAACTAGTTCCAAGCACATGGAGCATACCTATGCTCAATGCAAGGAACACATACAAGATATGGACACTTAAGGGAATGTTTCCTCCAGGGACACAAGTGTCAAGTCACAAAGATAATTAATGCAAAGGCTGGAAATTGAGAGAATGCATAAACAACAAGTTGATGTCAGGATTAGGCTCAAAAGTGCAAGCGGGAGAATGCAATGCAATATTACAGATTAACATAGAATATGTGTGAGCCCCATGGGTATTGGTTGAAAAATGATTGAGAAGAATTCACGTGGCTTCGATGTAAAGCCATGGCGGGACTAAAAAGGGCTCTCGAGCCTCTGAAAGTAATTCAGCATGGGTGCCAAACTTTGAATAGGTTTTTAACTAGGGAACCCATGAATGGTAGGCTCTACCACATGAATTACAATACTTCTAAACAACAGAGTAGGCTCCCTGTCACAATTCATTGGGGTCAATCCTAAGGCAAAATGAACCAAGAAATGGATAATGAAAAATGCATGGAGGCAAAAATCTAACCTATACGCCAGTTTCGAGATCATTACCTATTAAAATGGATTGACATGATGAAAAGGTACCAAAGAAAAATGTCTCCAAAGTCTTGTATATATAACCAACAACACTCATCCAAAAGTTAATAAGTCCAATATAGAAACCTCTCAGAACAACTTGTGTTATGGAATGTGGAACTTGAAAACTTAAAAGTACAACATGGTACAAAGCACCGCACAACCTTGCGGCTTATGCATAGTACTTCCTCGGGTAGAGACCATTGTTAGGCTTAGGCCAAGGGTTTCTTTTGTAATCAACCTGTCAAGTTTCCAGTTCGGGAAGAAAGAATAGTCTGCAATACATATCTTCCCATGGTATACCATTCAAAATCATGGCTTCAAGGATAGCCTCATCTGAAGGCAATTCAACTGTTAAAATCTCAATCCTTGACACCTAGATAAATGATTACCTTATGTTTTTCCTTTATGATAATTAAATTACAACACAAAGAATAAAATATACTGACTAGAAATAAATAAAACAGTGGAAGAAAATGGAAACCAAACTTCACACATGCACGCATAAATTTTTCCCTTCAAATCAAATTTTCATTAAAATAATATCAAAGCTTACAAGGGCTCCCAAACTGGGAAAACTGCTCACTAAGAAAATAAACAAAAAAATACAGCCAAAACCTATAGCCCAACCACTCTGCCTCTACTGTATAGCCTTGTACAAATTGTACGTGCTCAACACGGCTTGCACAACACGTATGTACGTGCCCCAAACCACATGTCTGACATGTATGTATGCACCCTGAACCACCTATCTGGCACATATGTATGCACCCTGGACTACCTATTTGGTGTGTACGTACACACCCCAAATAACCTCTCTAGCACGTATGTACGCACCCTTGATTATTTGTTCTGTGCATACGATGCTACTCGTGGGTCTGTATGACCTATATCTGTGGTCGATCTATTGCCCAGATCTGTCCTTGCTATCATATATGTCTGTTGTTACCCACTTGCTTCCTTCTCCTTTGGACTGAACTGATCTCTAAATGAAATTCCTACTCTCTCTCTATGAGTCATAGACTCCAAATAGATGTATCTTCTCCTTTCACCTTGGCTACCTTTAATAACATTGAGTTGAATCTCTAACTCTAATCTCCAAAGCGATTGACGATTGAGACTAGATATCACCTCACTTGAGATCAATGGTTGAGATTAAGTCTACATCACTAATGTAATTAAATTACATTTTATTAAACTTTTCCTAACTCAATAATTAAAAAGTCATTCACTCTAATAAAACCTTTAATTAAACTGAATTTCCAATGTTTTTGAAAGGTCCTTTGGACTACTTGCACATGTCCGACACTAGACCTGTGCAGAAGTACTTGTATGATGCTACAAACATCAACATCAACATCCAAGAAATCATGTAAATTGGGACTCGAGGACTCACAAATACCAAGGATCGAGGTTTCACAAACAATAATATCAAACTCAAGAGACAACCCAAGATCACTTGGGCCAATAGGGGAAAGCAAAGAATTCCATGCTCCCATTGGATAAATCACATGATCAATTATTGAGACCTTGTCTTGAGAAGGAAAACATGATTGTAAAGGCTCCTTCTCATAAGCAATTGAACACCGAGGATAAGACACCACATAATTCACACATGGTGGTGAAGAGTTTACTCAAATACTAGGAACACAAAGGCGTAACTTGAGTTAAAGTTGAATTAGTATGGCGATTATCATAAGAAATTTGATCAATAGTGACAATGCTTCCATTGTGAGGAAAGTGCATGACCCGAAAGATCATAGACACCACAACGTTCATGGCATATACATAATGATGCCCAAGAAGCATATTTAAGTCTAAAGGTCCTTGCACCACTAACATATCAACTATGATAGTCTTCCATCCTACAGTGATAGACAATTGAAGAAGAATCCCCAAATATTCACTAGGTCTTTTTTTGAAAGCCAACAACTCACTGGTAGCTGACACAAGCATGGGAGAACTCAAAGCTTTCCAATTCGAGGAGGATAAAATGCTTGCAGAGGCTCCTTCATCCACAATACAATGGTAAATGTTTCTTGAATTAACTTCAACCCTTATTTGGAAGGGTGCAGAAGAAGGAAGGTGATACTCAACAAGATTACTCCACTCAAACAAAACCATCCTCAAATTTGGAGGGAGCATGCTCCAAATAAGCAGAAAGTCCGCTTGTTCAGAAGGCACTAAAATGGAAAAGCTAAAGACATAGTCAATAGAGACATCACTCCCCAAAAGAAAAGTGGGATCGGCTGAAGATTTCATTAGAATGATCACTTTGGTAGACTCATCACTCTCTAAAAGAAGAGTGGGATCGGTTTAGGATTGTATCAACGCAATCACTTCCTGATGTTACACATCAACATTACTCGCTTTGATAAGTGTCGTAAGTGTCGCATGTTGCTCACGACTGTCGCAAGTGTTGCATGTTGTTCACAAGTGTCGCAAATGTCAAACAAAACATACTTCCATGATGACGACACTAAGGAGACACTTAGAATACCTCAAACACCTGATTTGGAGGAAGAGGGATGGTTAAATAAAGTCAGGTATCTCTTGCCACCTGAAAGAAGCTTTCAAACTAAGGTTTTAGAAGAGAGTGCTCCCCTACATCACCCTTAGGAGCGTTGGCGCTCCCCTATAAGGTGTTAGGGAGAATTATAACACCAAACTGCCCCTCTGAAGGAGCCCTACAGATCTTTAGAGCGTTGGTGCCCCCCTAAAGCCTACTAGGGAGCGCTATAACGCTCTGATGGCCTTTTTGAGGGAGCGCTGCCTATTCTGAGTAGCAGTTGATCTGTTGAGGAGAATAAGGGGAGGATCTTTCAATCTTGGAAGGCAGTTGCATTCGAATTCCTGGTTCAACGATGATCTTAGGAGAAGATCCCTGGCTTAAGGAGGGAAATCCTCAACTTACCCTAAATATACCTCAAGAGGTTAAGCCTCTCTAAAGCTATATAAATAGGCTCTATCATGGTAGAAAGGGGGGAAGAATTGCAAGCATGAAACCTATGATCTCATAGGAAACACACAGTGAACTGGAAGAGAGTAATCAGTGAAGCTGTTGTCATCCGTGTCATGGATATTTTGAGCAAGGGTTAGAAAAAGGGGACTTGACGAAGTTGTCGCATTCGCATCTACGATTGTAAGTTACTTCTGTCATTGTTCTCATCAATATGACACGCTTGGCCCATTTCTTTCTAGTTTGTGTTTGATCTTACATGAGCTTGTCTCTGATAGATAGATCTATTTTCAAGCTAATATCAATAGAGTAGGAAGTGGTCGTACTATTGTTTGTCTACAGGGCTCATCGAGGAGCGAAAGATTGGAGCTCGACTCGGAGCGTCCAGGGACAAACACCGGTAAAAGGTACTTATTTTCTCATTCCTCCTCATACATTAGTTTGTATAGATATTAAAGGAAGTTAGTGTCCACGTTAAGCCTCTTCTGTCTTAAGAGTTAAGAGTCTAGCTCTCAAGAGGAGATCTACTTGTCCGCAGGGAGATTTTCCTTCAACAGAAACTCGCGACTCCACTGGGGAAACTCGAATCGAAACTTTTTGGTTTTGATTTCTCCTCATAGACCTTGTCTTACCCCTTGATTTTTTTTCAGACCTGGTTCACCCCTTTTGATTGATTTCATGTGCTGATTGACTCCTCACCTCATCACTCTCGGCTTGGTTGCCAAAACTAGAATGGAATTTTGGATTTTTTGACATTTTCATGAGATTTTTAAGCCCGACACCCCTGTGGCTGTGTTAACAGAATGCCAACGCTCCCCGAATGTGTTAAACAGAGCGCTATAACGCTTGGTGCCCCTTACACTAGAGTGCCAGCCCTCTTTTGGCCAAAAACCTTTCCAGAATTGCTTGTCCAGGGTCCAGTCTCTGTGTTTCACTTGTTGAGCCTCTCTGTGAGTCAATTCTTCTTTCCATTCAACTTTGACATCTTGCCTTCTGAGGAACAAATACCTTGTTGTTTAGATTTTGTACCCTTCTTCATTATTTTTGAGTTTTTCTGCTGTTTGGAGTTTGAAACCAATGCACTGTTTTTATCTCCTTTTTGACTGAGCGAGAAAATCTGGTGAAGGACATCAGAAGTCTACGAATCTCTTCATTTGGTTTTTTTTGAGGTCATTTTTCTTCGACATCTCTTTTTGTGTGAAGTTCTTGATTTTCTTTTCTTTTGCTTCTTGTTTTTTATCACAGCAAGAGGGTGTATTGTTTGTATGAAACTTGCTTATGTTTGTCTGAGTTTACTTGATCCAAAAGGATAATTGGCAGGAGAAATGTTGTTTTGATTTAATCATTATTCACATACAAACAATAAAGAGACATCTTCATGATTGATTTGCATATTAGAAGACATTTCCAAAAAGTTTTAGCACCACATTGGATTTGATTGAAGAAAATTTGTTTGAGGACATTCCTTCTTAGTGTTTGTTAGTGAAAATAACTCTCTCTCTCCCTTAAATAGATATTCATCGAAAAGAAATGATTGCTTATCATCTTTGATACATTTTTGGGGATTGAGTCGTCATTCCATCCGTTTCACTTTCATGCACCCGTTTTTAGTAAAGAACGACCATCAAATGAACGCTAATTAAAAACTATCTAGAACATTTTCTTTTCTAGGATCCTCCACCAACAGTAGACTAGGACTAGTACTTTGGATTAGGCTGTGAGCACAACTCTCTAAAGTTTCCAAAACAAACATTAGCATTCCGAGCTAGGGAGAGTCAAATCCAATTGTCGTATAAGTCTGCCTGGGATCCCCCTCTCACACAGGGGTTACGCACGAGGTCGCATTCGGGAAAGATACGGAGATTATCCCTCCGTGGTTTGACTGATTGTAGTAGTCAGATCGTATTATGGGGATCGCTTAAAGGTATACCCACAATGTTGAGTGGAAGCCTTTCAAGTTGATTTCGGGCTAGATACCCTGCTCGTACTTTCAGACTGGACTGTCGACTGTACCCACCCAGGGGCTGACTGCGAATTGGTAACCTTAGTGGCCATAATCTTTACGGTCTTACACAAGGTGACGGTGAAGGGAAGTCTCACTGTACCTGGAGCAGACATGGTCAAACTCACTCGGGCTCCTTGGAGGGTAAATCCACAATTACTGCATGGAAGCTTGCACCAAGGTGAAAGTCCGTTAAGCAGGTCGCCATTGTAACTGTTCCACCATATCCCCACCCCTTCTTGACTTGATCACGCGACGTTGGATTTCATCACCAACTAGTACGGTCATCGAGAGAAGGTTATGTTTGCTTGGTTGTGATTCCTAGATTCTATTAGCGTATGCTGCTTCTTTTCAGTAGTTGGCCATAGATTTTTTCCGCCAACTCTTTTTCGCCAACATCGACCCTCCACGCTGTTCGCGGAGGCTATAGGGACTTCCTCCAGAAAATATGGAAGAGAATACCCCTTTACCCCCTCATTCTATGGAGGAATCTTTTCAACAGAGCGAGGTTCACGACACTATAACCTCCCAAGAAGAAGTTCCCACTTCTTTAGAGAATTTTCAAATTGTTTCAGAGTCTCCGGAGGCTTTCCGCATTCCAAAGGGATATGAGAGATGTGTTCTCCAACTCAATTTAGTCGGTGAATTCATAATCATCAATCCTTTTGATGTTCTGATTGGGTCTCATTCAAACCCTCTAGTCGATGACCCCTTTTGGACCGCAGACATTGTTCGAAGTCCACCGCGCATAGTGCGGGATCTTTATGGAACAGGAATAGGTGTCGACGCGCCTATCACCTACACTGTACCCTTACACCATTTTACCGGTACTACCGTTTTTTCAACTACACCGTCCGTTGATCCGAACACATCGTCTGTTGGCCCAAGGCCCACTTTTTCTCTGCAGACAGCTCACTCTACAATGGTCCCTCACGTTCCGACTATTCCCGCCGGTAATGTGGTGGTTAGCCAAGCTGCAATTGGCACACCAATAACACCTAGACCTTCATCATCACTCCCTTTTGGGTACAGAGCACAGAATTCTTCCGCTATCACTACTACTCAAGTTATGCCGGGAAGCTCCATACCTATACAACAACCCGGAAGGATCGGTCTTGGTGGTCTTAATCCATTAAGCAGCATCGGTCAATCATTTACGTCTGGTTCTCAAATTTTGGGAACTCTACCTCAAGCTGGGGGGCATCCTCCCACCAGAGGACAACTTCCATTTGGAGGTCACCTCCATGCTGGGGGGCAGCCTCAATCCGGAGCCTATCATCAACCGTACAGACAAAATGTGTCTACCACACCCAATCCATGGAATATCCCTTTTCCAGGAAACCCACAGTTCTCGGGGGGACACAATCCTCAAGCTCCACAACAACCTCTTCCCTCTCAAGGGACTCATCTATATCCTCCTTATGGACAAACGCCAAATCCGACTTATAATCCTCAAAACCCATCCGATTATCCCCCGCTCACACATGTTTCTTGAACTCCCTCAAATCCTGTGTACCCTGGTCAACACCAACCTTATACAAGAGGACCCACTGGTTACAATTATCCATCTAACCCAGTGTATGGTCCTACTGGTGTTCCTATGCCACACCAGTATTACTCGTAGGTTAACCGACAACTACCCTTCCTAGCGACTCTGGACCTCCCAGACTTGTCTCGGTTAATGAATGATCCTATTTTTCATTCTCTCGTTTGGCCAACTATCCCAACTAAACTTCCTTCTGATATTCCAAAATTCGACGGAAAGTATGGAGAAGACCTAAACAACCACGTGATGACTTTCCATTTGTGGTGTTCATCCAACTCCCTCATGGACGATTCTATATGTTTGCGTCTTTTCCAACGAACACTTACAGGTTCTGCAGCAAAGTGGTATATTGAACTACCACGTGCTTCTTTTCACGATTTCAACTCCCTTGCCATGTCCTTCCTCACACACTTCCAACTACCCATTCGATACGAGACGGGTACTGAACTATTGACCTCCCTTCACCAAACAACCTCCGTACATATCTCTGATCATATTCATGAATGGAGACGATGACGAAGGTTAATCAAAGAGGTCATTCCTGACCAATTATTAGCAGAATGGTTCACCAAATCACTGTTACCCCACATCGTTCGTGATGTTGCCATGGGTGGTGTAGTCACCGAGGAAGAAGCTATTGCTTGAGATCAGTACTTAGATTTGGTTTATTCACAATCTAGTACTATGTACGACTTGATACCAAATGCTACCCGTGCCACTAATGATCCATCCAAACCATCGTCTACCTCACACGCGGATGGAGTCATTGGCCCCGTCAAAACCCAATCTACTTCCCAGTCGACTGGAACAACCCAGCGGTCCGCTTCGACGCCTGCTCCTAGTTCGAATGCACCCTCTTCTACCTCCCCTCAAACTCAAGTCTCTGAGGTGAATACGGTCCAATCGACCCCTTCACAACAACCCGGGGGCAAGAAGAAAGCAAGAAATAAACCAAAGAAAAACAACAACAATGAACAACCAAAAAATCAACTTCAAACCCCAGCTGCCGGAAAACAACCACAACGGAAACCGAAATTCCCATGTCTCATTTGTGGCGATGATCACTACACTCGAGACTGTCCACATCGCGATGAAGTGGCTAAGCTTTTTAAAGGAAATTCACAACCCGCTGTGCTTACCCAGCCTTTTCCACAACAACAATCTTTGGTTGCTCAAACCCCCACTCCAAGGGGCAGTTCCAACCAATCCCATGATGAGGCCTCGACAAGTGCCCACATTTACATGTTTAACGGGATTAATCTGACCACTCGCACTATGACATATGACACACTGATTAAACCTGATAAGCCAAAGCCCGCTAACGGTTCCTTACTGGACCCATTACCATCTGCCGTTAGTTCTCCGTCTGCTAGCCCTCCATCCGGGCCACTTCAAATTGAGAAACCTTCGTTTGACTCCATTTTATGCCCTCCTAAGAGCACTATCCGGAAATCTACCTTTAATCCTAGTTCACGGGCTGCCCAAAACTACAACATTGTTGAAGATTTGGGTCAAGCACTGTGTGCTATGTCTGCTTTGGAAGTTCTACAACACTGTCCCAGCCAACGTAGAAATCTCTTAGCTACCATCGGCGCTTTCGATCCTGAGTCATCTAATAACCTCACGTTTAATCTGGATGATCATCAACCTCGACTCTCCGACCAACTAGCTTTTCAGATCGATGTTGTTGTTCACAATCAACAAATCCACCGAACTATCTTGGATGAGGGAGCCTCTACTTATGTCATGTCTTTAGCTTGTTGGAAAGGCTTAAAATCACATGCCCTTAACAAATCCCCTACGATGTTACGCGCTTTCGATGGGCGAGGTTTTCATCCTCACGGACTATTACAATCCTTAGCCGTTCAGTTGGGCGGAAAAACTGTTACCGTTGATGTTGAGGTGGTCGATGCCCCCCTCGATTACAACCTACTACTTTGAAGAAGTTGGTTCTATGTTATGACTATCATCGCCTCGTTGGTGTTTCGATGTGTACAATTCCCCCATCAAATCAAAATTGTCACTATCGATCAACTAGATTTATGTACACCTGACGCTCGTGCCCCTGTCACCAACAACATTCCTTTTCTGGGAGACCACCCAATTACGTATGAAAGCGTTGGTGTTGGCTTATTGAAAGATTCTAGCCTTATGGGTACCTTCCCTACACCACTTCCACCCACCACACATCATATTGCCACCGTCAATATGATTTCGACTACGACTTATCAATCTTTAGAATCATCTAACCCTTGGATTGTACCTAGTCCTTTGGAATTCGATGTGCTCGGTGACACCATGCCACTTAGCCCAGCCAAGGACGCATACGTGGCTATTCAATCTACCTCTCCCTCTTCGGACAACCCACATTTATTGGCACCTGATGCCTACTCGATGCCTTCATGGTTGGATTCCCTGTCATCTGCAATTAATTACATTTCCCAAATTTTCCCTTCTGACGAATCTATAATGGAAATGCTTAGTATTGACGACATACCTTGGGATGATAACCATCATCGATCCTCTTTTATTCTGCCTTTGGAAGAAATTCACAAAAACATACACTCTGTCTTCCCTCCTGATGTTACCGATTCTCCACAATCTCCCATCCTCACACAAGATACTCTTTCTGAGGGGAATATGGGTAATATCTCTACTACGATCGTTATCGATATTTCGATCAAAGAAGGCGTTGTGGAAAACATCAACCTTGGTGCTAATTGCACACCCGAAGAAGTGGTCTCTTACACCACTCTATTTAAAGAATTTCGCGATGTCTTCGCTTGGAGCTACGAGGAAATGCCAGGGATCGACCCTTCGATCGTCGTGCATGAAATCAAGACGTACCCAGGTGCAAAACCTGTTCGACAGAAACTCCGCCCGGTTCATCCCAAGAAAATTGCAGCTATAAAGGCAGAAGTTGAGAAACTTTTAAAATCTGGCTTTATCTATCCTGTCCCTTTGATATAATGGGTCTCCAACCTCATTTCGGTTGCCAAAAAATAGGGGACCATCCATGTCTGTATTGACTATCGGGATCTCAATAAAGCTTGTCCAAAGGACAACTACCCTACGCCCTTCATCGACCAAATCATTGACAATTGCGTTGGGAGTGTAATCTTCTCTTTCATGGATGGTTTCTCCGGGTATAACCAGATTGAAATTTTACCTGCTGGTCAACATAAGACTGCCTTTATCTGCCCATGGGGAACTTTCGCCTATCGAAAGCTACCTTTTGGTCTCAAAGATGCTAGTGCTACTTTCCAGTGGGCCATGTCATATGCTTTCCACGATATCAAGCATATCAGAGAACCTTACCTCGACGACTTACCTGACCACTCATCCAATCGATCAGATCACGTTGATCACTTACGGTCTATGTTCCTTCGATGTCGGTTCTACCGTATCCGCTTGAACCCACATAAGTGCATTTTTGCTGTCGAATCCGGTCGACTCCTCAGTTTTGTTGTCTCTAAAGATGGGATTAGGGTGGATCCCTTAAAGATTGAAGCTATTATGGCCTTACCTCCACTTGCTAATTTAACCCAACTCCAAAGTTTGCAAGGAAAAGCAAACTTCCTTCTTCGTTTCATTTGTAATTACGCTGGGATAACTAAAGGATTCATGCGGTTGCTGCAGAAAAAACACCCCTTTCATCTGGGATGACATTGCTCAACGGTCATTTGATGCTCTCAAGCATGCCCTGACCCATGCACCTTTGTTGCATCCTCCGGAGTATACAAAGGACTACATCCTTTACTTAGCGGCCTCTACTTCCACTATTGCAATGGTGTTAGTTCAAGAGGACCCCAACGGTGAGGAACATGTGATCTATTACCTGAGCAAGAGTCGATCTGGACCCGAACTCTGATATTCACATGTAGAGAAACTGGCTCTGGCAGCCATCATCACTGTCCAGAGATTTCTCCATTACATCTTACTACGCACCACCACTGTGATTGCGGACTCAAACCCCATGTACCACATCTTGACACGTCAAGTGCTCGGGGGCAAATACTCTAAATGGATCATCATCCTTCAGGAATTCGATCTTGAATTTACGAAGTCCAAAGCCAAAAAGTCCATGGTGTTTGCGGAGCTCATCTACGATCTCCCCCATGCTGATGAAGACATCGAACCTAGAGATTCTCTCCCTGACGAAACTCTTTTCCTCATCAGCACCTCTGATCCTTGGTACAGAGACATCCTCCTTTACCTCCAAACCCAACGCTTTCAACCTAACACTTCCCATGAAGAGCGTCGACGTATTCGCCACCACTCTTGTGGTTATCTTATCATCGGCGACACCTTGTATTGTCGTGGTATTGACACTATCCTTCGATGATGTCTGATTCATGCGGAGGTTGAACGCGTTCCGAATGACTGTCACCTTGGAGCCTGTGGCTGTCACCTTTCTGGGATGGCCACAGCCCAAAAAATTCTACGTGCCGGCTATTTTTGGTCCTCGATTTTCAAAGATTGTATTGAGGCAGTCAAAAAATGCCCACCTTGCCAAGTTTTCAACAACAAGGCACAAACCCACCCTACTACGCTGCACCCCATTATCGCCATCGACCCCTTTGCCAAGTGGGGTATCGATTTTATGCAATGTAAGCCTACCTCAGCTGGGGGGCACGGTTATATAATCGTCGCCGTCGACTACTTTACCAAATGGTCCGAGTCTATGCCTACCTTTCTGAATGATGGTCGTACCACAACTCTTTTTATTTTTAACCAGATCATAACTCGTTTTGGTGTACCACGCGCCATTGTCACCAATCACGGTGCACACTTTAAGAACCAGATGATGAGTGAATTGCATGCCAAGTTGGGTTTTCGTCATGAAAACTCGTCCCCATACTATCCTCAGGCCAACGGACAAGTTGAGGCCATCAACAAGGTCCTCAAAACCATGATTCAACGCATGGTAGGGGAAAATAAGACATCCTGGCATCTACAAGTTTTCTCCGCTCTCTGGGCTTACCGTACTTCTGTGAAAACTGCAACTGGATTTACTCCTTTCCAATTAGTGTATGGCATCGAAGCCGTTTTACCAATCGAGTGTGAAATTCCATCTCTGAAAGTTAAAGTAGAACTCCTACCCCATACTTCTGTCGAAGAAGAACATTTCTTATATCTGGCCAAATTGGATGAAACACGTTGTGATGCCGCTTTCGTTAACGAGGCACATCAAAAACTGATAAAAAATCAATACGAAAAATCCGTCCATCCTCGGACTTTTGCAGAAGGAGACTTAGTCCTCGTCTATGACCTCGCTCATGACAAACTAGGGACAGGTAAGTTAGAACCTCTGTGGCATGTCCCTTACATTGTGAAACGTGTTCTACACAGAGGCGCCTACGAGTTAGTCGATTATGATGGAATTTCCCTAGGGGAGCCCCGGAACGGGCTTTACCTTAAAAAGTACTATGCGTAGATCACCTAGCATGTGTATGTTGTACATTATTGTATTTTAGTTTGGTGTGTCTGTTTTTTTCGCGTGCTCGAGTCTTTACCTTTGCCACTCATAACTGTTCCTTGTGTTTTGATGCGCAGATGACGTCTTCCTTTCCTATCTTTGTCGGGTTTGTGGATGGCGCTAGTCGACACACCTGGAACATTGCTTCGGCAGCATGGGTCATTTACCAATTTGACGAGGTGGTGAGTTGAGGAGGTATTTGCTTAGGACCAACGACTAATAACATGGCAGATAAGCATGCTGTCATCGGACTCTTGACCCAAGCCTCCTCCCTAGGTATCTTTCGTATCATTGTTAACCTAGACTCCCAACTTGTGGTCTATCAACTCAACCGTATCTACGATATTCGTAATCCTATCCTGCTACGTCTCCACCTACAAGTTCGTCGTCTTGAGCGAATATTTGATTATATCGAATACAAACATATTCCATGAGAACTCAACAATGTTTCAGATTCGTTAGCTAATTACATCATGGATCAGTATCTCGCCCATAGATAAGATTTCATAAAGGAAAACAAATTGTACATCACATGTAAATTAAAACACATCACATTAAAGGAATCACCATGTACAAATATTTTGGCACTGTAAAAAACTCGGAACTGTATATATATACATAACGTGACTGAAAATGTTTTGATTACATCAAAAAAGTATTTGGAAGAGCAAAATGTTGGGTCTTTACACCCATACAACATCGTCTGACAAGTCATGCAAAATATACAATCACCAGAGAGACTCTAATCTCCCGTCACTGCATTGTGCTGAGAGTAACATATCACTGCGCGCACTATGCGTCTCAGTAGAGAATTAACATTCTCTGGCACTCCCACAGCGTGCCTCTGCATATGTAAAGGCACTTCTCTCCTCCGTAGAGGAGGAATGCCCATCGTGAGGCCTTGAAGGTTTCTTTCAACCTCCCAGAGACCTATCACTGGTGCTCCCGGATCTGCTGCAACCAGAGCACCCCCACAACGTCCTGGTATCGGTATCTCAGCCGGGCGCACTTCTCCCTTGTCTGCATGTTGAAAACAATACATCCATTAAAAACTCTTCTACGTACCCAAAAAAATATATACATTAAAAAACTTAAAAAACAAAAACTAGACAAGGTGTTGCTTAGTCTCTCACCTGACGCATCCCAATCTTCCCCTGCGGGTAGAATCAAATCCATGCTCCCGCGAAAGTCCACCTCGGCATATGGGAAGTCTTCTATCCAGAGATACAGGCGTCTCAGCCAAGCGAAGAAGTCACCGGTGAAACTAAACTCTGACTCTGCCACTAGTCTCGGAGACAGACTAGTCCACCATTCCATCCGTGGTTCTCCCATCGGTCGTACTGCCAGTGCTATCTGAGGTTGCATCTGGGGGATGCGCTCTAAGAAAAATGAGACCAAGAAAGAGCCGTATTCGAACTGTTTCTGCCCCATCCTACACCGTGAAACCTGTTCCTTCACATTCCGAAGAAACCCTGTGCTCCAGTTAAACAGTGTTGGCTCCAAACACTGTACACCATAAGCTGCATGTGATCTCGACGCCAGATGTGCGCTAGTGCTTCCCGTCACACTCGTGATGGAGAACAAAATAGATCGAAGGGGTAACTCTCTGATATCCTTGATTGGGATTCTACCCCCCACCAATCTTGCTCCTGGGACACAATGACGTGCTAGATACATGCCCACTTGCTTAGGAAGCGCCCTCTATCCAGAAAAAGATATAGGAACCCCTCTTTTCGAGAGGCCAGTCAAGAAATATATGTCTTCCAACTCGATGGTTAGAAGCTGTGTTCCGATCCGAAACCCTTGCTCCGCGACATCCCACAAGCTGATTATGTGCTCAAGCAAAAGAATCTCCTTCTTCATCTTTTGCAATTTGAAGAATTTCAGTAGTCCACAAGCTCTCAACGCGGCCTGCGTGCGAGGACTCCGCAAAGCAGCCAAGTCATCAAGCTCGTGCTCTCGTTCCTTCCACTCAATCATGGTCGTTGCCGAAATCACCTACAAACAAAAAAAAAAATAACAAAGAATTTTATTATTCAATTTTTCGGCAATTTCTTAAGCAATTTAAAAACTTGAAATCAAATGCCCACACTATTCAAAAAAGACCACACCCTCTTTTTATCACTCAACAATCATCACGCAACAATAAAACGTTTTTAAATGAAAATAATTTTCATGATGCCTGCATGGGCATATTCTTGAGTTTTTTACGGATTCTTTGACAAAAACAACCCATCTACTCAAGTATCAAGGCGTTGGCATCTTTGCTATCACCTACTAAAAACGTTTTTGCAAAAGAATGTCTTTTTCCCATTGTTTTCAATAGAGGTCGATTTGATCTTTTTTGGAGAAACCTAGGGCTTCATTTTTTAATTTAAATACTGCTATGAAAATGAATATTGAACCATGTAATTGAAAGAAGGGGAGATGAAGATCTACCTGGTCCAAATGGCAAGAAAAACGGTCACCCGTAGCTCCGGTATCAAGCGAAACAAGATCGTCCTCCAAAGTAAGAATCTCCACTGCTACAAATCCTTATGCAAAATGAAATGGTAAATGAAGATTTTTCTTGAATTACTATTTATAAATTTCCATTTTTTTTATAAGGTATAGTTATTTATGGGTTTCTCTGACAATATAATGGCTTCACTAAACCTCTGGATTGCAGTTTTGACACTACAGGTTTCTAAGCAGTCTTGATCGTTCGTTTACCTTGTCGCATCCATGAGCATAGTCTTAGGTCTTAGTTTGTTTTCAAGCTCGAAAATATGAGAACGCACCGGGTAGACTTTTATCTCTTTTTTGGACCCGCATGGACACACGAAAAAGGAACCCCCTGGAGTCATCTTTAAACTCTTTTCAGACTCTCTAAACATGAGAAGATTGTCGAGTGATCTTGCTTCCTTTCACACTCGTTAAAAGGTTCGAAAGGGCGTCTTTCGAGTGGTAGTTTATCTCTTTTTCGGCCTCGTGAGACTAACTGTACAAAAAAGGAACTGAGACAGTTCTCTTTTAAGTGTTTTTCCAGACTCTATAATCAAGAAAAACCTTCGATTTTTTTGTCTTTGGACTCGCTAAAACAAACATCGATAGGCCCATATGAGACCGAACCCTTACTTCTTCCAGTTCGTTAAACAAAGGAAGAAGAACTTACCGAAGGTGAGTTATATCGAGCATGTGTTACCCTCCTCGAGCTCGTTAAATAAAAAAGAGGTACTCGTCTATCTGGATGGGGGAAAATTTGAAAGAAGCAAGCCAAGCAGTCTCTTGAGAACATTACCAAGTAATTCTTAGAGTCGTTGTTTAACACGACACTTTGTCTTTTGCATGCATTATAATTCACTGAACCTCTGCACTGAGCCAATCCTTGGAGTTTCTTTCACTCCTCTGGGTCACCTGACGTAAGTCACAGCATCCACCGCATCATCAAGTTTTGGTCCATGTCATGTTTCTGCTCTCGTGCCTTAGTGTTCAAGGGAAGTATTTGCCTCTAGAGTCAGCCATCACATAAATATCTTGTCTCAATATCTGTGTCAGTCCATGTTCATTTGATCTACCAATTACATCTCTATGTCTGTTTTGTGTCGTTGATGGGGGATACATTAAGGTCCCCTTTCGACGAGCTTATTCCTATCGACTTCAACACATTATCCAGGAACTAGACTTAGAAACCGGT
The DNA here is from genome assembly GCA_009831015.1 of Picea engelmannii. Taxonomy (NCBI): domain Eukaryota; kingdom Viridiplantae; phylum Streptophyta; class Pinopsida; order Pinales; family Pinaceae; genus Picea; species Picea engelmannii. The sequence goes on from ML785438.1 coordinate 306,036, forward strand.
TAGTACTTTGGGACATGCACGCCTCAATGGTAGGCCTCCTCACATTCGACAGTGGGTTTACATCATTGACCTCTGATCGAATGATTCCACAGATGTTCGACTTCATCTCATCCATTCACATTCGTTGGAATGTACTAGGGTACCTTGGGAATCATTGACATTAACGGTGATCTCCCTCGCGCTTGATAATGGTTTACATCATTGACTGGTAATCAAGTGGTTTCTTCCATGTTCGACATCAGGAAATCTATTCACATGGTTAGATTCGTACTACATCGGGATCGGTAAGAAGACCCTGGGTCGAGTGTTCACTTTGATATGTACTTTGCCCAGGTTGCGAAGGAGTTTCTCTTGAACAATGACACATATACTATTACATAGATCCACTTTGTATTGGTCGTGGCTATGTCTTGTCATCTCGTAGATCCACTGTGTATTTTTCGTGGCTACGATCAGTTCAGGTCATCAGAGTATAGATCCACACTGTATCCTTGGTGGCTATACCTTTTTATCAATACAATTATGGATCCGCAGTGTATTTTATGGCGGCCATATCTTGCAAGTCTTGATCACCCAAGCATCGATATGCCTGCCTTGGGTTTTGAAACGTGTCATAATATTTGTTGGGTGTTTGTGTGCAGCTTATGTCAGGTTCTCTGCATCTATACCCTTGCTTGAAAGTCTACAAAGCATTTCAGTTATCAATTCTCATCTTCTAACTTCATACTTTGGGGGGCAATCTGTTACACATCAACATTACTCGTTTTGATAAGTGTCGCAAGTGTTGCATGTTGCTCACAACTGTCGCAAGTGTCTCATGTTGTTCACAAGAGTCGCAAATGTCAAACAAAGCATACTTCCACAATGACGACACTAAGGAGACACTTAGAATACCTCAAACACCTGATTTGGAGGAAGAGGGATGGTTAACTAAAGTCAGGTATCTCTTGCCACCTGAAAGAAGCTTTAAAACTAAGGTTTTAGAAGAGAGCGCTCCCCTACATCACCCTTAGGAGCGTTGACGCTCCCCTATAAGGTGCTAGGGAGCGTTATAACACCAAACTGCCCCTCTGAAGGAGCGATACAGATCTTTAGAGCATCGACGCCCCCCTAAAGCCTACTAGGGAGCGCTATAATGCTCTGATGGCCTTTTTGAGGGAGCGCTGCCTATTTTGAGCAGCAGTTGATCTGTTGAGGAGAATAAGGGGAGGATCTTTCAATCTTGGAAGGCAGTTGCATTCGAATTCTTGGTTCAGCCATGATCTTAGGAGAAGATCCGTGGCTTAAGGAGGGAAATCCTCAACTTACCCTAGAGATACCTCAAGAGGTTAAGCCTCTCTAAACCTATGTAAACAGGCTCTATCATGGTAGAAAGGGGGGAAGAATTGCAAGCATGAAACCTATGATCTCATAGGAAACACACAGTGAACTGGAGGAGAGTAATCAGTGAAGTTGTTGTCATCCGGGTCATGGATCTTTTGAGCAAGGGTTAGACAAAGGGGACTTGACGAAGCTGTCGCATTCACATCTACGGTTGTAAGTTACTTCTGTCATTGTTCTCATCAATACGACACGCTTGGTCTGTTTCTTTCTAGTTTTTGTTTGATCTTACATGAGCTTGTCTCTAATAGATAGATCTATTTTCAAGCTAATATCAATAGAGTAGGAAGTGGTCATACTATTGTTTGTCTATAGGGCTCATCGAGGAGCGAAAGATTGGAGCTCGACTCGAAGCGTGCAGGGAGAAACGCCAGTAAAAGGTACTTCTCCTCCTCATACATTAGTTTGTATAGATCTGAAAGGAAGTCAGTGTCCATGTTAACCGTCTTCTGTCTTAAGAGTTAAGAGTCTAGCTCTCAAGAGGAGATCTACCTGTCCACAGGGAGATTTTCCTTCAACATCTCAACCACTAGTTGAATAGGCTGCAAAAGAACATGGTCAAGAGACACATCACCCCCCAAAAGAAGAGTGGGATTGACCAAAGATTACATTGACTCGACCACTTCATTAACCAATGGTTGGATAAGTTGCTCAGAAATCGAAGGTGACTCGAGACTATAAGGGCCTTTAGACAGGGACCACACTCTTAGAACCTCTAGAATAACAGGGCACAAATGAGTAAGGTGATCTCCCTTACAAATCTTACATGGCAAATTAGGCTTACATCTTATTCATCTAGGTTTCTAGACAGAACCAACGCCCCCAACACGACTTGCATTGGTTGGTGGGTTGCCACTAGCATGACTCGCAGTGGTTGTTTTCTCATCTACAACATGACTAGCAGAGGTCGGTGACTTGTCTCCAACATGACTTGTAGAGGTTGGTGACATATCTCCAGTATGACTTGTAGTGACTGGACTCATGCCCCCAACATGACTCATAAAGGTCATTTTCTTACGCCTAGCTTGACTTGCAACAGTTGGTTTCATATCTCCAACATGACTAGCAAAGGTTGGCGACCTATTTCTGGTATAAATAGTATTGACTAGACTTGTTCCCCCAACATGACTTTCATTGGTTGGTGGGCTGCCCCCACATGACTTGGAATGGCTGGTTGCATATCTCCAACATGACTAGTAGAGTTTGGTGACTTGTCTCCAACATGACTCACATAGGTTGGTGACTTCTTCTTATTCTTTCTCTTCCTATTTCTTTTAGACTTCTAGTTACTAATAGCTAGACTTTCACCAAATGAGGTAAAAGGAGGAGAAGTAGACTTCACTAACAAAGAAGGTCAAGGATCAACATCAATTCGATGCCCATGACATAAGGTGCTTATCTGAGAAGTATTAGGAGCGTTCATGACATTTAGAGTGGTCCACAACCAAACCGATAGTCCAACATTCAACCTAAGAATGTTCGAAGTGGCTATCAACGAAGCACCAACGTTTCCAGAGAAAGGAAAAGCATAAGAATCCCTTTGGGAAGGGGCCCTTGGTTGGTATCCTCGAGAACTTTACCCATGACATTCTTGTACATAGGTTCGTCCCTGGGAGATTGTTCATGACTAAAAGAGTCTCACACACTAGGTCTGACAAACCAATGGTATAAAGGCCATCCCTTCTAGGAGGCAGCTGCACACTTTCAAGTGAAAGACCAGGGGTCCTTCGTGAGCAACGGAGTGATTGGTCAACCACCTTGAATCAACAATCCAAAAGAAGTGACAAACACACAACCTAGGCCAATCACACAAAACAACGCTCCACTAAAAAGTCTAAAGAGATACAACACAAACAAACAACTCCCTGTAGTAGAAGACAACAACCTCCCAAATTCTGTATTGTAAATAAAGATTTGGGACCCTTCTTTTTTCATTTTTGAAAGATGAAAATTTATTTTACTTAAATAATGTTTTCAGTTTTGACAATTTTGGACATTCTCCTAATCTCTTTGAATTTCATTCAATCATTAATGAAATTTTATGTTTTGGATGATAAAAGTTTTGATTAAAATGTTGGTTTTCAAATGTTTTTATCTCACATATTATTTATGATTTCTTCTTATTTCAAAGAGCTACAATATTTGAGAAGCTACAGTTTTTTATTTATTTATTGTCGATTTTAAAACCAATGCTCTAAACCATTATCGATCATAATCTATTAAAATCCTACGTAGCGTGTCATAACTTTGATATTCAAGATATACAAATCGTTGTTTAAGATATTATAGTGGTACGTTAGGCTTGATCCGATCATCGTAAATTGAAATGAAGTTATTGGAACATTAATTTAGGGTCCTTTCAACCTACATACAAACAATACTTCTTTCCCGAAGTGCATTGATTCACGTCCACATATAGCATTGAGTTGTATCTATGTATTCATGAGTTATCACCTATGATGTGTCTTCCTCAAAATAAGGTTTTGCTTCAAGAATTGAAACTCTGTTTTCATTCCTTTGCAAGTGAGGGTCTATTAATGAGGGCTTTCTTAATTGTAGTGTGGTAAAGTGTCGTTAAGATGGGAATGATTTCCATAGTAGAACCCGCTGTCAAGCTTATTGAAGCTCAATAAGATTATTATCCAACTTTTGAGAAGGTTCGATGGTTAAATTTTATGCGCATGTTTAACGGTCATAACGCGCAGGTCACCAAAGCTTACGCACGAACTTTTAATGGCGAACGCGCCAAAATTGGGGATATAGAATTACATCTAGATGAAGAAATAATAGCCATAGCTACTAAATTGCCATTAAAAGGAGAATGTTGGTCTAAAACCAAAACGGTGAAAGTGATTCCTCGGTCTGAAATTATGGTTTCTCCCGAATGCAAATACGATTATAAACATATGCCCATATCCTTAATTAAAGAAAAATGACATTTTTTGTTAATAGTTATTAAGGGGTTTATCACCTATGAGGGCAGATATAACCTTTTCTTTATTTATCGCTTTCAAATTTTAATGGTATTCATGGATTATGAGTTGAACATGCCTGTGTTCTTGCTTAAAAGCCTGTCTAAAATGGCACATTTTTATCAGAGAAAGAGTTTCAGTTCAGAAAGAAATGTCTTTCATCACAGTTTAGTGAAAATTCTGATTGAATTTCAGTTAGAACATAATGGTGATTCTTGGGAAACATTCGTGAAAAGAAATCACTTTCAGGTTAATTCTGAAATAGGTTCACAGTTTCATCTTTCTCAGGAGGAAACCCCAGATCCTGTAGAAGATTTTGTTCTACCTTCCCCTCATGCTTCTTCTCCTCAACAAAACATTGTGATGGTTATTCGCAGTTAAACTATCAAGTTTAACCTTAACCCAGAATCGTGTGTTTTTAGTGAAGCACCTAGGGCTTCTTCCGAAGCTTCCAAGAAAATCGTAGTTTCCTCACTTGCATCTGAATGCGACCCACCTGTAACCACAAAAAATGATGATTCCATTAATCTTGTTGATTTTATGAACAAGAGGCAAGGAAGAAAAATTCAAGAATGTTCATAAATGAGTATAGGAAAACCTCGAAAGCTAGTTCTCCTATACAGGTTGATGATGAAGAGTTGGTTATGAATCATGAAGTCTCTTCCCCACAACACGTTTCTTCATAGGAACTAATTGAAAATCTTGCTAAAGAAAAAGAAAATGAAAGAACTGAAAACGGTCCCAATCTGGAGGTTTCCTTCTGGAAGGATAAATATTATTCAGTGGTTCCAGTGTTACATGCCAATATAATTGATTTGGAATTAGAAAATCAACTTCTTAGTTCAGAGAATAGAGGTTTGATTGATAGCCAAAGAAGACAAGTTTCAGGGTTCAAAGAAGATAAGAAGAAAGATGCAGTTAACATTAACTCTCCAGGAGTTAATATTTTTGTTAATTCTAATTTCAAGACAGTTCCCATTAATACTCAATGTTAAAATATTTTGGTTATTGGTATGCATTTAGCATTTTTTTAGTTTAGTTTGCATTTTCATTAATTTTAGTTAATAAAAGAGCAACTACAAAATTTCAAATTTTGTAGCAACTCTAATTTTCGTTTTATTTTATTTTATTAATTTATGTTTTTCTTTTCTTTTCTTTTTACAGGTGTAAAAAGAATGTTCTGGAAAATGCGGGAAATGAGAAAATTAGTTTCCAGACATTGAACAATTAGTAGTTTTTATTTTTATATACTTAGTTAATTTAGTTTGGGGAATTAATCAATGTTGTTATTTTCCCATTCTAAATGGATAATTGTTTATGGTTATGGAAGTTAATTTCCATTTTTGAATTCCTTTAATATAAAGAGTGAAGGAAAGACAATGATGGGGGAGTCTTCAATTTCTTGTAAAGAAAACAGAGCTTATACACTGATGTACAAGTTTCGGTTTTGATACATTATTTTGAATCTCTTTATGACTTTGAATATTAATACAAACAAATCGGTATTTGGTACTATTACTGATATTCGAGTTGTTTATTTTTGAAATCAAAGTTTTATCTGGATTATGTGTTGATGATTTTACAGGTTGATTTAGTTAATTATTGTTAATAAATTAAATCAATTTCATTTTTATTTGACACATTATTTCAGTTATTAATATGTATATGAATTACTGTTGGGATTATAAGTCCGTGTTAATTATTTAATCCGGTTTAATACTTCATTTTAAGTTGATTTAATTAAATATTTGTTTTGAAGATCTATATATTTAGAACATTGTTTATTTCACTTAGATTCATATACTATTTATAATTGGGCTTAATGTTTAGATTCCTCTTTTTAATTTTATTCTGTTTTAATTAATCTCTTTTAATTTCATTATACATACTTTTCAAAAGAAAACAAATCCTTTTTCATAGAGGTAACTTTTATGTCAATTAGAATCAATTCCTCTGTTGTATATAGTTTAAGATTTGTATATATTGATATGTTAGCTTGTTATTCAATAAAAGGTTAAAACTCTTCGATTGATTAAAAGGTGTATATATTTTGAATTTAATAGATTATATAGTTTTAGGTAACTGGACCTAAACCAATCATAATCGCCACTTACAACGGATAAAGATCTAATTGGGATCTTGACCGTGCAATTTCCTTCATGTTGAATATGGTCATATCTGGCCATCAATGCTTCCCCAAAACTTTAGCCCAGGTGGATTAGGTCCTGGGATCAAAGCAGTGAAAAATACAAGAAAAATGACCTTCTGAAACCGATATGGGTTGATTAAGTCCCGATACTAATGAATGAAAGAGTGAGAAGGAGTTACCTTGACCTCCACGTAACATCCCTTCATGGTACAAGTAACCCACATGAACACGTGGCACCCTCTAGGGGTATTGAAAGTGTGATGCAATGCCCTCCTCAGGTAGCACGGGAAGCCCCGAGCAGTCACCTTTATGACACCTAGGAATAGAAACTAGAGTTACCAACTCATAGTGAAAGTATGGGGGAACAATCGACAATCAGAGTCATATGTATGGGCATGGTAGCTAAGCCCGAAGCCCCAAAAGTACCGTCACCACAGAGGGACAAGTGGTACTCAAGGAAGCCCCGTATACACAACAATCGATGAACGTTTGATTATTGGAGGGGCAATCTCCACCACTCACCCTCACGCGGCCTCATGTTTAGCTCCTGTGTTAGAGGAGTTTCACGGCCACACCTATACAACAATTGGATTTTGAACATTCCCTAGCCAGACTCCTATGTTCAGTTAAACAGTCTTGGAGAGTTTACTCTCCAACCTATTATGAGGCCCTAGCCTAGACGAATTGATGAACCCTGGAAACAAAAAGTCTAGTATATTTTAGTCAAGAATTTATTTTATTAGTTTTTCTTACTCAAAAAGAACAGACGTGAAACTAGTGGTGTTTGATGACTCTCGCGGAAAAATAAACACTATAAGAACATTGTCATTTTCAAAACAAATCTTATTCTTCAAATGAAAATGAGTGTTATATTGAACAGTTTAAATGCAATCTTTTCAATACATTTTCTTTTCAATGAAATACGCAATGCAATTCTTTCTTTTTAATGAAACATGCAATGCGACTCTTGAAAAATGCACTACTTTTGCTTTCTCTTTTTCGAAAATAAAAACTACTATTGACATGAACCAAGAAACCCTAAATGTCTAAAAGTGCAACTACCTTTTATGCAAATGAAATAAGAAGAGAAGCATGCTAAAGATGAGACCTTTTTCCTTTTTCCTTTTCAGATATACAAGGATGACAAGAACATAGCAAAGAAAATTGATCTAGAAAGCAATCTTTTCTTTTTCAACTTCTTGCAACTAGGCAAACAAAGCAAAACAAAAAAAACAAAGGAGATTTTTCTTTTTCACTTAAAAGTAGAAATGCAAAGGTAGAAAGACAATAAAAATTTCTAATCAAAATCTTGAGATTATAGGAAAAACTCCCAAGGAAATCCATAAATAAAGAACTTGAAAGAACGTTTTTCACACCATAAAGCAAATAAAAAAGGCTTAAAAACCAAAGAAGCACCATGCACTTTTTGTTTTTCTTTTATTTTTTAAACACTGACTATTTTATAAAATTGTTAAGAGACTTACATAGACCTAGAGAGTCCGTAAGAGCCCCACAAACCCAAATAAGACTTTGATCAAGCCAAAAAACAAGAAGAAAACACATTACATGATAGATATGCGCTCGTTTTCAAGGAAAAGTGCGTATATGTGCGCTTTTCCCTTATGTAGGTAGCATATATATGCTTTTGTATTTTAAAAACATAGCATATACAACTCATACCTTCAAGAGAAACTTGGAAAGGACCGAGTTCAAAGTCTGTTAATGAAGGCTAAGTCTCTGAAATATTAACTACAACAATAAAAACAAAAAGAAATCCAAAAACAAAAGAAAACAAGAAGCAAGCACCCTATACTAACCCAAAGGAGACTCTCCTCAATGGATTTGTCAATTCTGTTTGTGGAGAATGAACTCCTATGGTTGGGATGGAAGTTGAAACATAGCAATTTCCGCAAAGAACTAACTTTATCCCCAAGAAGTAGTCAAGAATTTGTAACTAACTAACTAACTTGTAACAAGCGGGAAGAAGACTAACCTGGATCGTATCGTTCGATGTAGATCCCTTGCGAAAATCCTTGCTCCAACGTTTCACTCCAAGGCTTTCTATGACAACTTGCACACAAAGAGGGAGAAAACTACAAGGTAGGTAGTTACAAATAACTAACCTTTAACTGTACTAATTGAGATTAAATACAATAGTATTCCAGATAATCAAATTCTCATATATAACAATAGTAAATCAAAACACAATATTGGAACGGGAAAGAGAACTCTTTATTATGTTAACATCATAAATTCAAGAAAAAATACGACTTGTAACTGCTGCAGCCCTACTCCAAAACCGACATCTAGGTTCCTCCACCCAGGCCTATTAAGATTAACTCACAACTCCTAACTCTTTGGTTGAGATAGGTTCAAGAAAGAGAAGGATACTCTTTGTAATGGGATAAACGAGCAAATATGGTTGGAGACAAGGGTTTCCAGAACTAAAGGGAATATCTTGTAGACATAGGGAAGGGGCTTGCAGACTCTAGCAAAATTTTTCCAGCATAATGATGCTCCAAAGATTCATTTTCTCATCTATCCCTTGGCATACTTTTATATTGCAAATAATTGGTTAGAGTAGTTATAGATGGGCTATAGGGGGTAAGGAACCAGAGAAACGTATAAACCCTTCCCAAAATTTCACAATTTTGTATTTTTTTGAGCCAAATAAATGTATACACGCTCTACAAAAGAGCAACAAGCATACAAAAAGTTGTATATGCGCTCTGCAGGAGCATAGGGATCGTATTGCTTTAAAATGATGTTTTTTAAAGTAATTTGAGGAGGAACAAAGGGGAATTGTGGTTTTCAAGTAGGAACAAGATTTAACAATCATGCCAACGTGTGCATCTATGTTGTGAGGTTGAAAAATATGCTATAACAAGTAGAACTCAACACTCTCGAACCATGCAATTTCTTTCTCAAGTCATTTGATTATTCTTAATAGAATGTCATTGCTTAGAGGGGAGGATCTGAGCATTTGTTTGATGATTACTATTGAGTCCCCAATGATAACTAAGTTCTTGATATGCTTTCCATCGATGATTCTCAACCCTCAAAATAGAGCAAATGCCTCTGCTTAATTGTTTGAAGCTTTATGTAGTCCCCATTCAAAGATGTTTATGGGTTCCCCTCGGGATCAAGAATGATCGCCCCCACACTTTCCACCCCTGCATGATGCGATGTTATACATAATCACCAATGAACATTATATGGTGACAAAGTTCACATGATATTTAATGCCTCTTTCCTTCACCAATACTTCCACTCACATCATAATCGGGGTAAAATAGTAGATCGATAATGTACAAAACTCTTGTGATAGTCCTCAAAGATTTTATTTGATAAGTTTTAAAAAGTACAAGTTTCTTATGATCATAGACATACAAGATCAGTTTGTGCCAAATGTTGTGCCTCTTGCACTACACTAACTCCACCTCTTGGGCATATCTCTCTCTCTCTCTTGAATCCATTGATCTGAGCAAAGATGAATGATTTGTCAAGCTTAATACATATTTTTTTTTCTATAATTAATGAGGGTTGAAATAATAAAATACAATGGGAGCAATAAAAAATTAAATCCCAGGGGGGGGGAGGGGGAAGAGACAAAAGAAAAGAATTAAATGGAAAAGAAAAAGAAAAATAAGGGAAAAGAGAGTTGGGAATGGGAAGTTGGGAATTGTATAGAATTGGAAGCCATGATCATGTTAGCTGATACTTATGAGGATATTTTGCGATATTGAGCATGTAACACATTTATTGCTTGACCAACAATAGGTGCAGGATGTGGTCCAATCCATTACATCTAGGGCCACTCTCCCTCATGTATACTTAGCTCAACAATGTCATGCACCCACTACACCACTATCAACTTCCTCGGTAATAAGTTATTCCACACCATGACCCACTCATCTATCATCATATACCTCCATTCTATCCATACTATTCCATTTCACATTCAATATTTCATCTTTCCACTCCACATATTATATGCATCCATATCTATGTCCCAATCATTAATGTACCCACATATGTTTTTCTTCTTCCATCATTAACCTTGCCATAGTTAGTGAGTGTCGAGTGTTATAGGCTACTTGCCACACCTACTCTTAACTCACATGTTTAGCACAACTCAAGAATCTTGACAACTATTATGTTATCCGTCACACTTAGCAACACATTAACACATATGACTATTTCATGTTATGTTTGGATCAACCACCTTGATCACTATATCCATTGGGTCATTATTACCATGCATTATTTCCATGTGAGATATGGTGTGCAACATCATAAATATAATGGCAGTTCTAGCATAATGATCCCACTCAAATTGTTGGCACGATGCCATGTTATACATAACAACCAATGAACATTATATGGTGACAAAGTTCACATGAGAGTTAGAGCCTCTTTCCTTTGGAAATACTTCAACCGACAACATAACTAGGGTAAAATGGCAGATCGATTATGTACAAAAATCTTGTGGTAGTTCACAAATATTTGGTTTGATAAGTTTTACAAGTACAAGTCAGTTATGATCATAGACATACAAGTTCAATTAGGGATAAATGTCATGCCTTGAGTGCTACATTAACTCCTTATATACCTCAATTCTATCCATACTATCCCATTTTACATTCAACATCTCATCTTTCCACTCCACATGTTATAGGCATCAATATTATATGTCATGGCCATTAATATACCCAGATGTATTTTTCTTCTTCCATAATTGACCTTGCTACAAAAAGGTGTTTTGTGGGTTTCCCTCGGTATCAAGAATGACCCCCCCCGCACCTACCACCCCTGCATGATGCCATGTCATACATAACAACCAAATGACATTATAGGGTGACAAAGTTCACATGAGAGTTAATGCCTCTTTTATTTGCCCCAATACTTCCACTAACAACATAGCTAGGGTAAAATTGTAGATTGATATAGTACAAAACTCTTACACAAAGATTTGATTTGATAAGTTTTACATGTACAAGTTGATTATGACCATAGACATACAAGTTCAGTTAAGGCCAAATCTTGTGCCTCCTGTGCTACATTAACTCCACCTTGTTGGCTTAATACCAATAGGCAATATTGCCTATTAGATGACAATCATTCCCCACCCACACAATTTAAGAAATTTAATTGATGCACAATCTTTGGAAGACATTTTTGTTAGAATCATACAATTTTGTTGCATGTATGAAAATAATCTATGGTATTTGTAACCTGTAATGTAATGTAATATATATATAAATATAAATAAATATAATATCCTCATGGGAACATATGATACTTGTGCTGAACCATTATTTTGTCTATAATAACTTTAATTTTGTGGTTGTGTAGAGGAATTTAATGAATTGATTCAATTCATGCGATTATTATGTATGATCTCCACCCTTCCATTTTTCCACACTCCCATACAGGAATACGTCATCACCATATCTATGTCGATCACTAGTCCCTTTCCATTCCCATCCATATTCTCACTTATACATGCATATAGAGGCAATTACTAGAAAATTGAGATGCAAACAAAAAACTTCTAGTAAACCAACTTTAACATTCAAATAGTCGTCAGATATCTTACACATTAAATATTTCAAAAAAGCAAACTCTAATTCTTACATTCTTTAAAATCTTCGAGCAATCAAATATACATAGGTAGATTTTTTACATGGCCTGTTTTTGGAGCATAGGTAGATTTTTTATATGGCGTGTTTTTGGAGCATGCAGGAGAGGGTATCATGATTTGATAGTTAATGCACTCAGTTGTTTAGAGGCATGATTATTGGCGCAAGTGTTCCATACAAATATTCTATCATGCTTTTAATTGAATCCCTTTACTTTTCAAACTATAATAACTATGTGAGTATATTATATATTATTTATTTTATATAATATCATTAGTTGTTAATGATGATGACAATGGCGACAATGATGTTGATGATGACAATCGTGATGATGATGACTAGAATGACAATGATGATATTGATAATGACAATGATATCGATGAGGATGAGGATGATATTGCTAGGTGCTAGCTTGTGGGTTGTTGACAACTAGCCTAGGGTTTACAATGACAACTAGTTGGATTTGAACTTGGGTCTCGACCAAGTAATTAATGTCATCTAATTATCAAATACCATAGATATTTAAAAAAAATATTATTATTGCAATTTATTATTGCGAGTTTATTGTTTTCTTGTCACAATAGTCCATCGATTAGGAGTTGTAGGGGATAAGTTAGATTGAGAGCCTCGAGGCTCAAGGTTCGTTAGAGTTGGCTTGACCATTAATAATCAATCCCCAATCCAATACTCAAGGGGATTTAACAATGAAAAAAACAAGATTAATTTATCTAACTTCTTGGTGTCAAATTTATCTCCCACTTGAATGCCAATGGACTCTTTCAGATCACCTTGAAGGTTAACTTAATGAGCATTAACTATGCATAATGATTCATATCCGCCATTGAGCATCTAATTGCATACCAAGTAATAACCTATAGCTTCAAATAAACATTCATGTCATGGTATAAAATAAATAGGTCCAACTAAATACCCTCTATTCAATCTATGTATGTGATTGATGATCCCACATATCACCCAAGACATGAAATCCTCTCCTTGAAAATATTTTACCCACACTATTTGGGAGGACACTGGTCTATCGTTTTGCACATAGGGTTGTCCAAATTTCCATTTTCATTAGATCTTGTCGTTTTGACAAGATCTAATCCATTTTCATGTCTTTAAAAGTTTTAATTAATATCTCCTTCAAAGATCAAATTGAGTTGTAAAAAGATATATTGAGCTCGCCATATTATTTTGAGGGTAAACCAAAGTAAAAACTTATAAATATCTAGAAAGAAAATGTTCAAGTGCACTACTTATTTTTCATGTAGTTGCACTATTCAATTCCACTCTTTTCCTAAAGTGGCGCATATCCCTATAAAGGAATTTCGTAGTGGCATATTCCTCTAACGAAATTTTGTTCAACACTAATACTTTTGTTCTTCCTCTTCTCCTAGTGGAATTTTGTTGTGACATATCGCTATAATGGAATTTGGTTTTTAAAATAATTATACCAAATAATTTCATAGTGATTTTTTAAAGGAAACCTATACTAGAGATACAAACATAAAAGACCACAAGGAGGAGAACATGGACCTACTAAAGTGCCAAATTGATAATTTGAGCCCTTGCCTATCATTTCAATAGGATCATACTTGTATTATGGTTTGTAAATCATTGTGATAATGAGTGTTAAGAGTTATAGGGTTTCAATCTAGGTGTTATAGTGGTTAGAGATTATATATATAGTTAGAAGTTAGTTATGGGTTATA
>ML785438.1:337755-367552 GCA_009831015.1 Picea engelmannii
CGTTTTTCTTTGCCCCTGGGGCGAGGCATGCCAAATGCCAGAGTTGAGCTTGGGAAGGAGCTAAGGCCCGAGCTTCTAGAGTTGGGAGCAGATTGTACACAGAGTGAGTTGGGAGTTTGCAGAGCTGAGGCCCGAGTTGGGAGCGAATTGTACACAGGGTGCTTGGGAGCGGAGAGTAAGTTTCTGAGGGAATTGTGCATCGAAGAGTGTGCAGGGAGATGATCAAATGAGCTAGGAGAAACCTCGCGCAATGCCTTGAAGTTGTCTGCATTCTAAAGCATCAGGCTCGTGCGAATGCAGGTGCGCGTCGGATGAGTGAAGGGTGGCGGCGATGTGTTGACGATCATGAGTTGATGGAGGGGTTGGGATGGAACTGGATGGGCGCCAGGTGGCTGGCCGCCCGTCTAGGTGGCCTCCCTGTGTCCTGGTTATCTGTTGGGCTTAGAAACACCCCATCCGGGGTTCACCAACTTCTCATTAAACCACAACGCAATCAACATTTTTATGTTTCATTTTGTAAAACAATTTACTTAACTTTACTACTTTTTAAAGTAAATATAAGGTATCCCTTGCTTAATCTTAGGGATGGAATATAAATTATCATAAATTATCAAATTTAAGAATTAAATTTCTTGTTGTTATGTTAAGAGGTGCTTTTAATAGGAAGGAGTTGTGTTATGAATGGGTTACCTTTAAAACAAAATAGAAACTATGATTTCAATGAGATAACATGTGATTTTTAGGATTTATTATAGATGAGATGTGTAACATAAAGTATTATTAGTAAACTAAAATGAAAAAGTAATTGAAATTTATATTGTAAAAGTTGAAAACAAACACAGATCATAATAGTAAAACAAATATAGTGTGACTATAGTGTACTCTATGATCCATTATGRATACAATATGTTTAGAAGGTTAATAAACTAAAATGAAAAAGTAATTGAAATTTATATTGTAAAAGTTGAAAACAAACACAGATCATAATAGTAAAACAAATATAGTGTGACTATAGTGTACTCTATGATCCATTATGGATACAATATGTTTAGAAGGTTAATAAAAGGAAAGAAAAGTTGAAGTTTTTAATGTAAAAATGAAAAACAAAAAAAAGTTAATGATGACTTGAGTAGTGGGTTAAAGTGTGTAGCTAATGTATTTGTACCATGGATCAAATCCTATCAAATCTAGTGTTTGGGAATGTATATCTTTGCATACAACGACACATGTGGAAGTCTTGGGTGATTTTAGCAAAATAAATATTCCCACACTACTTAGTCTTGGGTGACTTTTGCAAGATAAATATCCTACACTACTTCTAGAAGAAAATTATCACCTTTGTATTAATTTATAATATAAAATTACATATGAGTCCTGCTTCTATGAATAGCAACTACTTGACTACAAGATTACAAAATAAGTTGCGCTCTCATAGATAGACAGATAGCGATTCTGGCATCTTCACAAAAGACTACCCCTTCATACCATCAAGAGGATATTATAATGATAACTTGCTATCACAGTTCAAAAAGATGAAAACAAAAAAGAACCATAAGGCCTCCTGAAAATGAAGACTTTTGATTGCCTCCCAATAAGATGCTAGATTGGCTAATATATGTTGATGATGCTTGGCTGTCCTGCCAATCCTCTAGTCCACTTTTGTAGCTTGATAATGCCTTCAGGAGCCAAGAGCGCTTTTTTAGATTGGACATCCGCTTCCTTATTAAATTCTCGATAAATATGAAAAAAGTTTAAGGATCTAAACTTTTCCCTTAGCAACTCAATCCTGTGTTTCCACCCATCTAGAGAGCAGACTCGCAGATCACACTTCTTGTTTAACCAATTTATTATGACATTTGAGTCCCCGAGAACCTGCAAATGATGAATGGATATGTAATCTGCTATATAAAGAGTCTACCAAGCCCCCATTAGTTCATCTTTAATGTTAGTACCAACACATGAACCATTTATAAATTATAGCAGTTGAACATTTGATAATACCCCTGCACCACAACAGTTCCCATCCACCTGTATCGTTCCATCAAAACACGCCAATAGATACTTCAGATTTTCTTCTATCCAGCAATTACAAGTAGTAGGGAGGGTCAGCTTGTTAACCTAGTTAACAAGGGGATGATAATTTCCTTGGATGTTATAGACCATAATTTCCTTGGATCTTATAGACCACTGAGTATAGAGATGGTTCATTCCCTTTAAAAATCGCTAAATTGAATGACCTCATTGTAATTACTCTTACTATTCCTGATATGATATCGTGTTTCTCTACTCTAGCTTTTGGGTTGCATATTGATAGCAAAACTTTAGCACCATATGATCACGTCTCCATAAGACCAAGCCAATAACTAACTACATTAAAAAATCGCCTCAATAATCTTAAAGCAGTGTCAACTACATTAGAAAATGGCTACAACGGATAAATTTAAATTTTGCATGCCCTGCTACGTTGTTCTATATTCTCGATACACCTGTCTACCGCCAACACTTACTGCCAACACTTGTCCTGCATCGTCCTGCCCACTCGTCACAGGTCCCCGCCGAGTCTATTGACTTAATATATCACGACATTCTACGACTGTCATCTTCATCAGTTTCTGAATCATCAACCATATTGAGTTTCTCCAGTAGTTGGGGTCTTTGATCATATTCGTTCAGATCAAATCCATAACTGTATATCGAGTTTTGTGTTTTATATATCAGCAGAGATGGCAGCCTTATCTGCAAAGATGCCTCTTCTGAGCATCAGTAAAGGGAGCACCCATCATGGACTAACAGCTATGAGATCAGCAACAGCAGCACCCAGAGTTTTCTTCAGGACCATACCCAGAGCTGGAGAGGTAAAATAAATCAAGCGTTTTTCTTCTGCTTATCTATCAATTTGTTCGCTATGAATTCTTCTGTGAAGAATTGAATATTCATACTGTTTGTTTCTTTGTTTTATTAGTATGAACGGAATGCTGCCGAGGAAGCGAGGGAAACTGCTGATAGCACAGCTGAGAAGAGCAAACGCATGGCAGAAGAGGCGAAGGAGAGAGCCAAAGGGGCAACTTATGAGGCGAAGGAGAAGGCGAAGGGTACAACGTACGAGGCGAAGGAGAAGACCAAGAGTGCAGCTGAAGAAGCCCGGAACAAGGCCGGGGAAATGAAGGAAAACGCCCGGGAGAAAGCTGAAGGGCTTGGGCAACGAGCCAAGGAAACTACCAGTCAGGCCACCGAGAAGGCGCAGAGCATCGGAGATCAGGCAAAACAGAAGGTGCAGGAAGCGTGGGACATGGCCAAGGGAACGGGGCAAAAGGTGAAGGAAACCGTCGTTGGTAAAGCCGAGGATACAAAAGAAACCGTGGAAGACAAAACTGAATCCGCCAAGCGTAAAATAAATGAATGAGCACTTGCATCAACAGAAGCAGTTTCAGTAGTCTTCGGCTCGTGGTTGTTATCCATCTCATATGTGATGTTGCAAGATATTCTAATGTTGGGTTTTTTCGTTCTACAGATCTTATTTATACATAAACAGATCTTATTTATATATATATGATATGAAAGTTCAGTCTTATTTGCAGCTTTTTAGAATTTGGCATCGTTTGGTCATGGGCATGCAGGCTTCTATGTTTCGAGTGCTATAACAGTTTAGTTTGAAAAACGAATAACAGGCTATTTGGGTGAAGGCTGATACAACTAATCTAATCTCTGTGTTTGGGTTTTCTCATTCTTTATCTAAAGAATCTTGAGGGTAATCTCTTTATGGATGAATTCTCAGTTAATTAAAACAATGAGGACCCTTTTTCATTGTTATACAAAGGTTTGAACCACTGGCATCATAGGGTTTTGGGTATGTGGTCTCTTTCAAGTGATTTAACAATGAAAACTTGAAGAAGGAATAACAGGTTAAGATTGTATAAGATTGTACAACTAATCTAATCTGTGTGTTTGGGTTTTCTCAGTCTTTATTTCAAGAATCTTTCTAACTTTCCTACACAAAGAAAACTAACAATCAAGCACAATCTATGTGCTAGTACAAAACAAAATATAAGTAAACCCAAACACAACACTAACTAGCTACTGGTCTAACCAGCTCAATCCATGTGCTAGGACAAAACATCATATAAATAAAAACCCAAACATAACACTAACCTAAAAACCCAAACATAACACTAACCAGCTAGTAGATTAACCATCAATGACAATCTTTGTGCTAGAACATAAATAGTATAAGAATAAAAATACCCATAACCCAAACAAAGACAAGAAGAGGAATGAGATAAAAGAGGAGTGCACTCGGAATGCAATAGGATTGAGATGATGTCTTCAAGATAGAAGAGGAATATAATGGGAACGGGATGGAATAGGATTGAGATGATGTCATCAAGATAGAAGAGGAATATAATGGGAACGGAATGGAATGATGGTAGAAGAGGAATGTAATGGGAACCAGAATGGAATGATGTCATCAGGATTGAAGAAGAATGATGTCATCCGGATTGAGGATTGAAGAGGATATCGATCCCAATGAGATTAAAGAGGAAGAGGCATAAGTTGAGATGAGATTAAAGAGATGGAGAGATTAAAGAGGAAGAGGCATAAGTTGAGACGAGATTAAAGATATGGAGAGATTAAAGAGATAGGAGAGGAAGAGGAATAAGTTAAATGAGACGAGATTAAAGAGATAGCAGAGGAAGAGGAATAAGTTGAGATAGAAGATTAAAGAGATAGAAGTGGAAGATGAATAAGTAAAATGAGATTAGATTAAAGGAAATTAAAGAGATGGAGAGATTAAAGAGATAGGAGAGGAAGAGGAATAAGTTAAATGAGATGAGATTAAAGAGATAGCAGAGGAAGAGGAATAAGTTGACATAGAAGATTAAAGAGATAGAAGTGGAAGATGAATAATCTAAAATGAGATTAGATTAAAGAGATAGAAGAGGAAGAGGAATCCGGATGGAAGTGAATATAGATCTCAATAAGATGACGGATATAGATCTCAATAAGATGATGGAGATAGATTAAAGGGATAGAAGAAGATCTTTGATCATCTTATTAATAAGATGACGGATATAGATCTCAATAAGACGATGTCATCTTTTATCTCAATAAGATGATGTCATCTTTTTGAGATAGATTAAAGAGATAGAAGAAGATCTTTCTCTTATTGAGATAGATTAAAGAGAGATAGATTAAAGAGAGATAGATTAAAGAGATAGAAGAAGATCTCATCTCAATATTAAAGAGATTCATCTCAATATTAAAGAGATAGAAGAAGATTTCATCTTATTGTTGAGATGAGATAGATTAAAGAGATAGATAAGATAGATTAAAGAGATAGAAAAGATTTCATCTCAATATTAAAGAGATTAAAGAGATAGAAAAGATTTCATCTCAATATTAAAGAGATTAAAGAGATAGAAATGGGATAGATTAAAGAGATAGAAGAAGATTTCATCTCAATATTAAAGAGGATATAGATCTCAATAAGATGATGGACATATATTAAAGAGATAGAAGAAGATCTTTGATCATCTTATTAATAAGATGACGGATATAGATCTCAATAAGACGATGTCATCTTTTATCTCAATAAGATGATGTCATCTTTTTGAGATAGATTAAAGAGATAGAAGAAGATCTTTGATCATCTTATTGAGATATATTAAAGAGAGATAGATTAAAGAGATAGAAGAAGATMTCATCTCAATATTAAAGAGATAGAAGAAGATTTCATCTTATTGTTGAGATGAGATAGATTAAAGAGATAGATAAGATAGATTAAAGAGATAGAAAAGATTTCATCTCAATATTAAAGAGATTAAAGAGATAGAAATGGGATAGATTAAAGAGATAGAAGAAGATTTCATCTCAATATTAAAGAGATTAAAGAGATAGAAGAAGATCTCATCTCAATATTAAAGAGATAGAAGAAGATTTCATCTTATTGAGATGAGATAGATTAAAGAGATAGAAAAGATTTCATCTCAATATTAAAGAGATTAAAGAGATAGAAATGAGATAGATTAAAGAGATAGAAGAAGATTTCATCTCAATATTAAAGAGATTAAAGAGATAGAAGAAGATCTCATCTCAATATTAAAGATATAGAAGAAGATTTCATCCTATTGAATATTAAAGATATAGAAGAAGATTTCATCTTATTGAAATGAGATAGATTAAAGAGATAGAAGAAGATTTTATCTCAATATTAAAAAGATAGAAGAAGATCTATATTATTGAGATGAGACCGATTAAAGAAGATGAGATAGATTAAAAAGATAGAAGAAGATTTCATCTCATGTTATTGAGATGAGATAGATTAAAGAAGATGAGATAGATTAAAAAGATAGGAGAAGATTTCATCTTATTGAGATGAGATTAAAGATATAGAAGAGGAAGAGGATTAAGTCTTATTGAGATTAAAGAGATAGAAGAAGATCACATCTTTTTGAGATGAGATTAAAGAGATAGAAGAGGAAAGAGATAGAAGATGAAGATGAATAAGTCTTATTGAGATGAGATTAAAGAGATAGAAGAGGAAAGAGATAGAAGAGGAAGAGGAATAAGTTTTATTGAGATTAAAGAGATAGAAGAGGAAGAGGAATAAGTCTTATTGAGATGAGATTAAAGAGATAGAAGAGGAAGAGGAATAAGTTAAGCATTTCAAATATTAAAAAAAAACGAGAAAAAATATAAATATAAAAATAAGAAAAAAAACCATAAAAAACAACAACAACAACAACAACAAGGATCTCAATAAGATGAGATTAAAGAGATAGAAGAAGAAAGCAGAAAAAACTAGAAAAATATAAATATAAAAATAAACAAAAACCAGAAAAATATAAAAATAAGGACCTCAATAAGATGAGATTAATGAAATAGAAGATGAAATCAGAAAAACTAGAAAAATATAAATATAAAAACAAACAAAAACCAAAAAAAAAATGAAAATAAGAAGGAACTCAATAAGATGAGATTAAAGAGATAGAAGAAGAAATAAAAAAAACCTAGAAAAATATAAATATAAAAATAAGCAAAAACCAGAAAAATATGAGAAAAATATGAAGTATATATAAATATAAAAATAAGCAAAAACCAGAAAAATATGAAATATTTCAATAAGATGAGATTAAAGGATGGAAGAAGAAAAAACAAGAAAAATATAAAAATAAGAAAAAACGAGAAAAATATGAAAATAAGAAGGATCTCAATAAGATGAGATTAAAAAGATAGAAGAAGATGAGATTAAAGAGATAGAAGAAAACTAGAAAAATATAAATATAAAAATAAGAAAAAACAATGTAAGATACATGATGCCTATTTCATATTGGGATTTCATTGATAACCTTCTTATGCATAGGATTCCCCACCTTTCATGTTAACCACTCTTTCACTGCTTCACCAACTTATATTTACTACCTCACTTAGGAATGCCCCACACTTACTCCCTTGTCAGGTAAGGGCTTCCATACAACAATGCACATGTTTTTGATCACACTTGTTGAAAGAATCGTACTTGGGTACCACTATTGCTTGTGCACCTTCTGCCTACTTGCTTTAAAGGAAGTGCCTGCTACCAAACTTTAACCACCCTTCTCTTTACTTGCGAAACTTAGTGAGTGATTGGACGTGCTTGGGTAGATATTTAGAACATTTGTATTACCTATGCCTACGGGAACACCAATACTTTATTTATGTTCGGACCTATACCAACAACCTTCCTTTTCACCACCCCTTCTCTTAGCTTCCAGACTTGAACTTAGATATTGGAAAGGGAGGGCTTGGGCTTGCACTTTTACCTTTGCTTTGATGGAATAGAAATGAAGACATAGATAGAAGTCAATTTGGGTGGGTCTTAACTATGAGAAGCATGACAATTAGCGCCTATACATGTATCCTATGTTTTATATACGTAATTACCCTGATCCAGGAAAGAAAGCAAGCGGCTCGTCTGTATTGTATGGATGCAGAGCCTTCCCAATACACCTAGATTCCAGGGATATCAAAGTTGTTGCATAAGTAAGAGTCTTCTAAGATCTACCCAAGAGTCTTCCTCTTGATAGAGGACTAGAACATGGTTTTGAGTGTGACCCTACCAAGGGCTCTGTGGTGGTCCCTCTGGATATGGGCACTTCCAGAAATCAGAAATTGAAACACTTGTGCATGCAATAGTTTCCATTTTCTCCATTCAGTGGCAGGAATCATTACTCCCAACAAAAGTCCATATCTTGCACCTGTTGTATTGGCAAGAAAGATGGCTCAGCGCGACTGCGCATGGAAACTAGAGCTTAGAGAGAAAAATATAAAAATAAAAATAAGCAAAAACCATAAAAATATGAGAAAAATAGAAAAATATGAAGTATTTCAATAAGATGAGATTAAAGGATGGAAGAAGAAAAAATAAGAAAAAATGAGAAAAAAACCAGAAAAAATAGAAAAATATGAAAATAAGAAGGATCTCAATAAGATGAGATTAAAGAGATAGAAGAAGATGAGATTAAAGAGATAGAAGAGGATAATAGAATAAGAAAAAATGAGAAAAATATAAAAATAAGAAAAAAACGAGAAAAAAGTAGAAAAATATGAAAATAAGAAGGATCTCAATAAGATGAGATTAAAGAGATAGAAAAGGAAGACAATATATTTACACAAATTTATAGTCTCAGTGTATATTTTATTAATCAATCAAGCCGCAGGGGCACATATTTATATAAGAAAATTTTAAGTCTTTTTTAACAGCATAAGAAGTTTTCTCTTGACTTTATAATAAACTTGTTTTCTCTCGACCTCATAACAAACTCATGAGAGAACTTTTGAACTTCACATACATAACAAACTTGTTTTCTCTCGACCTCATAAAAAACTCATGAGAGAATTTTTGAACTTCACATACATAAATATGATTTGATAGAGAATTTTTTAATTTTACGTACATAAATATGATTTGATAGTTGGAGAATTGATAAATATGATTTGATAGAGAATTTTTGAACTTCACATACATAAATATGATTTGATAGAGAATTTTTGAACTTCACATACATAAATATGATTTGATAGTTGGAGAACTGATAGTTGGAGAAGATCTTCCACAACAACCTTATAATAAACTTTTTTTTTATCTCGACCTCATAACAAACTCATGAGAGAACTTTTGAACTTCACATACATAACAAACTTTATAATAAACTTGTTTTCTCTCGACCTCATAAAAAACTCATGAGAGAATTTTTGAACTTCACATACAAAAATATGATTTGATAGTTGGAGAACTGATAAATATGATTTGATAGAGAATTTTTTAACTTCACATACATAAATATGATTTGAGAGTTGGAGAACTGATAATTGGAGAAGATCTTCCACAACTAACTAGATTTAACAAATCCAAACCAATCTCTTTAACAAATCCAAACGAATCTCTAAAATAAACATTAATTTTAACATAAATTAAAGAGAACTAACTAGATTTAACAAATCCAAACCAATTTCTAAAATAAACATTAATTTTAACAGAAATTAAAGAGACAGAAGAAGAGAAATAAAAAAAGATGAATAAGATAAAGAAGAAATTAAAAAGAAAAAAGAAGAGGAATAAAAAAAGATGAATAAGATAAGCATTTGAAATGAAATGAAGAG
Source organism: Picea engelmannii (assembly GCA_009831015.1). Taxonomy (NCBI): domain Eukaryota; kingdom Viridiplantae; phylum Streptophyta; class Pinopsida; order Pinales; family Pinaceae; genus Picea; species Picea engelmannii. The sequence continues at coordinate 347,395 of ML785438.1, forward strand.
GATCTCAAAAGGGAAGAGGAATAAAATAAATGAAGAGGATGTCAAAAAGGAAGAAGAGGAATAAAAGAAGATGAATCAGATAAGCATTAAACTAAATGAAGAGGATCTCAAAGGAAGAGGAATAATATAAGCATTAAATTAAATGAAGAGGATCTCAAAAGAAGAGGAATAAGATAGGCATTTGAAACTAAATGAAGAAGATCTCAATTGCGATTAGATTAAAAAAATAAAAGAATAAGATAAACATTTGAGATAAGAAGAGGAATAAGATAAACATTTGAAACTAAATGAATAAGATCTCAATTGTAATGAGATTAAAAAAATAGAAGAGTAAGATAAGAATTTGAGATTACTATGATATTAAAGAGATAGAAATAGAAGAATAAGATAAGCATTTGAGATTGCTATGAGATTAAAGAGATAGAAGAGGAAAAGGCATAAGATAAGCATTTAAAACTAAAGAGATAGAAGAGGAAGATGAATAAGATAAGCATTTGAAATAAGGAGAATGAAATGAAGAGAAATGCCAGATAATAAAAGCGGTTTGTTGGTTGGATGGATAATGAATGAGATAATACAAGGGGTTCACTGGTAAAGTGGAATGAGATAAATAGATAGTTGATGAAGGAATGAGATAATACAAGGGGTTCATTGGTAAAGTGGAATGAGATAAATAGATAGTTTATGAAGAGCACGACAATAATCAATGGAATGAGATAAATAGATAGTTGATGAAGAGCACAAAAATAATCATAATGAGATAAAATAACATAGAACGGGGGTTGGAATCATTCATTACTAACCATTTGATTAAAATGAGATGTGAGGAGATCGATTGGAATGAGATCGAGATAAAAGAGGAAGATGAATGCAAGACCAATGAGATCATAGAAGAGGAAGAGGAATTAAATAAGAATAGAAGAGTCGACATTATCGATACATAAACACAATGTACCTATCTTCTCTCCTTTTGTTATTATCAGTGATCCTTTAGTAACCTTCCATGAATTCTCTATTAATGTAACTATACAACCTTCATTTTCCAATTGTCCTACTAAAGCTAGATTTCCTCTCAAATAAGGAATGTGCTTCACCTCTTTCAACAACCATTCGTTTTGATTATGTAATTTTGTTTATATCTTACCCTTTCCAATAATTTTACATGGTTTATCATCACCAAAATAAACCTATCTAAAATCACCTGGAACATAGTCTTGAAAACATTTCATATGGAGCGTGGCATGAAATGAAGCCTTTGAGTCTACCACCCAAGAATCAATAATATTATCTAAGGAAATGATTAAAGCATCTTGCAACACATCACCTACTACAATTGCTTCCCGATTATTCTCTTGTTATCCATCTCCTTGTTTTCCCTTCTGAGACCAACGATCTTTCTTTAGGTTTCCTTTCTTCCCCCAATGCCAACACTCCAGATTCCATCTAGATTTTGATCTACCCTTCTTAGTCTTCCCATGATTCTCTAGGCTCTTTCCTCTTTACCTTTTTCTTCCCTTGCTCTCCACAGTCAAAGCACTACTTGATGTCTCACGTGTGATTTTCCATCGCATTTCCTCACTAAGGATAACACCAACACCATCATCAAACTTTAAAGTGTTTGAACTAGAGACAAAATTACTCACATCCATGACCAAGCCATTCTAGTTTTTTTGCAATGAGAACAAAATCAAAAGAGCCCTAACCTCATCATCAAAGTTTACTCCTACAAATTTTAATTGATTGGTGACCGTGTTAAACTCGTTTAAATGATTAGCAACAAACCCACCTTCTGACATCTTCATATCAAATAAACACTTCATGAGAAATAACTTGTTGGAGGCCGAGGGTTTTTCATATAGTTTATCCAATGCCTTCATTAGATCTTTCGTTGTCTTTTCTTTCTGAAATGTTGAAAGCCACCTACACTACTAGGCACAGTCGTATTGTTCCTAGTGCCTTTCTGTTGAGAACCTCTCATTCTTCATCCTCCATAGTCATCATCTTCTTTGTTATTCTACCAAATGGTAAGAAAATATTCTTCTAATATAGATAGTCCTCCATTTGCATCTTCCATAGCTAGTAGTTTTTGTAATTAAATTTCTCGACCCTAAAATTTTCTTCTTCCGCCATTGCTCCCACTCAAATGAGGAACCCTCCTTTCCTACAAATTTATCATCCAAATAGACCTTCAACTCCGATACAAGTTGTTAGGAATAGGATCAGAGAGCAATAATAATAATAAAAATAAATAAAAATGAATGTGGAAACAAAACACAGAAGACCACAATACAAGAGTGACATCGATATACATGTTTCACCCGATATTACATATATCCACGTAGAAACAATCAATCCTTATTTGAAGATATTTTGAGAATTATTCCATCTAGAAAAATTAAGGGATAACACCTGCAACACATTTGTTGCAACCTCCTCTTTACTCTCTCATAGTCTCCTCTCTTAGACACAATACTCTCTCTCATTTCATATTACCTTCACCGTCACAATATGATATGTAGGATCATGTGGCATCCAAAATCCCTAATCCACTGACCTAGATTAGATTACAAGCTTAATTCTTTAATCAAAATTAGAAAACCATGTGCTAAAACCACTCAAAACAAACGCAAAAAATATCCCAATTTTTTTTTCTCGAGGGCTGCACCCCTCTTATGACCCCCCTGTTGTGCCTAGAACAACGGGACAATGCGTGGGGCTAATTGTGCAAAGAATATAACATTAAACCCCTGCCAACGACCTAGATCCAAATGCGACTGAAATAAGACCTTTGAATCATGAGGATAATCAGGCTCCACAACCAACAATGGCAGCATTTGAACAAATGTTTGTGGACTTCCTATATGTGTATCTCATTGAATGTAAATCAATACAATTCTCCTCTCTATTCTTATTAGTCCATTGGAGTGGTCGACTACTATTTTACTGGTTGTGTTAGTTGACTGAGTTTTGATTGATTATTTTGTTAGATGGTTATATTGTTTAACATGTTTTGCTTAGCCTTTTGGACTATTATGTGATCCTTCAATGGTGCTTAAGAGAGGATATTATTGATGTTTTGATGACGTAAAGCCAACTTGACATACCTATTTGTTAACTAACTAATATTTGTTATTAAGATCGATTGAAATAAGTTCAATTGATGTTGGATGGGGTATGTAGGGACTATTTATTTATGATGTATGGTTGTCTAGTTGACTAATAAACTATGATTGTTTGGACAATAGTTTTAAAATGGTTTTTTTTGTTTGTTTTTGTTTTTGTTTTATTTTTGTTTTGTTTTGTTTTGTTTGTTTGTTTTGTTTGTTTATATATATATATACATATATATTCTCTTGTTTGTAAACAAGGTGCACTAATTGTTTCATTGATTTCATAGTAGTTCAAGTATAGAATATCGTTGGGTGATAGATATGTAGACTTCCTTTTAAAGAGTGTTATCGTACCTTGGATTGATCAATATAATGGCTATTAGCAAGTTGTTATTTGGGGGTGGCAGTGTTTCTTTACTGTACTTGGCTAGATCATTTTTCTTTGGTGTTAGCATTTGTAGTCCCTATCAAATTAAGGGGGGATTGATATGTGCTTTGGTTATAATTTGATTTGTCCTCCAAGTTGAGTTTAAAGGGGTATGTTGGAACCATAGGCTCTTCATGCAAACTCGCCTTGTTAGAATGTGTAGTCGACCATGAAGAGGGAACCAACCATTAAGGGATTCAATTGAGTGGACTCGGTTGACCACAAAATGGGGACATGGAGTTGACATTGCCCACTTTGATCTTATAGATCCACATTATATGGACAATTATGGGGTGTGTGGTGCCAAACATTGATGGTTTTAGGTATATACCTAAACCTATATATACATGATCTTATAGAACGGTCTACATCATATCTTATGGAGATACACTCATTATGCTTAAGTGTTAATGGTGTATATTGACACAACCACTACTATTGGAATAATTTTTTTCACTTCTATTGTTCTCTACTTGTTCCAACAATTAACAAGAAAGTTGCCAAGAAAGACAAGAAGATTGACATTGATATTACCAAGGAAGAAGATAGAATGATCAATAATAGTCATGGAACAAAGCATGAAGAACCATGATTCAATATGATATCATCAGAGACCAATGAGTACAACAAATTGGAGAAGTCCCAATAACAACACATTGAATCAAAGAAAGAAGATTGTGCAACAACCACCTATCAATAATTAATATTGAAAATAAATGAATTTGGATGAATGGATCATCATCGGTGGCAACAAGAGAGCAGGAATATAAGGAACTCATATTGCTTGGTTTCATCACATGTAAAAATATTAACTACAAAGCTTCTCGAAGGAGGATACTATGAAGGGGCATATATGGGATTAAATGTATATGTAATAGGGATCAACCTATCAAAAGGTCCACATGGGAAATGAGTGAGATAAACATATATGTAGGTCAATATAGTCATTATTGAGGTGATTTGGATATATGAATGTGGGGTTATTTGGAGGAAGTTCTCCTATATTATAAGATGTTAGTGTAACTCACCTTTATTATCTCTTTTGGAATTGTAATCCACGTTCACATTGTTATACTTTGTGTGTACTTTGATTTATTGGATTTATTGTGCTATTTTAAGGATTTGAAACATAATAAGATGGACTTCAAATCTATGGTGAATCCAAGCTAATAATAGATTGGTTAAATGGAAAGTTCATAATTCATAATGTAGGCCTCTATGCAGTAAAATATCAAATTTCATATATGAGGACTAAATTCCAATCGATCTCCTTTGCTCACATATTTAGAGAACACAAGAACAAGGTAGATTTACTCTCCAAAGCAATGGTATCATTGGAGGTTGAGTTGATTGACATCCAAGAGGAGAAAGATGGAGTAATTTCAAGCACTTCTCCTTTCCATTGTCTATAGTCTCATTCTTTTGTTTTTCTACTATATCTTTGTTGGCTACATTATCATTTTTGGTGGTATAGTTTTCTCTATGGTTCATTAGCTTTTTGGTTGCTAAAGACTCACCTAAACTCACAATTTGCAATGGCTTTTCTTGCCAATTATGGTATATACAATATCTTTTAATGGCCCATAGGGGCTCTTTTGGTGACGTTTTAGTTTAGTTATTTCCTTTTAAAGACTTGGGTTATCCTCTTTGACTTCTTAACTTCATATTTTTTAAATCGGGTCTCAATTACTAACTTCCTCCATTTCCATGGCATACAATATGTTTTTAAAACAAAGGACATATTTTTCATATTTCTCCTTTGTTGTTACGTTTTCCAACTTTTTCCATTCTCCCTTAGCTTCCTTGGCATTTCACGGTGTTGGATTATATTTTCAACTAAAAACAAGGTTATAAGTAACACAACCCTTCTACTATTATAATTCCCAAGTTCATTTGCACATGTAGGTTTTTGTTTAGTCCTACTTACCATACCCCATATATTTTTAAAATACAAACATTATGATTGTTTACGAAGCATAATATTCATGACACAAGTTTTTTACAAAAGAATTGTCTTTTTATTCTTTAGTGAATTTTTTTACTGTATAAAAAAGAGAACGTTCACTTTATATACTTATAAAAGTTTTAATTTAATTTTCATTTTTTTTTTAATGATCCATCCAGTTTAACACAATCTAGACTATCAATCTAGACTATCATTTTATGCTTTCTAATTTTATAATGACTCAAATTTCAATCCATCTAAAAACATAAAGTAAATATAACAATTTGCAACCATTAGCTGATAAAATAAAGAGAGTTTCATTATTAATTGCATAATTTACATGAAAAGTGAGTGGTGAGAATATTAAATTGAGAGTTGTAGAAATTAACTTACTTACATGTTGTGAATGCAGGACTATTGCGTTACAATATTTGAATCCAGCAAGCCACAACCGAGTGTGGGGGATGACTCTCTACCCAACCGACCCCTCAGTCAATATAACAGAGAGCCCCCAAGCCCTCAATCAACTACCTATCCTAACTTCCACGTATTTCCATCAAATTGCATAAGAAAAAGATATCACACTTCCTTCTCCACCTTCATTATATAGAATTCTTCTTACCCATCCATGCAAGAAGTTCCATGCATGAGTTACACTTATCATTAATTCATTAATCATGCAGTTTTTAACATTTTCTTAATTTATCTTTTATTTGATTTCTTTTTAGTAATTTATCTTATTTTTATCTTTTTTCTTTTATGATAATTTCTTAGTTATTTTATTCTATTTTTTTATTTATTTCTTATTAATATCCATTTTATTTTAATTAATCATTATCTATTTGTTATTTTAAGACTATTTCTTTATTGTTTAATACTTAAATTGAAAGTGTAGGGTACTATCTAACATAACCTAAAATTTCATAAATTTAAACATAAAATTTCTATCATAATTTCTTTACGGTTCTATATTCAGGAAAATAATAGTTCATGGTTCAACAAAATTCAAAATGAGCAGCATGATATATTTAACATAATGAATAACATACACAACATAGTAAAATAATGAACCATCATAACGATAATGAACATGCCATAATAATGAACATAAATACCTCTCAGGGGATGTTGTTTCCCCAACTCTGTCTGTCCAAGCTGAAGCTGAAACTCTTCCAAAGCTGCTTTGCCCAAAAATTGAATCTTTTCCTCCCAKCCAGCTAGGAACAGAGCCTCTCCAGCTCCSTAGCTCCAGGATTCCGTAAGGATTCCTGGCCCTCGAGCCCAAAACTCCCAGCAATAGGTGCCTCCCTGTCTCAGTCCACCAAACTCCAACAAGTTCCTCAAGCAAAAACCAGTCGTACCATCCTCCAGCAAGCTACTCCAKCCCCAAACCAACAATACAGTCCCCTCCTATGAAAAATGATGCTCTCCCAAAAAGTCCCTTCTCCCTTGTTTTTCCCTTCTCTTATCTTCCTTTCCCCCTCTCCCATTCACCAMCTTCTACCTTCATTAAGTCTCACCCACCTTATCTCTCCATTAAGTGCCATCTACCTTATCCCCTTTCTCTTTAATGGTTACATCATTCGATACATTAAGTCTCCATTTAATAAATTAATAATTTATTAAACTCAAATTCATTAACCAAATATTTAATCATGAAATTAATTAATTAATTACTTAAACTAATATACATTAAACAAATATTAAATCAGGACAGTTAATTAATTAATTAATTAACTAATATACATTAAACAATTATTTAAATCATGACAATTGATTAATTACTTAGGGTTGTTATAGAAAGTACGAGGCATTCCATACTCCCCCTTTAAGGAACTTCATCCCAAAGTTAATTTTAATTATGTTACTTATAGATATTTATTTACTCCTCGTATCTTCCACAATATTCTCTGCTATAACCAGTATAAGGGCCACCCAAGTGACCACAAAAAGCATCGAAAATCCACATCACAACATCGGGGAAGCACGAATACTCTCTAGCTATTCTTCAAAACTTTTGGAACCAAGTTTAAAGCCTATCGATTTAACTGAAGTCCCAAAGCTCAAAACCTCATATGTCCAAGAATGCATACAATATGGTGCTCACATACCCTAGGCATCTTGAAAGGATAACCTAAACTTCCTCCACAACTCTTACTAAGTACCCAACCCAAGACATCGAATTCCAATACCACAACTCCATTGGTGAGTAGTACCCCACTCCTTCTTCTGGACTTTAGCATTGCAACTCCAATATCAAGCACTCTGGCCTTCTCAAGATGGTCCTCATTTTCCATCAATAATTATACAAGGCAAAAGAACCACTAGCATAGGTTGGTTGATTGAGTTTGTATTGAGCCCATAAGGTGTTACTTGAAGTTAATTTCCTTCATAGGTATGAGCTCCCAAGGGATCATCAAATAAACTGGTCTTCTTGGCCCACTGGTGGATTTCTTGTCAATCGCCACCTCATAAAATGCACCCAATGCATTATTTATTATCCTAATATCATCATCTCATAGAAAATAATCCACATGCTAACTCTCGCATGTCACCATGAGAACACAACAACATTTTCATCACAACATCTTGAATAGTGAGGCATCACATGCATGCCATCATTAAATATCTCATCATAAAAACTATACACAATTACCACATGCCATCTCATCATTAAATACTATCATAATAATCCCCACATATCTTTATCAAATATATAACATTACATTAATATAATAAATGGAACCACGTGTTAACATAACAACATGAATATGATAATCACCTCAACACATATCAAACATTGTGAGCATTCTTATCACGATTCATCAACAAAATCAAACTATCTAGATTCCATGAATATATAAACAATGACTACCATCTATTCAATTTAATGCAATAATATCATCAAACATCCATCCAGGATAACTTTTGGTTAAGTATGTTAGCCTGGGATGGATCGTCAATACTATGAGTGCCATGTTCTCATTATTTTTCGACAATAATTTCCTCTTCTTTCAACAAGAACGTTGACAATTTATGGGGTAGTTATAGTCACTCTATCAGTATGCTCAAGTTTTCATATATTCTCCTTATTTGAGCACATCATTAAACTTTTAAGTAAGTCCCAACTTCTAGATCCACAATCTCTATGCATGTTTTATTTCCCGCGTAGCGAAATTTGGTGAAATTCAACTTTAAGCTATACTAGCCTTACTAGAATCCCTTAAAACCACAAATATCAAAATTTAAATTCTCGACCTTGTATATCTTTTGATTATTACCCAAAGTTCTTACGTCACTTTACATCTTTTGCGATCATACTTAGAAACTTTTCTTCATTTCTTAAAACCTTGGTCAATATACTTATTTTTCCATCTTCTCCTTCTAATAATCGGTTTACTATCCTTCTAGTGGTAGCTACATACTATCGTAAGGTATATTGCTTCCAATTTTGACTTCATTTGATGTGTATTTGTGGGGAATTATACTACTATTATCTCAATTTAATCAATTATCATTTCCCCACAACTTGCCTAAACAGTCAATGTCTTTACTTCCTCAAGTTATTTAGCCTCTAAGCTTATACTATTATACATAAGGGAACCACTCAAGTTACATTTTGATTAATCTCACCCACTCATCAATGCATGTCTACAACATAATTCCATCATCTTCTTACTTGATTTATGAACATTGGCATGTTATAGGAAGCATGTCAAATGGTGACATCATCCCCATTTAAGACTAATTTTAAGTTGTCTTTGCTTCCTTAATGTATGAATCTCCTATCAATGTCCTTCAAGGTTATATTGGGAATATTAGTTTCTTTGTATCCTCATTCTAGGTTAGCATACATACATCTAGTTTTGGGGTTTCATGGCCCATATATTAATAATCCAAAATGGATCCAGGAAGGCCTAAAAATCAAATTTCTTGGAATCAAACTAAGCCAACGCCATTGTGTCGGGCTCGTTGTGCTGATTCTGGACATATATTGTTTTTGGAAAATGGACACCGTATGCAAAAGTTATCGCGTTCTGATCGATTTCCCAAACGCGCAAAAAAAGTCAACAGTCAACATTTTGTATTGCTGACGTCAGCATGATGTGCCAGTGATGTCAGCATGACCTTGTGATAATGTCAACAGGGGCACGTGGCGACATGAGGAGGTGACACATGTCACTCATTTTTGTCATTTTCAAACGTGATGTGGACCAGTAAAAAAGTGACACATGGCATTGTACGAAAGTGACACGTGGAACCGTACAGAAGGATGACGTGACAGGTGATGTGGCAGTACAAATTTTGACTGGGCAGGTGACATGGCAGTATGGATGCTGACATGGCTCGGGCCAATTGGGGGGTGACATGTGGTCCAATAAGAGGGTGTCGCTTGGCAGCCCAAATTTGCCCAATGTGGGCTAGGTTGAATTTTTAGGGCCCTGGTCACAAGGGGCGCCATATGACTAGGAGCCAAAGATTTAGGGGTTGCTCCTGTTATGCTAAATCTGGCGGATTTGGCCAAATTTGGAGGATTTAACCAAATGTGGGCTTGATTTTAGTGGATTTTTTCCTAGAAAATGGGTCTGAGCCCAAAAAGAGCCTAGAAAGAGGGGCGAAGTTGGGTTTTCGACACCCAACTCAAATTCTATATAATTAAGGCATGTTGCGTGTTTTTCAAGTTCAAAGACAAAAAAATGATGAAGAAATTATGAAGATCGAGCCACTTTTATGCGAGGAAGCGAACTTTGGAGGCCATTTCCGGGAGCTACACTCAACCTTTTTCAATGTCGTCAGTTGTGTTGGATTCTTGAGGTCGATCAAAATACAGCCAAACCAGTTTGTAATCCATTTGATGCATTTCTAATGTACTTTTGAAGTATTGAAGATTAATAAGAAAGCCTCCCCCATTGAGACAAAGTTTTGGAGACGTAGGCAGCCTTGCCGAACTCCATTAACAATCTTTTTGTTATGGTTTGTTGTTCCTTATGTCTATTTTTTGTTCTGTATTTTTTATGATGGATGCAACATTCTTCCATTAAAATCTCCTTCCTCGTTTAAGATTTTGAATGGTAATTTAACACATGCTTAAAACTTAACCAAATCTTTTAAAGATCATTTTCAGATCAATTAAGTCTCGTGGTATAGGTTTTAGGGATCAACCATTCATATTACAGTCAACAAATCATATTTAAAAATAACCATGCATATGCATATGTGTAATCTATTTCATTTCCTACCACTATTATGAAAAGTTTTTATTTATTTATTTAACTCAATATCAGAGCATATTGCTCACTCTAGTTCACATAAAAATAAACATAAGAGTATATAGAAGAAATCTCAGTCAATGTGGCATAATTTGTTTTGAGTTGATCAAGTCATTTTTCTTACCATTCTTCCCCTCCACAAAAAGTGATGTCTTTGGAGCATCATCGATCAAATAACCTTTCATTGATCATTTACCAAACAACATGCATAACCTTAACTATTCATAAGTCAAGCATTTTGTCATATATCTTTATCTATTATTCATGTCATTTACAAAATAAATAGAGAAGATTGTTGCTTGCTAAGATAACTCACCCCATTCATTTTAACTAAATGTAGAATTAAGATTTATCTATATTTACTTAACACATAGCACCTTTCTTAATTAATTAATGACTAAATTACATAAAGTAAAATTTTAATTATTTCACATTTGTAACAAAAATAAATTAAATTATTACATATGTGTTTTAACTTAAATACAAATGTTTTGCAAAATTTCAATATCCATGTCATTTGTCAAAACCATGAAGGTAAGTAATCAGGAATGCGCGTGCGATTGTTCTGGTGCGCCCCTATTCAACTTTCTAGGTTCTGTCACCATGGCCCCGGGAGGGGGCCCTGGGGCTTCCCCCACCTTCCACCAGAGATCGTAGCCTTCAAGAAATTGGTCGCGGCCAGCTGCAAACGCCCAACGATAGAAGCTCGGCAGAGATTTGTTAAAAAGATTGACAATATCTGAAAAGTCGCCCTCCCTACTGAAGAAACTTGCCAGTCTGCGTTGAACTTAGCCGAATGGGGGCTCATTGGATAGTTCATAGGCCTATGGCCCTCCCCCAAAGTTGTTTATGTGTGGGTGCATAGGAACTGGAGTCCTCTAGTCAAGGAAGGTATCATAAACCACCTTGTTGGCAGGGGCTTCTTTGCATTCGTCTTTGATTTTGTAGAAGACAAAAGCCTCATTTTTAGGAATGGACCATATTTTATGGGCCCTCAGGGTCTGTACTTGAATAAATGGACACCTGACTTTGATATGATGCAAGATGTGCCTTCAACAGTCCCAGTTTGAGTGTGTCTCCCTCATTTACCTTTGCATTGTTGGAACTTGAAGTCATTAGAATCCATTGGCAACACTCTTGGAAAATATATTGACTGAGCAAAGATAAAGGATCAGTATTCATGTGCAAGAATATGTGTCGAAGTTGAATTGGAAGTAGGGCTCCCAGAAACCATTCAACTAATGGTCGCAGACTGGTCTCACATCCAAGAATTGGACTATGAACAACTTCCATTTAAATGCAGACATTATCATGGCTACGGACACTTTGCACGACATTGCAAAAAGAAGGCTGAAGAAGAGGTGGAGAATTTGAAAGGAAAATAATGGACACAGGTGCAAAAAGTAGCCCCGCCTAAGAAAAACAAGAGATCCAAAGGGAAAGGAGCGTCAACGGGGTCTAGAGCTCCCACCTCAGGGAAGGTTCAAGGGGATGGGAGTTCAGCTCCTCCAAGATCAGAAGCTTAAAAAAACCCTTTTGAAATCCTCAACACACCTTCAGAAAGTCCAAAACCAACGATCGAGGAAATTGAGCAACATATCCTTCCTCTCGTAGTGGAGAAAGAAAATGTAGAGACAACCCAACCCAGATCCCCAATAGGAAACTCCTCCTCCCCCTCCTATGCAGAAATGATAAAAAAGAAACCACTAGAAACCTCCAGATCCTCGAAAGAAGAGACTTTCGAGAGGCCCTCAAAAAGAGCATGGAGGAAATCACATAAGGAAGCAAGAGAAGAAGAAGCGGAGAGGAAAAAAATGCAAGGAAGCCAATCCACTATTGAAATGTCCATTGGAAGAAATACTAGAACTAGCCCCCCCAAGGGAGCTCCTACCCACTCCATCCCCATTAAATAATGTGCGTAGTCTCTTGGAATTGCAGAGGCTTGGGGAATCCATCAAAGGCCGAAGCAGTCAAAGACCTTTTGAAAATTGAATCTCCTGAGATCCTCTTGCTCCAAGAGACTAAAATTGAAAGGGAAACCTTCTAAAACTCAACAATATGAAATGGAAGAAAAATGCAGGGAAATCCATTACTGCAAGGGGCTCCTCAGGCGGTCTTGCAACTCTATGGGCGGAGGACAAGTTTCACCTTGAAATCTCTTTTGAGACTCAACATTGGATTTTCACCGAACTTTGACATTCTTCAAGTAAGCTTACCTTCTCTCTCTTCAATATTTATGTCCTAATTATCTATTCTGAGAAGAAAGATTGTTGGCAATCTTTATTAGATATTTTAGAAGTCTACTCCCCAACGAACAACATTATAGCCAGATATCTTAACTTAGTTTTCGAACCAAAAGAAAAGAGAGGTGGCAATAGTGGTAGGGACCAAATGCTACCCTTTGTAGAGGAACTAGTCCACCAGTGGGATCTCCTTGATTTCAAGCCTTCAAAAGGACTTTACACCTAGACAAACAACATAGTTGGGTTTGATCACATCTCAACTCGCTTGGATAGGTTCCTAATCCAGAGCTTGTTCCTGCAGGAAAGGAGGTTAATCTCGACCAAGATTCTTCCAAAACTAACTTCCTATCACAAACCCATTCTCTTACACTTGGAAGAGGAAGAAAACTTGGGCCCAATACCATTCTGTTTCAGCCCTCTTTAGAGAGAAAAGAAATTGTCCTAACAGCCTGGTCCACATCAATTACAACATCTCCAAGTTTTGTGTGGGAGTGGAAATTAAAGGCAACAAAGCATGCTTTGAAAGCTTGGTCTAAACATCCCAATAATACCCCCGCTACTCAAAGAAGAGAGACCGTTCAACAACTATCAAATCTGCAAATGGAAATGGAGAGCAAGGATATCAACAATTTAGAACCGGAGAAGGAATAAGTTGCTTAAATTAAATCCTTCCACGCTTTCCGCCAAGAAGAAGAGTATTGGAGGCTTAAGTCTCGTAGCTTGTGGCTAAAAGCTGGAGACCGAAATACCTCTTTCTTCCATTGGAAATTCAGAGCTCAACTTTCTCAAAATCACATTTCTGAAATAACCTCTTCAGATGGGTTGATTCACAAATGTTTTGAACAAATTAAAGCGACAGCAAAAACTCATTTTCAGAACCGTTACAAAGAAGACGGTGTTGGATGTGAGGAGGCCACCTCTGACTTGCTCTCAGACATCCCCTTTCTTGTAAGTGGGGATGACTAATCAACCCTCATGAAGCCTTTTACAGAAGAAGAAATCTGCAATGTTATTTGGTCTATGGATCTCAATAAAGCTCCAGGGCCAGATGGCTTCTCATTCCATTTTTATAGAACTTGTTGGGAAATAATCAAGGTTGATCTGCTGAGAACGATTAAAGATTTCCAACAAAAATCCAAAGTGGGAGGTTGCACTAACTCCACTTTCCTAGCTTTAATCCCCAAAGAAGTGAATCTGGGCTCCTTCGAAAGATTTAGGCCTATCTCACTCTGCAATGCTTCTTACAAAATTCTGTCCAAGCTAATGGCAAACAAAATCAAGCCTCTGTTAGAAAAACTCATTTCTCCCATAAAAAGTGGATTTGTTAAAGGGAGACATATTCTAGATAATGTAATTTAGGTGCAGGAAGCCATGCATTCCAGACATCAATGACAGGAGCAAGGGATGCTCATAAAGCTCGACATGGCAAATGCATTTGATAGGGTAAAACTCTCCTTCCTTTACAAAGTCCTTCTCTCTTTTGGTTTATGTTCTGATTTTGTTAACTTGATTAAAGCTTGTATTGAAAAGCCTTGGATAGCCCTGCTAGTGAATAATAGACTAACTAATTATTTCCAAGCCTCGAGGGGATTAAGGCAAGGCTGCCCTATTTCCCCTTTCTTGTACATTTTGATGGCAGACTCATTTAGCAGAAAGTTGACTGCTGAAAGGAAAGTTGGGACAATCCTAGGTATTAGGTTGATGAAGGGCCTTGATCCAATCAACCTTGCCCTATTTTCAGATGACTCTCTTATGCTGGGTGGAGCCTCCATAAAGATTGCAAAGGTCTTCAACGAAATCCTTCAAAGCTTCTGCAATATCTCTGGAGCACTCATCAATAAAAGGAAAAGTGCAGTGAATGGGCGGAATGTAGACCAACAAACTATACTGTGAATTGCCCATTTCTTGGGGTTCTCGGGCTATGCTTCTTGGGAAAAAATAAAATACCTTGGGCTTCCCTTATCTTTGGGCTCCAATAAGTCTTCACTATGGAATGAAGTAATAAACACAATCAAGTCCAAAATAACAGCTTGGGGAGGTCACTGGCTCACTAATGATGGAAAAATCACTCTTATAAAATTGGTCATGTATTCCTTTCCAATCTACCGGGCTTCCTTCCTTCTGGCTCCAAAGGCGATTATGGTTCAAGTTACAAAACTAATCTGACACTTTCTGTGGCAAGGAGGCAAAGACAATCAAAAGAAATTTCATTTAATTAATTGGGAAACTGTTAAACGCCCAATTATTGAAGGAGGTTTACACATAAGAGATCTTGAACTAGCCAACATTGCTTTGGGTGGAAAAATCCTTTGGAAACTCTACTCAAATCGCAGACATCCTATAAGTCAAATTCTAAGGAAAAAATACCTCAAAGGGACTTCTTTGAGAAACCTCCAATCAGAAAACACTCCCAAAGGCATGCTGATTTGGAACCTCTGTCGACGCAGGCTTGACTTCTTCCAAAAACACCTATATCATATTCCTGGAAATGGGGAAAAAATGATGTTGTGGCAAGACAACATCACGAGCCAGCCGCCCCTTGAAAATTGTGAAGAAATAAAAGAGATCTATGAGTGGCTTACTCAACACGAACTCATCAAATTAGAAGACATTTCCTCTTGGGACGCATCAGGGAACTGATGGTCTTTGGTCCTCCCTGGAACTTCAAAACATTTGCAAAACCAAAAGAATCTTCTCTTAGCAGCGTTGATCGGTTTAGCACATGTACATCTACTCTCGACGGACAAATGGGGCTGGGGTAAGTCTGGATTTTACACCACAGCTCAAGGATTCACCTCCCTTCAATCCCTCCAAGCATCGATCGAGTCAACAACCCTCTGGAAGCAGGTCTGGGATCCTCTCGATCTTCCCAAAATTAATTTCTTCTCTTGGGTATTATTGCACAAGAAAGTGCTGACTGGAAAAAACCTGATAAAAAGAGGTATCATTGAACCACATAGATGCTCCCTATGTTGTAACGCTTCTGAAACGTTGGATCATATGTTTGTGGATTGTCCTTTTGCTCAAGAAGTCTAAAAGATCTCCCTTCATGGTCTCAATGTCATAGTTCAAACGCAGACTACAGTGGTAACCTTATTCACCTCCTGGGAGGCGTGATATCCTCATGCAGTCCAAAGCAATTCAATGTGGAAAAAAATTTGGCAGGCCATACCCAAATTCATTTGTTGGAAAATATGGCTGACCAGAAATGAACAGATCTTTAACAACCCTCTATACTCTCCTTCAATGGTGGCCTCCAAAGCAAAATCTTTACTCCTTGAAACAATCACAAATCACTCCTTCAAGAACGAAAATTCCCTCCTCCCTGAAGAAAAGAAATGGATAGGAAATTTTATATTCTGGGACAAAAAAAAACATTGTTCGTCCCTCCATCACTCCAGGATGGCGACTACGAGACACGTATGAAGTTTTTCAAGCATAGTGGAGGAAGCAAGGCAAAGCCTCGATTTTTTTTTATGGCGCCTCCAAAGGAAACCCAGGGAATGCAGGAGTAGGCGAAGTGATTTACTCCTCGGATGGATCTCGAAAAGATAGCTTCAGCTGGGGATTAGGTCAGAGAACTAATAATCAGGCTGAAATCCTAGGGCTGCTTAAAGCTTGTCAAACAACACGTGGAAATGGCAATAAAGAAATACAAGTGTTTGGAGACTCTGACATTCTGATAAAGATATTAAACTCGAATGACCACTTCAACAATCCAACGCTCAACAAAACATTGCAAAGGTTGCAGTACGTGTTGCAAGATTTCTCCTCCTCGTTATTTTTCCATATCTTGCATGGATCGAACAATGAAGCAGACACAAAGGCAAACAAGGGTTGTCTATTGCCTCAAGGAGCAATCAACAAAAACGATGAAGCACCTATGTGGATCCCTATCCTATAGGTTTGGCTTTTCCTCATCCCCTAGCTATGAAAGAAAGGGATATGTTGTAATTTGGTTAAGTGGATTGTTGTTCCCTTGTAATGGTGGTTGTTTTGGTCTCGGCCCAACCGATATCTAAATAAAAAATAAAATATAACTGTTTTAGTTAAAAAAAACAAAAACAAAAAAAAAAAACATGAAGATAGATCTTCTACACAGTTTCACCAAAAATTCAAGTTGTGAGATGCATGTGGTCCTCTTTGATCAACTCTATATTTTCTAGAATTATATCTTTGCTTAATATTAATATTAGAGAGTTTCCAAGTTCTACACGAGACTATAAATTTACTTGTAGTTACAATTCTATCATCTTTGATCATCTTTTGATATTTTTAATTTGTATTTACATTTTTTATAATTTCTATTTTTGGGGTGGGGGGAAATGCCTTACCACATAAAGATGTTCTGATATTAACATACATTACATTAGCATTAAACCATTATATACCTTAACTATAATATTAAAGGTTTGATAAAAAAACATATACCAATATTTTATTCTCTTATTTAGTTATTAATATTGTAATAAAAAACCTAGCTATTGGCAATTAAATTGGCATCCTCCTTATGCTTTAATTCCATGACCTTTTTTTTTATTTGGCAGGTTTGCTTTTAGCGGAAGGCTTTTAACATAAGAAATTAAGATAAATTGAACTTGCATATGTTACTCATTTTCATTTAAGGCATAACAACTTGAAATCGTGGAAAGAACAGCATACGACCTTTTTTTAATGCATAAGCTTAATTTCTAAAGAATTGTTCTATTTTTTACATTATTATGTTGCGAGGATTTTATCCCAAACTTGGTGGTTGTAATTGCAATACTCTCAATTTACAATTTCAATCTCATTTCGCCTACGGATTTACTCTCAATACACCTCTCTACAGCATGGTTAATTGGTTCGATTATGGTTTCCACTCCATCCATGAGCTAGAGAGGGTAAAAGGGTCGTTTTCTATGAGACTACTGAAAAATAAATTATGGATTTCAAAAGCACCTCTACGATATTGTTGTAGAGAGAAGATTTTTTTTTTTTTTTTTAATTTTCAAAGATATCCATTCAAAGTTATCCAGAAGATCTAGATGGTTATATAATCTTTGTAGAATTTGGATCAAACATTGTGAGCATTTTTATCATGATTCATCAACAAAATCAAACTTTCTAGTTTCCATGAATATATAAACAATGACTACCATCTATTTAATCTAATGCAAGAATATCATCAAATATCCATCCAGAATCTATTTTGGTGAAATCTGACAGCCTGGGATGGATTATCAATACTATGAGCGCCATGTTCTCATCAAGATACTAATTATTCTTCGATAATCATTTTCTCTTCTTTCAACAAGAATGTTGAAAATTTACGTGGTAGGTATAGTCACCCTACCAGTATGCTCAAGTTTTCGTATATTTTCCTTATTTGAGTACATTGTTAAACTTTCAAGTAAGTCCCAACTTCTAGATCCACAATCTCTATGCATGTAGTATTTCCCACATAGCAGAATTTGGTGAAATTTAACATTAAGCTATGCTGGCCTTACTAGAATGCATTAACCATCAATATCATAAATTTAAATTCTTGGCCTTGTATATATTTTGATCATTACCCAAGGTTCTTGTGTCACTTTACATATTTTGCGATCAAACTTAGAAACTTTCCTTCACTTCTTAAAACCTTGGTCAATATAGTTATTTTTCCATCTTCGCTTTCTAATAATCGGTTTACTATCCTTCCATGGGTAGCTACATACTATCTTAAGGTATATTGCTTCCAGTTTTGACTTCATTTGATGTGTACTTTTGGGGAATTATACTACTATTCTCTCAATTTGATCAATTATCATTTCCCCGCATCTTTCCTAAATAGTCAGTGTCTTTTGTACTTCCTCGAGTTTCCTGGTCAAGTTTATTGTATTATGTGATTGTATAGTACTTTATATATGATGATCTCTTCTTGATGTCCATAGTTGGGCCTCTAAGCCTATACTATTAGGCATAAAGGAACCACTTAAGTTACATTTTGATTTATCTAACGCACTCATCAATTGATGTCCACAACATAATTTCATTATCTTCTTATTTGATTTATGAACACCAACATGTTATAGAAGCATATCAAATGGTGACATCATCTCCCTTCTAGACTAATTAAAAGTTGTTTTTGCTTCCTTAATTTGTGGATTTTCTATCAATATCCTTCAAGGTTATATTGGGAATATTAGTTTCTTTGTATCCTCGTTCTAGATTAACATACATATTTCCCCTTTTTGGGTTTCAAGGTCAATATATTAACTCTTGTGGTATTGGTTTTAGGGATCAACCATTCATATTACAATCAACAACTCATATTAATAATCAACCATGCATATGCACATATGTAATCTATTTCATTTCCTACCACTATTATGAAAATATTTTGTTTATTTATTCAACTCAATACCAGTGTGTATTGCTCACTCTAATTCACATAAAAATAAACATAAGTGCATATAGAAGAAATCTCAGTCAATGTGGCATTATTTGTTTAGAGTTGATCGAGTCATTTTTCTTACCATTCTTCCCCTCCACAAAAAGTGATGTTTTCAGAGCATCATTTCATTGATCATTTACCAAACAACTTGCATAACCTTAACTATTCATAATTCAAACAATTTATCTTATATCTTTATCAATTATTCATATCATTTACAAACTAAATAAAAAAGATTGTTGCTTTTCGAGATAACCTACCCCATTCATTTTAACTAAATGTAAAATTAAGATATATCTATATTTACTTAACATGTAGCAACTTTCTTAATTAATTAATGACCAAATACATAAAGTAAATTTTATTTATTTGTAACATAAACCAACAATATAAATTAAAATGGTTACATATTTGTTTTAACTTTCCAAGAAAAAGTTTTTCTCAAATTTATATATGTATAAACTCTTTTACAACATGCAGCAGCGAGCCTCGAACCTATAATCAGCGCTGGTCAAAAGAAAGATCCATAAATGCTAATGTCATTGTTCAAAGAAAGAACTAGTAGCAGAATAAAAACTCTGTTACAGCATACAACAATACAAGCCCCCGGAAACAAAGAACAACGTTGGTCAATGCCTGATCCGGTAATGCTATTATCACAGAATTCAAAGGATAATAGGATTCGCACTATCAAGTGTGATCTGTGTATGATGTATACAGTCAATACGCTGGCATCAGTCAAAAC
>ML785438.1:403767-418022 GCA_009831015.1 Picea engelmannii
TTTCAATTTTGGCTTGAATATCTCTTGGCTAGGGTTTGGAACATCTGATCAGTCTTTTGTGATGCGCTATCCTTGGGGATTGATGCGCTACTCTTTGTTTGGCTATCTAGCCTATGGTTTGCTTCCAGAGGAATTCTCAGTCAAGGTTAAGGTGCTCGAAGGGAGGCTTTGGCCTATGGTTGGGTGACAAAGGTATCATCAATGGTAAAACGAGCACACCATCTTCTATATTCTAACAAGATGGTAGCGACCTATACAAGCGCACAATACTGACAACATTTAATTAAGGTTAGGTTAGGCCCACCCAAGGTTTGAGTCTTAGGGCACATTGACTTAATAATTCTAAAGATATGATGTGCATAAGACACATACAATCATCCCATACATTTTGAGTTTATCTATTAAGTACCGAATCCCACTCAACTTTAGATGGATTAACACAGAGGAACAAGATTGCACAAAACCGCTTCTTCTTGGGATATCAATGGGTAACTTATTAACTGCTCATTGTATAATGCAATTGTTCACAGAGTAAGGTTGCATCAATGCGTGAATGGATAAATAAAACATGGTTTAGATGTGAATATGATGGGAGAACTCTCTTACAACAACTATGAATAGACCAAATATTTGGAGGACAAATTTATGTGTGAGGGAAAGCTAAAGCTAGACAAAATAGATACAATCCACATGGAAATACAATGCTTTTCTTCGCATGGAAGTGCAATAGTACATCCACCATTCTATTTTATGATTCTTTTTTTTGGTTAATAATATTCTTTTTAATTTCACAATAAGATAAAGTTTACCCTATCATATTCACAACTAGAGATTTTGTACTCAATGAAAACAAATAGAGAATACTCTTCCATGCACACATGCATGATATTTAATGTATGTGATTACGAAAGGGCTCATATGCCCCAAGTGTTGTAATCGAGCTTTGATACCATATGTAATGGCTCAAATTTCAATAAATCTAAATGCATAAGTAAACACAACAATTTGCAACAATTGACTAATAAAATAAAGATAATTTCATTATTAATTGCATAATCCACATGAGAAGTGAGTGGTGAGAATCTTACTTGAGAGTTGTAGAAATTAACTTACTTACAACACTGTGAATACATAACTATTGCACTACAATATTTGAATCCAACAAATCACAACCGAGTGTGCGTGACAACTCTCCACCCAACCAACCCTATAGTCAATATAAGTGAGAGTCCCCAAGCCCTTAATCAACTACTTATGTCAACTTCCAAGCCTTTCCATCAAATTGCACAAGCAAAATATGTCACATTTCCTTCTTCATCTTCATTATATAGAATTCTTCTTCTACCCATGCAAGAAGTTCCATGCATGAAATACACTTGTTATTAAGTAGTTAATCATGCAATTTTTAACCTTTACTTAATTTAGCTTTTCTGTGATTCCTTTTTAGTAAATTCTCCTATTTTAATCTTTTTTCTTTTATTATAATTTCTTGGTTATTTTATTATATTTTTATTTATTTACTATTATTGTTTTTTTTTCCAAGGAAACCCTCCGAGTACTTCCCCATAATCCATGGATGGCAAATAGGGTAAATCATCCACCCTGATTATGGGGCCTAACTCGGTGGGGACATCGAGTGAGGCCCAACAATCACAACAATATAGTTGGTCGAGGACTTGACCCCGAGACCTATTGCATTATAACCACAACACTCATCCACTTGAGATAACCCACTGAGCTTTATTGTTATTGTTATTATTATTTATTATTATCTATTTATTTTTTTAGGACTATTTATTTATTATTTAATACTTAAATTGAAAGTATGAGGCATTACAAACTCCCCCTCTTCAAGGAACTTCGTCCTGAATGCAACTTTAATTATGTTACTTATATATTTTTATTTACTACCTAGTATATTCTAAAACACCCTTTGTTGTAACTAGTATAAGGGCCACCCAAGTGACCACAACATGGATTTTAAGTCCACATCACAACACTAGGGAAGCATGAGTACTCTCTAACTCTTCTTCCCAACTTTCAGTACCAGGCTTAAAGCCTATCAATCTAACTAGAGCCCCAAGGCTCGAGACCTCATCTACTCAAGCAAACATCCAATATGGTACTCACATACCCTAGGCATCTCAAAAGGTTGACCTAAACTTCCTCCACAACTCCTACTAGGTACCCGACCCTTAGCATCAAAGTCCATTCCCACAACTCCAACCCTTCTTTTGGATTTTAGCATCACATCTCCAATATCAAACACTCTGGCCTTCTTAAGATGGTCCTCATTTCCCATCGAGAATTATACAAGCCAAAATAATTATTAGCATTGGTTGGTTGATTACCACATGACGTCTCATCATGAAATACTATCATAAGATAGTAAAATCGACATATATTTATCAAATATATAACATTACATCAAAGTAATAAATGGAACCACATGTCACCATAACATCATGAATACGATAATCACCTCAACACATGTCACATGTAGAGCAATAAAACACTGTGAGCATTCTTATCATGATTCGTAAACAAAATCAAACTCTCTAGTTTGCATGAATATATAAACAATGACCACCATTTATTCAATCTAATGCAAGATCAAACATCCATCCAAGATCTTTTTTGGTGAAGTCTGTCAACCTGGGTTGGATCGTTAATACTATGAGTGCCATGTTCTCATCAAGAAACCAATTATTTTTCGATAATCATTTCCTCTTCTTTCAACAAGAAAGTTGACAATTTATGGGGTAGGTATAGTCACCCTATTAGTATGCTTAAGTTTTCATATATTTTCCTTATTTGAGTACACTGTTAAACTTTCAAGTAAGTCCTAACTCCTAGATCCACAATCTCTAAGCATGTGTTATTTCCCACGTAGAGGAATTTGATGAAATTCAACATTAAGTTATTACCAGGCTTACTATAATGTCTTAAACTATCAACATCAAAATTTAAATTCTCGGCCTTGTATATCTTTTGATCATTACCCAAGGTTCTTATGTCACTTTACATCTTTTGTGATCAAACTTAGAAACTTTCCTTTATTTCTTAAAACTTTGGTCAATATACTTATTTTTTCATCTTCTCCTTCTAATAATCAGTTTACTATCCATCCAAGGGTATATACATACTATCTTAAGGTATATTGATTCGAATTTTGACTTCATTTGATGTGTACTTTTGGGGAATTATACCATTGTTCTCTCAATTTGATCAAATTATAATTTCCCCACATCTTGCTTAAGTAGTCAATGCCTTCTTTACTTCCTCGAGTTACCTAGACAAGTTTATCATATTATGTGTTTGTACAGTATTTCATATATGATGGCGTATTCTTAATGTCCATAGCTAGACCTCTAATCTTATACTATTAGGCATAAGGGAACCACTTAAGTTACATTTTGATTCATCTCACACACTCATTAGTGCATGTCTACAACATAATTCAATTATCTTCTTACTTGATTTATGAACACCAACATGTTATAAGAAGCATATCAAATGGTGACATCATCCCCCTTTTAGACTAATGATAAGTTGTTTTTGCTTCTTTAATTTATGTATTTCCTATCAATGCCCTTCAAGGTTAGACTGGGAATATCGATTTCTGTGTATCCTCATTCTAGGTTAGCATACATATGTCTCGTTTTGGGGTTTCATTGTCCATATATTAAGTCTCATGGTATAGGCTTTAGGGATCAACTATTCATATTACAATCGACAACTCGTATTAATAATCAATCATGCATATGCATATGTATAATCTACTTCATTTCCTACCACTATTATGATTTTTTTTAAACTCAATATTAGTGCATGTTGTTCACTCTAGTTCACATAAAAGTAAACATAAGTGCATTTAGAAGAAATCACAATCAATGTGGCATTATTTGTTTTGAGTTGATCAAGTCATTTTTCTTACCATACTTCCCCTACACAAGAAGTAACGTCCTCGAAGCATCATTGATCATATAACCTTTCATTGATTATTTACCAAACAATTTGCATAACCTTAACCATTCATAATTCAAGCAATATATCATATATCTTTATCAATTATTCATATCATACAAAATAAATAGAAAATATTCTTGCTTATCGAAATAACCCGCCCCATTCATTTTAACTAAATGTAGAATTAAGATATATCTATGTTTACTTAACATGTAACATATTTCCTAACTAATTAATGACCAAAGTATAGAAAGTAAAATTTTGTTTATTTCACTTTTGTAACAAAAACCAACAATATAAATTAAAATAATTACATATTTATGTTAACTTAATCACAAAACTTTTGCTAAATTTCAATATCCATGTCATCCGTAAAAACCATCATAAATGCATCTTTTACCAAAGTTTCACCAAAAATTTCCAATTATGAGAAACATGTAATTCTCTTTGATGGACTCTCTATTTTCTACAATTATGTCTTTGCACAATATTAACATTAAAAAGTTCCCAAGCTCTACATAAGACTATAAATTTACATGTAATTACAATTTTATCATCCTATCATCTTTTAATGTTTTAAATTTATATTTAAATTTTTTATAATCTCTAAATTTTTATGTTCTTTATTTTATTTTAGTTAAGATACTTACTATAATATGATATATTAGACGAACATCAAAATGTTCCTATATCAACAAAATTGATAGTAACATTAAACTATTATATTGACATAAACTATAATATTAAATGATTTGAAAAAAAAATGTAATGATATAATTAACGACAAACCAACCATATATGTATGTGATTTTCAATAGGACAAAGACCGTGTTCTTATTTAATATTAGCAATATGATACACCCAATAAATCATATATTTAATATTAGTAATATGATACACCCAATAAATCATATATTTAATATTAGCAACATGATACATCCAATAAGTTATATATTGTTTTAATAAGAAAGTTAAATCTAGAAAAAACATGATACATCCAATAAGTTATATATTGTTTTATTAAGAAAGTTAAATCTAGAAAAAATAGATACACTAGATATGGTAATATACTATTTTCTTTCGCATGAAGTGCAATTAGACATTCATCATTTTATTTTATATATATATATATATTTTAATAAGGTTATTTTTAATTTCATAATAGGATGAAGTTTACTCTATCATTTTTACAATTATAAATTTTGTATTCAATGAAAACAAATAGAGAATACACTTTCATGCATGATATTTAATGTATTTGATTACTAAAGGATTTTTAGGTCTAAGTGTTGTAATTGGGTTCTGATACCATATGTAATAACTTAAATTTCAATAAATCTAAATGCATAAATAAACACAACAATTTGCAACCATTAATTGATAAAATAAAAATAGTTTCATTATTAATTGCATAATCCATGTGAGAAGTGAGTGGTGAGAATCCTACCTAAGAGTTGCATAAATTAACTTACTTACAACGTTGTGAATGAAGAATCGTTGTGCTCCAATATTTGACTCCAATAGGCCGCAACCGAGTGTGGGGGACGAGTCTCCACTCAACCAATGCCTCAGTCAAGACAACTACGAGCCCTTGAACCATGAGCTTCCAAAGCTTTCCATCAAGTTGCACAAGCAACATATGTCACACTTCCTTCTCCACCTTCATTATATGGAATTCTTCTTACCCATCCATACAATAAGTTCCATGCATGAGTTACACTTGTTATTAAATAATTAATCATGTAATTTTTAACATTTTTTTAATTTAGTTTTTTTTTTTAAATTCATTTTTAGTAATTTCTCTTATTATTTTTATCTTGTACAATTTATTCGTTATTTTATTATATTTTTATTTATTTATTATTATTATTATTCGTTTTATTTTAATTTATTATTTTAAGGCTATTTATTTATTATTTAATACTTAAATTGAAAGTATGGAGCATTACAAATTTTATCTCCTCGATGTCTAATCTTCACAAGCTTTGAACATCTTCTTAATGTTTTGTGATGTTGTGATGCAATCACATCCTTGTACACATTCTAAGTTTGATTTCAATACAATAAAGCACAACAAAAGTAAGTCCATGACAAAAGGTAACACGAAAAAGAACATTGTAAGTGAATAAATGTGAGCAAGGTGAAATATTGGAGTACACAATTTGGGCATAGAAGTGAAACACGTACAATAATCGTAAGATAAGTGGATATAGTATGATGATGTTAGGAGGAGTGCAAAGCAAAGTGCATGTTGTGAGCATGATGAGAGCATGTGATAGTGCAACACAACACAAAAGGGAGTTGAATGGTCATAGCCAAAAGCAGATGAACAAACACAACTAATAGAAAATGAAGCAAATAGATGAAGTGAAACTAAGGAGGTAGATGGAAATGAAAGCGATAGGAACACAATAAAACATTTATAGAGGTAATTGATCAATTAGCCTATCAATTAACCTAAGAAGGATAAAATGAATGATATCCATTATGGTTATTGTCTACTCTAAAAGGGTAGACAATCATATCATAGAGTTAAAAAGTGATTTGGAGTCATGGTATTAAAGCCAATTGAATGCAAGTAGAGCACAGAAAATGTATTTTGATAGTATAATATGCACTTTATGTATATTTGAATGAGAATAAGTAGATGATTCCCCATGCCTTAGTATAATTGAATGCAAGTAGAGCACACAAAATGTATTTTGATAGTGTAATATGTACTTTATGTATTTTGGAATGAGAATAAGTAGATGATTCCCCATGCCTTAGTATAATTTTGTTTAATTTGTTATGTAAGAATTAATTTGTGTTAGCATATTATACTTTATATTCTAATGAGTCGTTTTAGGTTGGTGTGTGATGGGGGGAAGTATATTGGGCACACGATGCTCTCAATTGTGCCATTTGATATCACAACAAGGTTGGAAGCTCTAGGATTGAGAACTGAGTGAGAGAAAAGAAGATGA
Source organism: Picea engelmannii (assembly GCA_009831015.1). NCBI lineage: Eukaryota > Viridiplantae > Streptophyta > Pinopsida > Pinales > Pinaceae > Picea > Picea engelmannii. Next base: position 410,703 of record ML785438.1, read on the forward strand.
TAAGAGGTCATGTGAAAAGTAAGTAGCAAGGAGAGGAAAAAAAGAAAATGGACAGAGAGCTATAGACATTGAGAAAAAGTATAGAAGAATTACAAAGCAAAAAACAAATCAACGAAGCCAAAAAGAGTGACACATAATCAAAACAAGAAGATGTGGAACTTTGAGATGAATATATCATAGCACAACTTTTGAGGTTCTTGAAGAACAAAAAGGCAACAAAAATTGAAGTTTCATAATATGGAAAAAGTTTGAAGGAAAAATATTAATAGTTTGGCTTGATGAATTGGAGAGATACTTGACATAGAAAGAATTTAAGACCCTCAAAGCACAAAATTTGTGAGCACCAAATTGAAGGGGACAACTACTATTTGGTGGGATTTTGTATACCACAAGTGAATTTGGAAGGCAAACGAGACAATAAGGAGATGAAGGAAGATGACCATAAAATTGGAAGAGATGTTCTTTCCTATATATCTTAGGTAGACATTGTTCATGCAAATGTTAATTCAAGTTGGACATGAAGAAGAAACCTAGGAGTTTTCGAGATGTTAATTCAAGTTGGACATGGAGAAGATGAAGATTAGTGAGTGTTGAGGTATGTGAACGATTTCAAATTCACAATTCAAGATGGGATTAGTTTACACAAAACATGTTCAGTAGAATAAGATTATCGATTGGGACTAAAGGTGGAGGAAAAAATAATGTGTAATGATAATACGAGGAATTTTGGAAAAGGTAAAGGCATTGATTATAGGGGTATAGGTTGCAATTCCACACAAAAGGTGGAAGATGCATGTGACAATAACATTGAAAAGAGTGAAAAAATAGGGCAATGGGCAAAGGCCAAGGTATGGTCATGGAAATTTGAGGACAAAGAAGATGGAATGGTAATTAAGACGCTAGACATATTATTACACATGTGGAGTAGAATGATGCAAGTTATTTGAGTGTCCATAATGAGAGACAAGTGCAAAAATGAGCAAAGGATGCAGTTAGCATATGGAGAGATATCATGGGATCAATTGATAATTGCAACAACAATAGATCATGGAGAGAATTTGTTGATGCCTAGATGAATGATTGTGCCAAAGAAACAACAATAAGCACCATAGGAATATTGATGGTTAAGGAATAATGCTTTTCATAACCATGTGCAAATTTAGAAGGAAGTGTTGTAAACTCATCATTGATGGTGGTAGTACTTCAAATATGGTCATAATCAAGATGGTTGAGAAGTTGAACTTAGCACGATAGACGAACCTAGAACCATACACCTTATATTTTGGTTTTGGAGGGGATATGATATAATGGTGACAAAGTGTGCAAGGTCACATTTAATGTTGAGTACAAATATAAGATTATATGCAATGTTATACCCATGGATGCTTGTCACTTCTTGTTGGGAATTCCATGGCAATATGATAGGAGTGCCATGGATGATGGAATGAAGAACACCTATATTGTCACCAAGAATGAGAGGAAATCCCAATTGAAACCATGAAAGATGAGGAGTTGAGAGAAGTTTCATTGTTCTTTGCAAAAAAAATCTTAAGCATGGTAAAAGCGTGAAAGGAACGATGCAACAGTGATAAGATAAGTGATAGAGTGACAATAATAATATTTCCAACAAAGTAAAGAAGTTGTTGGAAGAATACAATGATATAATGTGTGGAGATTTGCCAAAGGGATTACCACCAAAGATGAAGGTATAACATGGGATAGACTTGATTCTATACACGAGATTGTTGAATCAAATAGTAATTAATAAAATGAGCCCAATGGATAGTGCGATGTTGAATTGACAGATCAAAGAGTTATCGTTGAAGCAATTGATTAGGAGAGTATGAGCCCATATATAGTCACTGCATTGATCACACTGAAGAAATATGGATTGTGGAGGATGTGTACAAACTCCAAATCACTTAACAATATCACAACGAGGTAAAGGTTTACATTATCAATGATGCACAATCTAATGGATGGTTTGAGTGGTCTCAAACACTTCACATAAATTGATTTGAAGAGTGGATATCATTAGATTCATATTAGAGAGGGCGTTGAGTAGAAAACTGCATTCAAGACTAAAGACAAATGATTTGAGTGGTTTATTATGTTGTTTGGAATAACCAATGCACAAAGCACATTCATGTGATTGATAACAGAGGTATTATCACTATGTATTGGTGAGTTACAATTGTTTACTTGGATGATGTACGATTTTTAGTAAGATCAGACATGAGTATCTACAAGCTCTCACATCGGTGTTTGAAGTGATGAGAAAGTACCAATAGTACATTATCTTAAGAAATGTGAATCTTCAAATAGGAATTGGTGCACCTTGTGTTTGTTGTGTCCAAGGACATGGTTCACATGGATCCATAGAAGGTGAAGGTGATTTTGGATTGGCCCAAACTTCACAATGTTACAAAGGTGAGAAGTTTTCAAGGATTGTGAATTTCTATAGGGAGTTCTGTAGAGGAAGAAATGGGATATGTGTAGTGATTACATGGTGTATGAACATGTGAGGATTCCAGTGAAGCATGATTATGCTACAAAGTTTTGTGATGTTAAAGAGAAAATTGATAGAGACATGTGTGCTAGAATTACTCTATCTTGGTAAAGTGTTATGGGTTGATTGGGATAATATATGATTGAACAATGTGATTGGATTACTCAATCCATGACAAGTATTTGTTTAAAGGAAAGCATTTGTGCAACTTGAAGTAATAATGTGAGAAAATATAATTAGCGAATTGCATAAGGGTGGCTTGGGAAGAACTTTTGGGTGTGATAAGGCACATGCTTGGTTGGAGGAAGAACATTATTGGCTGAGTGTAAAGGAGGGAAACATAGTCATAACACAATGCAAGATTTTCCAGATGGCCAAGAGAGTGAGTTAGGGAACCATATTATATATATTGTTGTTGATTTCAGAGATGCCCCAAGAAGACATATCGATGGATTTTATACTTAGACTGCTAAGAACACAAACAAAAAATTGATGTAGCATCTGTTGTGGTTGATAAGTTTCCAAAGGTGATGCACTTCATGCTTTATAGGAAGACCAATGATGTGACTTCTTGCACAAAGATTTTCTTCAAGGAGATAGTTCGACTTCATGGGTTTTTAAAGATAATCACATTAGACATTGATTCCTAAGTCAATTTTGGAAGACGTTTTGGAAGAATACTCAGAAGTTGTAGTACAATTCATTATATCATCCTTACACATATGGGCAAATGAAGGTAGTGAATAAAAGCATTGGTAATATTCTAAGATGCTTTGCTATAGACAACCTAAAATAACGAGATTAAATATTGGTGTAGACTAAGTTCACATATAACAACATTGCAAATAGATCGATATGGTATTCATTATTTACAACTATATATGGGATGAGTTCCATATGATTTGCAAACTTGATTGACCTACCAATTGATATGGAGACGAGTGATGATGCAAAAGCCTTTACATTGTAGATGGCATTGGGGTGTGCACTAGTCTAAGACATAATAAAGGAGAGAAGTGTAGAGTATATAGAGTGCAATGATGCATGTCAACGATATAAGTCATTTGAAGTTGCAAAATTGGCCGTGGTGCATTTGAGGAAATAACATTATTGCAAAGGCACATACATCAAGATGAACATGAAAATGCTTAAACCATATTGGATTGTAAAGAAATCTAGAGATATTGTGTATGGGGTCAAGTTACCGAAAGAATTTGACATATCATTCATATTCAAGGTTGTAGACCTGTATGAGTACAATAATGGATACATCATTACAAAACAAGGAGATGCAACCAAAGCATAAGCATAGAGATAAATCGACAAAAGCAAACATAGGGAGTTCACGACATGGGGGTAATTAGGACAAACAACACTAAGTACAAGTAGCACATAGTTAAGTGGAAAAATAAGCCAAATGTGCACAATACTTGGATTTCTAAGCACAATATCAAATAATTTAGAAGGAGAAGAATGTGGCAGAAGATGAAGGATCAAGACAGAGACACACAATATTTTATTCACAAGAAAACTTAATGCAAGGGCATCCTCACACATTCTAAGTTTGAGCACGATAGAAGGAATGCATGATAGACATGAGCATGATTGAAGGAACAAGAGCATGACAAGAAGGTCAAGTGCACAATTGAGACACACATGAGAAAAGGACATGATATTTAGACGATAAGCATGCATAGAACGAGGTTGTTAGTGGGAGGATGAAGTGGAGTGCACATGGTGAACTTGACAACTATGCATGATATTACAGTGTGAAATGAACTTGAAAGGTTATTGTTGAAGGAAGATAAATGGCCACAATTAACAAGAAAATGAAGCAAACATACATAAGTGGATATAAGGGGCTAAAGGGAAACTAAAGTAATGAAGAGGAAGGCAAAGAGTTGCAGAGGTAGCCAAACAACGAACATAAAAAGAATAAAAAAGATGATTTCATCAACATAAATTAGTAGTTTAGCCAATAGTATCATAGACTTAGAAAGATGATGCCATCAACATAGATTAGTAGTTTAGCCAATAGTATCATAGACTTAGAAAGTGATTTGGAGTCGTAGTATGAGAGTCACTAGTTATAGAAATAGTTTTCTTAGTGCCAAGTAGAATACGAGAATCACTAGTTTTAGTGCTAGTAGAGTATGAGAGTCACTAGTTATAGTGAGAGTCTTCTTAGTGCCAAGTAGAGCATCACGAACGCAATTATAGTGTAATATGTACTTTGACAACACATTTGAAGATCACCATATTATTATGAAAATTGTAGACTCAAGCAACTTGGCTAAAGTCAAAGTCAATACACACGTGTAGATGAAAGAAAGTCAATACACACGTGTAGAGGAAAGAAGAATGTTGAATCGTTGTTGGCAGCTAACCTTGACAAACCCACCATTCATAAAAATATATTTACCCGTACCGAAATTAATGCCTTTGACCAAGTTACCCCACCAGCCGTCTAGCAAGCTCCCATGCAATTGACTAATTGCTTGCATGGCCACGAAGGTTCGATTCTCCCAGAGTCCAGTGAGCGCGCAGCCATGAACAAAGAAGTAAAGTGGCTTCCTTAAATATTCGAAAAATAGAAATGCACAACGACTGGCATCTGCCCGGCATTTTCGTTTTCTTGTTAGTTAAATTAATAATACATTATTTACACGTTCGTATCCCAAAAAATTCGCCACTTTCATCGGTCACAGGATTGGGAAGGAAGGGTACGAGTCTTTTTGTGGCGTACAATAATTCATATTTGAGAGAAGCTCCGATCCCTTGAATCCCTCGGACGGAGGCCTGTAAAAGCTATGGGAGAGATTGTGAAGAAAACATGGCACAGATATTTGCTGCAACTGCAGCTCCATCCTTTAAGAACCAAGGCAAGAAGCTCTCAATCCGATTCTGAAATTAGATTACAAATTCATTACGCACAATAGTTGCATGGGGTTTCGTTTTTTTATTAGCAAATAAATATAGATAATAGACGAGGAAGTTTATTTGAAACGAAATTTGGCTGAATTGTGGGGACCTATTCTGTTGTGACAATTTATTTAGATCTGTTCTTTAGCAATTTTGTTTTGTTTTGGTTTGTGACAATTTAAACTTGACATCTTGCAATCTTATTGCAGGCCTTCACGGCGGCAGCATTGGCTGGCTGTAGCGACTCGATTGGCCAGAAAATTTTAGGCGCAAAAAGACTTCAGTTGAAACAAGTGTCTCTCATGATGGTGAGTAATAATAGCTGTCATATAAAGGGCGCTCAATTAAGAGGAAATTTATCTTTGAACTGACATCGGACAAGAAGTTTTGTCGAGATAAGTAAAACTGAAATTTGCTAAAATATGTGGAGCTTCTGTAAACAAGGATAATTTCGTCTCTCTGAGATTGCCTAAAGTGCTATTTCAGAAAAGTAAACATAAAATAGCTCGAGCAGATTAAAATTACAAGTTAGCTAATATTTGCTTAAAATACCTAGGCAGCTACTTTAAAGGAGTACTAAACCTGTTGGATTAGGGCCCATGTGCTATTCAGTGAAGTTTGATATTCGAGATTAAATTAAAGAAAGATATCTGGAGTAGAATAAAATGAAAGTAAGTCCAAATGAGTACCATTTCCCGCTGCTTGTTAAATTAAAAGGAAGTTTGCCTGACAAATGATCTTTTTCACTTCAGATTCTGTTATCTCCTCAGATAAATTAATCAAGTTGTTTTATTATAGGTGATAGGATGTCATTCAGTAAATACATTTCTAAATTTTTAAAGTTCATTTTTGAGAGCTTTATGCATGTATTAAAGTTAAAAAAAAACATTTGGTTTCGTTTTCATTTCAAAAAGTCAAATCTCAGGTTTCGGTGGCTTAGGCGCTTCTTCAAAAGGGCTTCTTAGCTACCGAAAGCCTTAGCTTTCGGCAGCTTAAACAAAGAAATTCAGGGCTATTTTAGCCACCAAAATTGTAGGAGCGTGGGAGGAGTCAGTACGTCCTTTCACATGCCTAAACCGTCGGGATTGAGGTTTTATGATTGCAATTAGCCGCCAAAAAGATAGGAGGAAAACCGTTTAGAGACTTGGAGCTGATCTCTGCAAGATATATCGAATCTTTCCAAATTGTTGTTTCATCAAATCACATGGTTATGTACTTCCCATCATTACAGTCACCAACCATGATTGTTTCAAATTTAGCCGCGCTTTCGCATCCCTTGTAATCATCGCCACGTTCTAATGCATGCCTCATACTTCTCGTCCCTGTCACAGCCGAGTCGAATTTTCCTAAATCTACGCTGTGTAATTTTCCCCCAAAGCCCGATTTTCCAATTGTAGGTGTACAGGAACATTGCGATAGATGAAGAAAGGAGGATCAACTCTTAGGAAGGAGCTAGATGATATTAGTTACTTGGAATCACACCCAGAGGTATGCCAACTTTTCAGGGACGCAGGTTGCTACAATTTTTGTAAAAAATTACAGAGTTCTCACCAGCAGGTGGCAGAAGCTTTTGCCCTGACTTTCGATGGAAGGAAAGAAGTCATCGGTCAAGATGAATTCCAGGTGGATGAAACCCTCATAGCTAAGGTGACAGAGCTACCCAGGACTGGAGAAAACTGGTTCAAAACCATTGTCACAAAGAATGTTGAATTTAGGTCCTCCTTGAAACCAGAACACAAGTGTTTGGTATGGAAGAAAGACATTCCTATGTCTTTCCTTGAAGAGAAATGACAATAGTTATTAAAAGCCATTCTTGTTTATATAACTTATGAAGGTAGATATAATAGGGTGATGATTTACCATTTCAAACTCATGAACAATTTCACTGG
>ML785438.1:445721-460456 GCA_009831015.1 Picea engelmannii
TTAATCCACAATGGGGATTTAATCCAATAACAAAATAATAAGAATGCTCTTCGCAGTTACATTATTTCAACAACTCCTCGGTCTAGATGAAAGCCCCATGCTTGGTAAGATCCGTCAGTGGTGCTCCAAGTTGAGAAAAACCTTGGACAAACCGCCTGTAATAGTTGCACAACCCGAAGAAACTCCTCAACTCTGTCACGTTCCTGGCCGTTGGCCAATCCAGAATGGCCCTGATCTTCTCTTGGTGCACCTGTACCCCTTGTGCATTGATGATGTGGCCCAAGTAAAGTAGCTCTGTCATACCGAACTCACACTTGGACTCTTTGACGTATAATGACTACGCCTCCATGATGCTCAATACCTCATCCAGGTGCCTCATATGCTTCTGCCATGTCTTGCTGTAGACCAAGATGTCGTCGAAGAAAACTAAAACTGATTTCCTCAACTGATCCCTGAATATGTGGTTCATGCAAGACGAGAATGTAGCTGGTGCATTGGTTAGCCCAAATGGCATAACCAGGAACTCGAAATGTCCAAAGTGACATCGAAATGTCGTCTTCTCTATGTCCTGCTCTTGGATGCTGATCTGATGATACCCAGAGCGTAGATCGATCTTTGAGAAGAAAACTGCCCCATGCAGTTCATCCATCAATTCGTCAATGCGCGGGATAGGATACCAGTTCTTGATGGTTTTCTTGTTCAAGGCCCGATAATCAATGCACATCCTCATGGTGCCATCCTTCTTCAGAACTAAGACAACTAAAGAGGCGAATGGGCTGTTGCTCGGTCTGATGTGTCTTATCGCTAGCAATTCCTTGATTGCTTTCTCTATCTCATCCTTGAATCTCCTAGGATGACGATAGGGGGGTGTGATCATAGGTTTGGCCCCCTCCTCCAACTCAATGGTGTGCTCAAACCCCCTGTCAGGTGGTCTCCCTGGTGGAATCGACCCAAAGACCTGTTGATGTCGTCCCAACAAATTCCTGATCTTTGTATCATATTGTTGTCGACCCTCTGAATCCTTCCGCGTAGTGATCAAGCACTCTGCGGCATATGCTACCTCCCCATGTCTGAATATCCTCTCCATCCTCTTGGCCGAAACTATCCTGGGTGCTCTTGTCGACATACCTCTCAGAACAACCTTCTTCCTGTCACAGTCTCTGAACCCCATCTCCAAGGTTTGGTAATTGGTGGTGATTTTTCCCAAGGTGATCATCCACTGGACTCCCAACACCTCATCTGTGTCAGATAGGTCAACCACATAAAATGTGTTTCTCACTGTATAGTTGCCTAACTTTATCTCCAAGTCCGAAACTCTGTCTAGACACTCCATTGTGTGGCCATCTGCTACAACAACATTAAACCCCTCAAACTCCTTTGTCCGAAGTGCCCGTCTCGATACCAATGAAGCGTCAATGAAGTTGTGTGTGGCCCCACCATCTATCAGGGCGATTGCCCATTGCCCCTGAATAGTCCCTCTGATCCAGAGGGTATCATACCTGGGAACACCAGAAAGGGTCGCTATGACTCCTCCCTTTGCTGGTTTCCGTCTGTTAGCCTACTCAGGAGGCTGTGGAACTACTGGTGGGTGGGCTCCTACCGGTGTCGGTGGTCTATGGGGAGGTTGCTCCTCTGCCTGTGCTGACTCCTCCTCTAAGCTAGTGGATCCACTGTCCTGCTCCTCCTCCTCACTATTCACATTGTATGCTGCCACATCAATATAATGAATCTCTCCCTTGCCCATGCACCTGTGACCCGGGATCCAAGGGTCTCTGCAGTTGAAGTAAAGCTTCTTCCTCATAAGCTCTCGCCTCGTCTCATCATCCAGCTTCTCCTTGCCCTTCCATTCTCTTTGGAATGGCTTCTTGTCTCGATCCTTCTATGGTACGAAGGGTTTGGAAAAGGGTTTAGACTTTGGCATTGAGTCTGCCAAATCTCGAGTGCGTAGGATGGCATCTTGCAAGGTGTGAGGCCTGTATGCCTTCACCCATCCTCTCAAAGGCTCTGTGAGTCCCTTTGTGAATAACATGATCGACCTGGGCTCTGATATATCTGTCACTGCCACTGCTACCCACTGAAACTCCGTGATGAACGCCTCCGCTGTGCCAGTTTGTCTCAACTGGGCTAGATCCTTGAAGTGGATCTCAGGATCCCTCCTGTCAAACCTGTCCATGAGTCTCTTTGTGAACTCTCTGTAGGAGGTGATGTGACTGTGATGCAACATCACCGGTCCATGATGCCACCACTCGTGTGCCTCACCCTCCAAGTATAGGGTAGCGAAACTGATGGCCTCTGTCTCGGTCATCTAGTTGAGGTTGTAGTATGTGTCTAGCTTTTGTACCCAAGCTCTGGTGGTGCATTTGGATGATCCGTCAAACGAAGGTATGGTGAGTTTACCAACTTTCTGGATGAAATCAATATTATGCCCCTGTTGCTGCTGCTGTCCACCTCTCTGTAGTTCTTTGGGGTGGTTCCTAAGTCTGAGTCCACAATACTCGACCAGGGTCATGTCCTGATGAAAGTCACGGCCCAATGTTGCATACTCCCTCCTATACTCTGCAATGTCCTCCGCCTGAGTGGGTGCCCTCTGTGCTATCAACTGCTGTGCTGCTACTGGAGGTGCCCTCTGGAAAATGGGGAACAATGGCTTGGGAATCCTACTCGAAGAGGTGTATTTGCGAGTAGGAGACTGGGGTCTACTGCCTACCCCTGAGTTCCCCTGTGCTGCATGTGGGGCTTGTGTGCCCGAGGTGCCCATTATGGCTAGTCTATCGGCCATCTGTGCCAAGGACTGAGTCATGGCCTACTGACTGACTACCAGATTGTCGAGTACCTACATGAAGGCTGCTTCTAGGTCCATGGGGGCCTTACCATTGCCCTCTGGTCTCTCATATCTGTCTCCTAACATCCTCTCCGCCTCACGCTCAACCTCTCGCTCTGCCCTTCTCTCTGCTTCCCTCTGTGCCTCTTCCTTTGAGTTGGGAGGAAAAGGGGGAAAATCAGATCTAGGTCTTCCCTCCTTGCATCTGTTGTAAGTGACATATTCGCCACCTACGTGCTCACGATCCCCTGGGTCCTCTGCTGCACTCATCGTCTTTAGTCACAGGCTAGTAGGACTAAAGCTCTGATACCACTGTAATGTTCCTGACTTGGCTAGTCTAGGAAACTCTGCTAATGTGTGTGTAGGATTAATTGTTTACAACATATATATGATCATACAAATAACAAATGCGACAAAAGACTGCAAAGTTTATATTATGATATCTCTACAGAGTACAAATGCCGAATGCAGCTGAATAAAAATGAATCACTCGGCTACATCAAATGACAAAAGGATCTTAGCCGGAATACAATAAGCAAACTAAATGATAATACCTGATAATAGATGAGCACTGCGGGATCAATGGATGAGATGGAACTATGGCAACTCGCACGATAACTGTTGAAAGTTCGGAAAGTTCCCCCTGGTGGCTAAACCTCTCGGAATGGCCTGGAAATTGTCCCAAATGGTGCGTCCTGCTCCAGCTCTCAGTCCTGGTGACTGATCGACCCCTCTGCTGGTGTGTCTGGACCCCGGATGGATCCCCCTGGGGGAATGCACCCCTCTCTCACTAAAAAACTGCGCCCTAGTGATTCCACTGTTGGAATCGACTGAGATGTGTCTCAAAATGACCGCCTTGGCCTACTGTGAAATGGGTCGGAAGGGTCTCCCTGGATCTGATCTGATGATCACTCGAGAACCCCAAATGTGTCTGCCCAAAGTGCCGCACTCCCAAGTCTGGAAATGCGCCTCAGATAATTCCTCCATCGAAATCTGACGAGGAACCAAGCAAAAGATGCACCTTGCCTTCCTCTCAACTGGGTCGAAGGGGAATCTCTGAACTCTCCCTGGATGGGACAAGTCGATCCACTGAACCTCCTCAGAAGCTGCGCCCTCAACCTGAATAAGTGCGCCCTTGCTGCTGGAACCTGTGTAACTGCTGCTGAAGAATGATGGAAGACCTGGATGATCTTCCCGGTGACTAGGGTGTGTCTTTCAACACCAAAATCAGCCAACTGGTGTCTTCCTCCTGGAATCCACTGAACTATCTCTCCTGAGATGCACCTCTCTCCTCAATGATAAGTCAAAATCTACATAATGATGAATTAGGTTGTTGACCCTTCTCTTATAGCTTTTCGAAACCCTAATTTGCTGCTGAAACCCTAATTCGCTGTTGACTTCTAATTTTAGCTCGTTTGTTCTATTTTTAGCTCAAATTGGCTTAAAAGTTCTTTTAACCACTTTTAGCTCAATGTCACTTTCCGAACATAACACCTTTGACTGGAGTGACCTCTAGTAACCCTGTTTACCCCTTTCTGGCCCTGACTATAGTCTAATTGGGCGGTTTAGACCATTAAGCCTCCTCTCCGGAGCTCCTATTTGGAAAGGGACATTACAACATATACACAATAATAAACGCACAAACATAAAGAGAACAATAAATGTTACTTATATTAGAGATATGTTGCAGCAAGTTCATACACGGGAGCCCAAGATGGGCTATCTGTAGTTTCATGTACCATTCTCTCTTCTAATTACCTCTTATTACTTCAATAGATAGAACCCCTATGTTCGTTATGGTGGTGTAACCACCTAACCCCTAGTCGAACATTAAATATAGACTTGGTCACATGTCACTTAACGTATTAAGTGACTTTCATATAACACTCAACATATCTATATTTTCGTGTTATATTCTAACAATTTTGTGTATGCACCCTAAAATCCATGAACTGGAATGAAGGAGAATTTTGACAACTCCTGCCAAGCCAAGGCATGGGTACATTACAAAGTGGTATCAAAGTGCGATCATATGCTAAGGCCTTTGGATGGTGTTGAGAAATATAGCTCGACCATGGACTTTTGCATAGGTTTAGTATGAACGTGCAAGAAGTAGTTCAAGATTTTTCGAAAAGTAATTCTATTTTGTAATTCACTTTAGTAAATACTAAAAAGTGAAAAGTCTTGTTTTTAGCTGTTAAGTCTAATAGAGTGTATTTCATGCATTTATGACTTAGACTAGGATTAATCTCAAAAATAGATTACGGTTTTGGTAAATTAGGGTTTCAGGTAAAAGTATAAAGACAGGTCAAGATAGAGGGTTTAGATACAGTTGAATAGTTGAGCAGGTTGAGCGACCAACACAAAGAGAGTGAGAGACCAAGGACTTAGGAAAGAGGCATTTTCGGGCTGCAGGAAAAGGCGGTACAATTGTATGGACAGTCCATACAGTTGCATGGACAGAGCAGTACAGTCTGTACAATTGCACAGAGAGAGCCGTATAGTCTGTACAACCAAGGTGTACAACTATACAATAGGTTATACTTTCTCACCAGGCCGTACAAGCTCAGTTTAGGTTGATTTGTCGATCGTGCAGCTGCTGGTTTTTAGCATATTGTGGAGGTTTCATTTTAAGTTTTTTGAAGGAATGCAAAGCTGAATTTGAAGGAAAAATTATCCATGTATGTGTGAAATTGTTTTATGCTTTCGCTATTTGATTTCTAGCTATTGTGTGATTGATGGCATGGTCTGAAATTTAATTTCTTTCTGCATTAATTAAATTCAGCAAGTTATTTGTTTAATTGAGATAATAAGGACATTAGTCATCTAGGCTTGGAATATTTACATGGTATCAAAGCTATTTCTTTGTTTGAGATTCTCAAGGATTTCCAGTGGTAAATCAATTGTATGGAAGAAGGACCAACGATTAGAGGGTTTCAAAACTAATTTTCAGATTTGGGAGTTTGTGCAGTAGATCTCAGAGATGGCATTAGCTAGCCTCGGATTTGAGGACAGATTGGATGGTGCCTCAATTTTTTTTATCATGGAATGTGAGGGTTACACTCTTACTAGAAGAGAATGATCTCTAGGACATTGTACCTTCACCTACAGATTTGCAGAAGTTGGCAGCTCACGAGAAGAGGGAAGTGAAGGCCAAGCGGATGATCTTGGATGCCATAAAGGATCATTTGATCTCTCATATATTCGAGAAGAAGACAACACAGGAGATGTTCGATGCCCTAGTAAGTCTCTACCAAAGTGAGAACATAAACATGAAGATGATCTTGTGGAACAAACTCATTCCATAGAGATGACCAGATTGGACTTAGTCACTAGTTACCTTATAAGGTCACATAGGTTCATGATCATCTTGCAACAGTTGGGGAGAAGGTTGCAGATGAAGAGCTAGTGAACATGGCATTGAATAGATTCCCAACTTCATGGGAACCGTTTGCCAAATGTATTTGTGCTCGGGAGAACCTTCTTAACTTTGAGAGGCTGTGGGATGATTGTATCTAGGAGGAGACTCAGATGGAGTCAAAGGCCAACAAGAAGGGTGGTGATGAGAACCTAACTCTATTTGGCTAGTCAAATAAGGGTAGAGGTATAGGACCTAGCAAGGGTAAGGGAGAGAGTGAGGAGTCAACCTCACAACTAGGAAAGAAGGACTTGAGTAAAATCAAGTGCTTTATTTGTCATAAGCATGATCATTATGCATCACAGTGTTTAGAGAAGAAGGGCAAAGGGAAGCAACAACAGAAGTAGGTAGCAACCTCTGTAGAAACTTTTAGACGAATGAGTCCATTGCCAAGTTCGAGAAGGATTTCTTGCCTTTCTACAAGCAAGATTATGAGGTTTGCGTGGTATGTGGATAGTGGGGCATATCGACATATGAAATCAGCCTGACACTTATTTTCTAGTCCGAAGAAGTAGGACTTAGGAGTAGAGGTTGAGCTTGGCGATGATGCCAAGTACCTAGTGGCAAGAGTTGGTACTATTCCCTTCCATCTTGAGTTAGGTAATTCTTTAGATTTTGATGATGTCTCATTTGTAACAGGTCTTAGGAAAAACTTGCTTTTAGTTTCGGTTATGGAGGATAAGGGCTTTGCAGTGGAGTTCAAGACCAAGCAAGTCCTCATCATATCGAAGGAATCTAGCCCAAATACAACTTAAGTAATAGGGGTTAGAGATGGCAATTTGTATAGGTTGCAGGGTGAACTTGTTTGAGCCCTGGTGCATAATAGTGACAGCTTGTGCGAGTTGTGGCACAAGAGGATGGGGCACCTGCATCACAGGGCGTTGCCTATTATGAGTGAGATAGTCACAGTTATTCTAGAGTTTAGTACCAAGCAACATGGTGTATGTAAAGAGTACACACTTGGAAAGCATGCAAAGGCTTCTTTCCCAAGAAGTGAGCATAGGTCTAAGGGGATTCTAGACTTAGTACATTCGGATGTTTGTGGATCGATGTTAGTAGTGTCAATTACAGGAAGCATGTACGATGCTTCCTTCATTGATGACTTCTCTCGCAAGACTTGGATCTACTTCTTAAAGATTGAGGATGTGGTCTTTAGTAGGTTTCAGGAGTTCAAAGCTCTAGTTGAAAACTAGATAGGAAAGAAGATCAAGTCTTGAGATCGGACAATGGGGGTGAGTATACCTCCAAGGATTTTGAGTGTTTCTGCAAGGAGTCAGGAATCAAGAGGGAGCTGGTTATTCTGTACAATCCGCAACATAATGGGGTTGCAGAGTAGAAGAATCCATCCATCATAGGGGCTATTAAGGCCATGATTCATGACCAGGACTTGGCGTGTTTCTTTGGGCAAAGGCATGTAACATAGTAGTCTACGTCCAGAACTAGTGTCCTCATAGGATCTTGGGGGACAAGACATTAGTGGAGGCACTCACTGGTGTAAAGCCAAAGGTGAGTCATTTTTGCATCTTTGATTGTCTAGTTTATATCCATGTACTAGTAGAGAAGAGGATCACGTTTGGATCCCTCCAACAGGAAGGGTTTATTTGTGGGTTACAATGAGATTTTAAAGGCTTGTAGGGTTTATATTCTAGAGTAGAGGAAGGCAATTGTAAGCAAGGATATAAAGTTTTTGGAAGACTTTACATCTAGGAAGTCTTGTGAGCCTATTCCAGTGACAGAGGATGAGGAGCAGGAAGCTCCGAAGGTTGAACCTGGGTCACTAGCGGGTCACCTTGTACATGAGGAGGACAAATGGCATCTAGATTTCGCCTTTGCATGAAGATAATGATGGAAGAAGGTGGCATGTGGCACTATAATCATCTAGAACATTGTATCCAAGCATTTTTCTATGGGCTTATGATCAAATTCGCTCCCCTAGTTAGTTATATTTTCTTAGGAAAATATTATTTTATTGGAGAGGAGAGTTGAGCTAAGACCTATATAAAGGTTTTCTCTCTTCTTTTTGTACTTGGAAGTTGATTGAATGGAACAAACTTGTGAGCAAGTCACTCCAAGCATTGGATTAAGGTAACTTTGTTGTAAGTTATGGTTTTTTCATGTTTGTATAATCTTTTATGTGTGGCATATGTTCTAGGTGCATATCTAGTAGGCTTGTGATTGTAGGTCGAAGTGTAAAAGCTAAATCTAGGAGCAACCTTGTTTCTTGGAAAGGAGTTAAAGTATTAAAACTCTCATTGTGAGTGCTTGCTTGCACCTTGCCAAGAGGAAAGGGGTTTTAAGCCCAAGACCTCTTGTTTTGAGTAAAGGCTTAACCAATACCTAGACTAGTTTGTTGTGGAGCTCCTATTGTGAGTCCCATCCCTTTTTACTTGTAGATTCATGTTTACTAAACCTTAGTAGAACACCCTCTTAGATTGCAACCATGACCTCCATAGCCCATAGCCCAAGGAACATGGCACTAGATCCCCTTTCATCCATCATCCCCAATCTTTTCACTTTCCATTTCCTTTGTTACATTTGTTACTAGAGCTCTCTTTACCTTCATTTCATACGACAAGAAGTGAGCCTAGCAACCATAGGGAAACTCCTCTTGACTTAGGTCATTCCTTAGTCTAAAATGCAAAGGAGTGATGGTGAGGTGACAATGGTCGTCCTCCTAGTTGCACATGTCTCCATCTAGGTGTTACGACTTTTCATCTTTGGATGTGAGATTGTGTGTCAACAATCCCTAAGCAAAATTGTTTGGCCTATTGTACATAGAAAAAGGAAGCTGGTTGAAGTACCTGAACAAGGAAAATTATTAGTGACTTGTTACACTTAGGGAAAAGCTATTGTATCAATAGTGAAGTGGAGATATTAGTATCAAGTTTGAATAGGGTGTATTATAATTCTATTTGAAATTCACTAATAATTAGTCTCTTAAAGGGTTGACCCTTCTTGCCAGAAATAGGATAATTTAAAATTCTTGTATATTATGAATGAATGGATGTGTTAAAATAGAAACAATTTTTAATAGATATGACTCTATGAGAGATCTTGTTAAAGCAACAACTTGTAGACATGCTATCTATCACAAGTAAATGCTACCATTTAAGGTAAGCTATTGTGAAGTTTGCTCCTTAAGTTTTATAGTGCACCAATTTCCTGTAGAGTCTAAAATATAGATGTGTGCCTCCATGAAACTTGAACCTAGGATAAGAGGGTAAACCGTAAGAGTGGCACTTTCTTACTGGAAAAATGATTGTTCTTCAAACTTCAATGAACATTGGTTTATCTGAACCAGTCTTCACACTGTTTTTAAGAATATATTTTAAATAATGAACTTAGTTGCACGATTGCAGTGTTTGGAGCCTCTTCTTTTTTCCTTCTTTTTATTTTCAATGTCTTTGTTTCTGCTTCCTGACTTGTAATCCTAGAGATTTGTGGTTCTTTTATATAAAAAATATATTATATAAAAAATATATTGGAGACTGTTAATTTAAATTCTGTCTTGCTTCTCTTTTCCTTTTACATCAACTTTATTGTTTGGGCAACTCAAACCACAGAATCCCAGATTTATGTGTTTTGTTCTTTTCTAAATGAAAATGCCTGTATTTAATCTGCTCACTTCAAGTAAGGTCTAGTATCAGTAGGACTGGAGTTCATCATTCGTGTACATTATCTATTATGTAATCTGGAGTTGATTGTTTCTACCTGAACTGGTTTCATGCAGCTATATGGCTTTGCATATGCAGGACCCTTTGGGCACTTCCTGCATAAGTTTATGGATTACATATTCAAAGGCAAAAAGGATACAAAAACAACTGCTAAAAAGGTAACATACTATGTTTGTGCCTGAGCATGTAGATGCAACTTTGTCTTCGAAATTGTTGGCTTTTCTAAACATTGTCATTGTTTTGCAATCCATGGAAATTTTATGATCTTGATGCTGGCATGGGCTATTTTAGCTTTCAAGCATTAAATTCCTACATAGGTTGTCTGTGCAGTTTTACTTGTGCATTTTTAAAGAGTCCAATTTAACTAACTGATGTCCAGAATAGGTATTTTATCCTTTGTACCTAGCATCATGTTCAATTGTGTTTGCCTTTGAAGTAGCTGAAGTTCATTGTGAATTGCTGATGAATTGGGTTGATCTTTCAGGTTCTGCTGGAGCAACTGACTTCTTCACCTTGGAACAATTTTTTTTTCATGCTTTACTATGGATGGATAGTTGATGGTATGATATTATCTAAAGTTTTCAATGGAGGGTTGCAACATTAGTACCAAATTCCAACCGAAGTTGCATCTGAGAGGAATAGTAAAATGAAGTCTCAGACAAAAAATTCATCCATTAGGTTAAATCCGTTTTTTGTATCTGTTATGCACTCAATTTGAGGAGATGGAAAACAGAGCAGTTTTTGCTTTATGAAAAATTATTAGAGCATCGTAATAGTCAGATGTCCACTGATTTAGCCTATTGAATGCTTTTGAGTCCTCTATAGTTCAATTTTTTTATTACCTTGCCTAAATAGGGAACTATACAGAAGCCATAGAGTGAATAATTTCTGATGAAATCACTTCTTCCATCGGCTGCTCTGCTGCTCCTGTTCTTCCTTTGTTTTATTTTTTGATTTATTACTATCACTGCTCAAACTTGTTACTTGATAATGGTGTTATGAACTAGACTGTTTGCTGGATAATGGTTTGGTATGTGGGAGCTGCTTTAATGCTGGTTTCTTTCCAAATTTCCTTTAACATTCTCTTTTTGCAGAACTGTTTTCTCTTCCCATCTTGGGAGTTTCCTTGCTGGGATTACAACACTAGCTCTCAAATGCAATTGGTGATAACAAAAGCAGAATGGACTTATTATCACCTGGAAATACCCTGGAACCAAAGGACCCAAAGATGTCTGGATAACTTAGGGAAAGTGCTAATGTCACCTTGCACAAACACACTCACTTTGAGTTAGTTCTTTTCTAACTTCCGGGGGGGAATCCTTAGGTTGATTTAAGGTGTCAATAGTAGATTCTTGGGGGTTAAGATAGCCTCAAATCTGCAATAAAAGCTTGCTGATCTGCACTGTAAAACTCAGAAATATGCAACTAAATTGACAAATCAGCAATGTAACATCCTCAGTTTTAATCCCTGCGAATTATAATGTAACTTTATAAATGTGAATTAGGTTGGTGAGCCGATGTATTGGGGTGAAGAGACCGTATTGATTTAATGTGTCTGGTGGCCGAATTGTATATTATGTGCATTGAATTAATTAATAAATATAGTAATTGCTAACTGCAATACAAGAGGGATGAAAACGATGGGGGCTATGATTCCACAAGAGAGTGGGGTCCAAGGGGGAATTATGCATGGGTATTAATCCAAACCCACATTCTTGAATTTTATTATCATTGTGTATAAACCTTCAAATTGCGATTGAGTGTTCCCAAATCCAATCATTAAACTCATGTGAGAGGGTGGGTGTGAGGAGTTACATCCCAGAGTTATTGGGAGCATAGGGTTGAAGTATAATCATCTTTGGGAAGAGTGAGAGTCAAGCAAGCAAGGGAGAAGAAGGGAAATTCGTATGCAAAGGGGAGACACGTTTTTACTTGCAGATTTTGGGCAGCAATGGGGGAGTAGAGTGTTGGGAAGAACACCATCCATACTGTGCTTGAAGGCAACCATTGTTTGGTTGTGTTTATGCTGAGAAAGAGGCTTGTTTACCTGTAAAAATGGGTTGTAAGCTTGTAGTGTGTTTCCTGTTGAGGAAATGGTTCAAGAGTCTTGTGAAGGCTACTGTGAGCACTCTTAGAGCAACTGAGAGATTCCTGGCCAACTGAGTGCATTGGAAACCCTGATAAACGAATGGTATAGCTCGAGGGACTGTGAGTAGTGAAGGGGGTACATTCCTTGGGTTGTACAGGTTGTGGGGAAAAGAGATGGAGGATTGGAACTACCGTGGGGAGTAGAACTTGGATTTTGGGTTGCTGAGTGTGGAGTGTGGACAACCAGGAGGGCCAGATCTCCTTGTGGACTCATAGCCTCAGCTCAGGGGCAGCCTGCTGTTGAGAGAAAATGAACACTGAACAACAGCGCCTATTGCTGGGAGGTTCATCCTTCGTACGCAACCAGTTGGTTAATTATTAACAGATAAGTTCTCTGTAATGTTATTATGTTTATTCCGCTGTGCAAATGGTTTATATGAATGTTGTGTTTTCTGTTTGCTTGAACAGTTGCATTCATGGGTAAATTTTATTTTGTAGTTGCATGATTTAGTTGGCATGCTGTGTGCATGTAGATTTTAAAATGGCATCAAGTTATGCTAAGTTGTTTTTGTAGTAACGGGACTCGGCTTGAAGGCTGGGTAGTTACAAGCAAGCTTAAATCTGTTAGAGTATAAGGTTTCAATAATGTAATAAAGTCACATTGTATAAGTGACTAATCATTAGGAATTTAGTTTAATAGATGTCATGTCATTAATAGGGTTATTTATAGAAAGTGGTTAGATTAGGTTGTTAGGTCTTGCAACTCTATAAAAGAGATCAATGTTATTGTACAAGTGCAGTCCACAATTAATGAAATAATTCTAGTGTTATCATTTGTGTGTATATCCTTTGTGCTATGTGATCTATTTCACTATATGGTATCCTGCCCTAGCTGCTATCAAAAGAGCTGCTGTTTCAAGTTTAAGAGAGTTGCCTTGTTTGCTGCCATGAATGAAAGTTGCCATCAAATAAAAGGGAGCCATCGACATATCAAATAAAAGAAGTAGGAGCCACCATGAACAATTGAGTCGTCACTTATGATAGCTCATGAGTAAAGGTAACCGCTACACAATTTATTTGCCACGTGAAAGAGGAAAGGTGCCCGTGAAGAATAGGGGTTAGTTGCCAAAGTTTTGAGGGCCTGTAGACAAATAAAAGAGTTGTTTGCCATCAAATAAAAGGAGTTTCCTTCCTGGGATTGAAGGATTAGAGCCACCCAACTGTTAAAGGAATAGCCCCTGCTAAGTCCATTATACAGATGTTGTATCAAATCAGAGAGGGAGCCACCGTCTCAAGTCAGAAAGGGTTTCAAAGAAGAGCTTCCAAGCTCTGATTTGTCATGTCTAGCACACCTAGAAGAAACAAAGAGCGACAAAAGTAGAAGAAATCATGGAGCAGAGTTATTTATGATAGACGGGTAATTTTCTGCTTATTTTCATTTACAGTCCAGTAAATATATTTTCAGAAGATTCATAGAGCATACGTTTTTCAGAATACATTGTGTTACTGTTAGTTTCCATAAAAGCTAATAGTTCTCTAAGAATGGAAACTCCCCTAGAAAAATTCACTGTGCTCAATTTTCACACCTAGAAGGTGAACATTAAGATGCAATTGATGAGTACAAATTTGTGGGGAACAGTCAAAGGAACTGAATGAGGTTGGACAACATGGGTTTGCAAAGTAGGAGTGGATGATGTCCTAAAGGGGAAGTTTAGAAAAAGAAGAGGAAAATAGAATGTAGCTCTGACAATTGAAATGGAAGTATCATCCAATATTGACTATGAGTTTGATGACAATGAAACAGAGGAGGTTTTTGTGTCTTGAGAGGCCAAATCTTTGAAGATAGAAGGGATTTAGAGTATATGTAGTTCAATATGGATTGCTGTCCAATAATTTGGGAGATCCAGAATTCAGGAGTTCGAGAATATGAGATTCAGGAACTCAGGAATTTAGTAGAGTTGGAACTTGAGAATCATACCTTTATGAGGGTGATGAGACAACTTGATGGAGTACTTGCATGGTCCCAGAACTGTGGAGAAGAGAAACTTCTTAAGACGTTTGCTTTTAATGTTTGGTTATCATTCAAGTTTTTAATAGTTAGTGTTGTAGCCTTAAGAGGGGGTGTTAGAGTATAAGGCTTCAATAATGTAAGGAAGTCACGTTGTACAAGTGACTATTCATTAGGAATTTAGTTTAATAGGTGTCTTGTCATTGATAGTTGTTATTAATAGGATTATTAGTAAAAGGTAGTTAGATTAGGTTGTTAGGTCTTGCAACTCTATAAAAAGATCAGTGTTTAGGTCTTGCAACTCTATAAAAGGATCAATGTTTATTATACAAGTGCACTCCATAATTAATGAAATAATTCTGTGTTATCATTTGCGTGTATATCCTCTATGCTACATGATCTATTTCGCTATAAAATCATGACTTTATGATTATAGATGATAAGACAAGTAAAAAAAATTATAAATTCGCTATAACATTTTCTTGTTTCTGCAATAAATGTTGGAAAACAAGTAGTGGGTGTGGTCCATAAATTAAGGAAAACACTTTAAAGACTGGAAATCTGAATATGTATGATAAGGCCAATGAAAAGTTCAATATTTTGTGTTGAATTTGAAGCAGCTGCAAGAGCCATTCTCCAGGAGAATGGCAAAGACCCTAGCTGAGATCTAGGGCCCCCAGTGCACTCCTGGGGATTTGGTTTGGGACCAAACAGTCAGTGCCATGG
>ML785439.1:8063-27855 GCA_009831015.1 Picea engelmannii
TGTACCATATCATGCATCAACCATATACCATATCACTCATGATATGTCTCAATCATGCCATACACCATGTAACATACAATATTGTCAATGAAGTGTCACCAAAATAACCAAGATACCAAGATAAACAAGATGTGCCACTAATAAATGTACCATAACATCACCAATGTGTAACTCAACATGTACCGAGAACATGCCTCACACCATACACCAAATATGTGCCTCAAACATATACCAATGCCTCAACAAGATACCAAAGGCATTACCATAACATCATCAACATGTAACCGAGATGTATCTCAAACCACGTGCCTCAACCATTTGCAAATACATCCAAGATATGCACCATCAATGTACCTCAACAAATATACCTCAACCAACATGTACCATACATCCAAGATGTGCCACAAGACATATACCAAAACTCACAAAGGCATGCCTCAAGCATGCTCCACAATATCACCAAGATGAAACCTCATAACAGATAGAATAACATACCTTTTACATCTATAACTGACCCAGTACCTCTGATCCTGATACACATACTTGTATCTTTACCTCAGTCCTCAACAACCTGGCACTAGCATATTTTCCCTCTTTTATATTTTCATCACGAGACTAAGACTGTTGTCTAACAGGGCCTCGTGTGATGAGCCCAAGACAACCCGTGGGGGTGACTCACATTAGACCCTCAAGATGACTAGTGAGGGCCTGCTTAATTAGGGTTACAGAAAAAGCCTAGCTCTTTGCAGCTCCAAAACTTTCGCTCTTCCTTCGCACTTTCTCTGCTACCTAAGATTCTCCAATAAACCAAAATATTCTCACAAGATATATATTCAATGAATGTGTGTGTACTTATGAGAGACTCCTTGAGGTGTATTTATACTTTTTCTTAGTAACCTCTTTCCATAACTTTATGGCTTCTTTAATTTCTTGTTGCAACCACTTTACCCTTTCATTAATTAACTTGTAACCAATTAGGGGCTTCTTAACCATTCTTTGGGGCTTACAACTTCATGAGGGCATATCTCCCTAATTTTGAGGAACCATGTGGCGTACCACCTATCACCGAAAATGACATGATGAGTATTATCCATCTATGAAGGTAATAACCACATTTACATTGTCGTTCATTTCCTTATTCCTCGATAAACTTCGAGTTCCATAACCACACCTCTAGGGATTCTTGTATACTTATTCAAATGCACCCATCACACTTGTTGGCATCGACCACTCTTGTTGACATCAATGAAAACTAACTTACCATCAATATCAATCACATATCTAGGGTATCTTGAATGCTCCAAGGGTTGACATCAATGACAACCAACTGTCCAACAATATCCCCCTTTGGAATTGATGGAAACACTCATACTCCAATACTCATGCCCCCCTATGATCATCACTCCTCATCAATGTTTCTCTCCCCCTTTGAAATCAATGGCAAAGTATATCTCTCCTTGGGGCTGCTACCCCTATCTTCATGCTTCTATTCTTTCTCTTCACATGTTTATGTCCTCATGTTTCTTCCCAATGTTATGCATATTCTCTTACTCATGTCTTCTATACCTGATAAGTATCTCACAAATCCATCTTTGTCCATATGTCACACATTTTCCATAACTCTATTACTAAACTATCCACAATGTTGACCCATCTATCACTGTACTATTATGAAGGCTTCTCTACTGCAACTGATCATCACATATTCCTATTTCTAAGACTGAATCAAATATTTCCACTGATATGCAATACAACGTTGAACCTATAATGAATATATCCCTTCCTAGAAAGTATGTCAATGATATTCCTATGATATTTTCATTGGAACACTACTTCTTAATCGATCAATCTGTCATTCTATACTTCTACTATCTTGATTCTCTAAATTTGTGTCTGCAAACACTTCAAACTACTCGAAGGATGGTTCTTTTATCTGTAGTAGCTACTACATAAAATACCCTTGTTCACCATTCATATTTACTGGGAGCCTCTAAGTAGGATGGATTAGAACAATGGAGGATTCCGCCCTAATGCAAAGTAATCTTCCTCTTCATCTGGAGACTCATCATCTATCTAAACTCTAACTTTTTCTTTTTTTCCCGTGGATTCATTATGATCTTGCATTACAATTCCTGAGAGCACAATTTATTGTTCCTTCTCTTTATTCACCTACTCCTCTTTTCTTTCTCACACTATTACAATTTTTGTGATCTCTGGGACCTACTCTTCATTCACTTGTTCTTCTTGTTTTTCATTTCTTTTCAAAACCTTCATGTATTTGACATCTTCCTTTTTTCCTGTAGTTTTGTCCTGATCCTGAGAGTATGAATTTTGGGTATCCTTCATTCATCTATTCTTCCTTTACCTGTTCTTGTTTTCTTTTCCAAACCTTATTATATCTGATATCAATTTTCTCTTTCATAGAAGTATCCATCATGCTTCTACAATCACGATCTATATGACCAAAATTGTGGAATTTGTAACATTCAATGTTATGTGGATCCACATAAGCATTTCTTGCTTGAACATTTCTTCCATAAGCCCTACAATCTATAGCTTTATGTCCAAAGTTAGTACAAGTAAAAAAATGACCATAAGACAAACTTACATACATGGGAGTGAATGATCTTCTTTGTGGCGTAGTCCTTCTAAATTCCTGCCTTGGTTGATAATGATCTTCTCTTTTGTTGATTCCTTCATCATGATTGAATATTCTTTGTTGCTTGAATGTGGAAGGTCTTATTGAAGATGTATATTTATTATACTCATTTTTCTTTGATTCTTGTTGACCATGATTCCTTCCTTTGAGTACTTCTGCATAACTCTTACCCTTTTCTTCATTCTTACTTTTTGGTAACTTGGAGTGCTTCTGTTCATATTTCTTTACAAATGATGTGGATGTTTCTCTCTCTTCAACGTTCTTTCTGAGTTTTACTACTTTAACTCTTAATGTGACAACTTCTTCTTCAAGCTTCTCAACATATTCTTCTTTCTTCATCATTTGAATCTTCATGACTTCTTTCGTTCTCTTTGATTCTTCAAGTTGGATCTTCAAGGAGATGATTTCGTATTCAAGTATTCTTTCTTGTTGGCTGAATTCTACTTCAAGCTAGTTTAAATCCTCATATATTTCCTTGAGATGATTTTTCAAAATCTTCTCTCTCTTCTCTACTTCCTTTCTTTGTGCTACTGTTTCAACTTCTAGACATTGCTTTTCTTCCAACTAATTTTTGTATGTTTATTTAATCCTTTTGGCTTCTTCTATTTGGAATTATTTAGAACTTTGAAAACATTCCTTTATATTGATCAATTCTTTCTCGAGTGACGTGTTTTCCACTCTTTCTTTCTTTAGTTCATCTAAATCATTGATTAGTTCTGCTTCAAGATCTATTGTGCTTTCTTCACAATCTTTTTCTTATGAATCTATCTGACATGATGAGCATATTTCTTCTTGTTATGTACCTGCATATTCTTTAGCATTCTCTGGCTTTGTGATGGGAGCTTCCTCAAAATAAATATTATGTAGCTTATCCCAAAGTTCTTTAGCTGATGAACATTTTCCTACTTTCTCTTTTACTGAATCGGGTAATCCTTCCAAGATGAAATCCATCGCTATTTTGTTATTTCTTTTCAATTATTTATTGGTTGTAGTCTTCGGTTTCTTTGTAGAAGTGTATCCTATAATAAATAATTGTCAAACATCATACCCATGTGCCTGTAAAAATGTTTTAATCTTGATACCCCACATATCATATCTGATCTGGACATTCTGACCATCAAACTATGGTACTCCAATTTCAGTGTACTCCATGATATACCTTCCAGTGGTTAATTTTTTTCATTGAAGGAACCTACTATGATACCAATTGTTATAAATACTGAGAGGGAGGGGGGGGGAGGTGAATCAAAATGAGCAATTTTACCAATTTTCACAATATATAAACTTCAACTTTATCAACAATATAATATCAATGTATCATCTATGATTTCATTCAATATATCATGAGAATATAATCATAAGAAACATCACATAAACAACATCACATCAGATACATAGTACACCATAATTTACGTGGAAACCCAAATGGGAGAAAACCACCAAATTCTTTCTTATATATTGTCAAGAATACATTCATTGGAAGCACCAACTTCCCAATTATCTAGCTGCAACTAGAAGGAGGCTACAACACTTATTTACATGCTCCGACCTAAAGGAAGCTATAGCTCCCTGAATTCTCTAGCTCCAACCAGAAGGAGGCTAAAACCCACTGATTCTGAGGCACTAACCTGAAGGAAGCTCCAACTCCCTGAGTTCTTCAACACCAACTGAAAGGAGGCTACAACCCACTTTCCTTGCCCCATCCTGCCACCCTAAAATATAAGTGCAGAACAAACTATCACTACCACAATCACTGCCATTATCACTGCCACCGTCACTGTCATTGAAACTGTCACATCAAACTGTAACCTTTCAACCTATCATTGTATCAGACCCGTCACTGTCAACCTATCACTGTATCCAACCTGTCATATCGACTTGTGATTACCATTGTCATATCAACCAACCTGTCACTGACCCTGTCATTGTCACTGTCACTATCACTTTCACCAATATACCATCATAAACTAGATCCAGTCACATGGATACTAAAACCATCACCAAATCATGTACATCAGTCATCAACCATGTATATAAACCTGTACCAACATCAACATGTACCATTTCATGTACATCAACCATGTACATCATCCTGTACTATACCATGGATATCAACCACGTACCAAACCTGTACCATCTCATGCATCAACCATATACAATATCACTCATCATATGTCTCAATCTTTCCATACACCATGTACCATATGATATCATTAATGAAGTGTCACCAAAATAAACAAGATACCAAGATAACCAAGATGTTCCACTAATAAATGTACCATAACATCACCAATGTGTACCTAAACATGTACCAAGAACATGCCTCACACCATGCACCAAAAATATTCCTCAGACATATACCGATTCCTCAACAAGATACCAAAGGCATGACCATAACATCATCAACAAGTAACCAATATGTATCTCAAACCATGTGCCTCAAGCATGTTCCAATATATCCAAGATATGCACCAGAAATATACCTCAACAAATTAATATACCTCAACCAACATGTACCATATATCCAAGATGTGCCTCAATACATATACCAAAACTCACAAAGACATGCCTCAAGCATGTTCCACAATATCACCAAGATGCAACCTCATAACACATAGAATAACTTACCTTTTACATATGTAATTGACTTGGTTCCTCTAATCCTAATACACATACCTATAGCTTTACGTCAGTCCTCAAAAACCTGGCACTAGCATATTTTCCCTCTTATTGTCCTCGCGGGACTAAGACTATCGTCTAGTAGGGCCTCGCGTGACGAGCCCACGACAACTCACAGGGGTTCCTCGCGTGACACCCTCAAGCTGACTTGCGAGGACCTACTTAATTTGGGTTACAAAAAAATCCTACCTCTCTATAGCTCCAAAACTTTCTCTCTTCCTTCGGTCTTTCTCCGTTGCCTCATACTTGACCTTAGATTCACCAATAGACCAAAATATTCTCACAAAATAGATATTCAATGATGTGTGTGTACTTATGAGAGACTCCTTGAGGTATATTTATACTTTTTCTTAGTAACCTATTTCCTTAAATTTAGGGCTTCTTAAATTTCTTGTTTGCAACCACTTTACCCTTTCATTAATTGATTTGTAACCAATTAGGGGCTTCTTAACCATTCTTCGGGGCTTCCAACTTCATGAGAGAATATCTCCCTAACTGTGAGGAACCACGTGGTGTACCACCTATCAATGGAAACATCATGATGATTACTATCCATAGATGAAGGTGATACCTACATTTGCACTTTCGTTCATGTCCTTATTCCTCGATCAACTTTGGGTTCCATAACCACACCTCTGGGGCTTCTTGTAGACTTCTTGAAATGCACCCATCACACATGTTGACATCAACCAATCTTGGTTGAAATCAATGAAAACTAACTTACCATCAATATATATCACATATCTTGGGTATCTCGAATGCTCCAAAGGTTGACATCAATGACAACCAACTGTCCAACAAAAACTATTTCAAGTTGGTGATTGGGCTTTTCTCGTTGACTCCAAATACAAATATTTTCAAGGAAAATTTACCAATCATTGGCTTGGACCATATGAAATCCAAGAAGTATTTAATAATGGTTCATTAAGGGTGAAGAAAATTGTTGAAAGTGGAGTTTCATTTGTGATTAATAGGCACAGGTTGAAGCTCTACAACAAACCAATAATAGGATGACTTTATCTCTCAATTTTCTCAGCAAGAAGAGATGAAACTTCCAAGGAAAGGAGATGATACTCCTAGCCATATTTAATCTCGAATTCTACTCTTCAAAACAATATATATATATATATATATATATATATATATATATATATATATATAAAAGAGAGAAAGAGAAATTATATAAAAATAAATAAAAAATAAAAATAATAAATAGTTTAGTTATGAACACTAAATTTTCTGACGCAATCTAAGCTTGAATTTTTTTAGAAAAACAAGAAATTGGCTAACAAAAATTCTAAATAAAAGGCTTATTTGATAGACCTTATAGGTGGAGGAATCAACAGTTCAGTTTCAGAAGGAATCAATAAATAAAGGATGTGAAAACTAGTTTTGGGGTGAAAACCAGAATTCTGGCATCACTTGAATTTTTGCTTGAAAACCAAGCAATTGGCTGGCAGAAATTATCACAATGCAATAAATGAAAGAATATGATAAATATATTGTTAAAGATTCTATGTTTTCAGTAACCAACTCATTAGACTAGAGTGGATTTCTATCAAAAGTTTTAAGTCTTCTTCATTTGCAAAAATAAAATTTCAGAAGTTAGTATCAGATCTTGTAAAGAGTTTTCATGTTTACTATTCAATAAATAAAGAAGTTGCTATAAAACTTTCAGTAGCAGGAAATCTTCTTCTCAAGTTCAGAAACTAAGTACTAAGCAATGAAAAGACAATTACAACAAAAAGGAAATTGCTTCAAGAACTAACCCTCAGACTACACAATTTCAAATCCTACATCAACATCAAAAATTCAAGGAATGATCTAATCCAGGTTCATTGTTTTGATTTATTGATTCTAAATTCTAAATAAAATAAAATTTACCTATACATTTTGCCCCCTAACCTATCTAGCTTACCATGTATTTTACCTATTCTGTTACACCTCTCATATTATGTTACTATTCTATTCTACCTATCCTACTATACCATTACACCATTTATATCACATTTCCATCCATTTATATCACTATATTTTAAAACCATTCCTACCATTTTAATCTTACCATTGTTTCCCTATTTTACTTCATATTCCATATTCATATCCTATCTAAAACACTACCTACACTACCTATATTAGTTTCTATCATTTTTTTCATACCATTTATATATAACCAGTCATACACATATATATAAAAAAAAAACGTGACTTTAAAAAATCCAAAAGATTTTTGTGAGAAAGAGTTACTCTTTTCCTCACTGTTGATTCTCAAATTTGAAATTTAGAGAATGCATATTAAGTATTCCTCTAGCATTAATCAAACACAAATATAAACACTTTGAATTTCTAGATGGAAACATCATAAGGGTTTTGTGATGAAAAGGAATTTAGAAAACCTTCCTCTGATGACGAAGAGAACGAATTGCTCCAACATAAAACAAGCACTAAAGTTTCATATATGAAAGGAATTTTGAGGAGAAGTATATCTCTACCATGTAAATTCTCCAGTGTACATAATTGAACAAGGACGGAGCTGCAAAATAAGATACTAGGGTTTGTTGTTTAAAATAAATTTCTTCCTCTCCACAGAGAAAAAGAGTACTAAGGTTTAAGCTATAGGATTTGACAGGTCACCTATGAATTGAACATGCCATTATTCCTCGGATTTCATACAACGAAATTGTGCAAAATATTACCAGGTGGTAGAGTTTTAAGTTATTAAAGCTTTTGTTATTAAAATAATTGTTTCTCTGTGGCAAAAATAATTATTTCCTTTGTGGAAAAATGAATGGTTCCCTCTACAAATTTGTTGTCTCTGTTGCAAAAAAGAGATAGCAAGGATTTGTTGTCAACATAAACAATTCACCCATGTGTTATATGAGTCAAAATAAAAAAACCCTTTTCAACAAATTCGTAGCCAAATTAGCATTGTAAAAAAGGGGCATCGAATTAATTTGCTATTGAAATAAATTTTAGAGAAAATCCCTTTCTACTACAAGTTAGATCATAATGAAAATCCTTCCTTCAATGCAATAACAACTATAAGATTTGGGTTTTTTCAAGGATAATTTTTTTTGTAAAGGATTTCAAATTTTCACTTGGGGTTTCATTAATAAGAAACCTGAATTCAAAATTCGAGACAAAGTCTACATAAAAATAGAGAGAAAAATGAACTCAAGATTGGCATTGAAACAATGAGAACCTTGAATTAAGTTTGAAGATGGAACTATTAGCCTCATAATCCTAAAGTTCTATAGTCTAAGTATTTTCTAGTTTAAATGTTTTTAGAAATTAGTTTATTCTAGTTTGTTAGGATAAGGACACCTAGCTTCTATGTAAAGGAAACCTATCATACTCATGTGATTGGTTGTTCTCCTAACTTTTAGTTTAGAGTTTAGATATATAAACAAGCTCCTTCTTCTTCAAGTGAGGTTAAAAAAAGGATATCATAAGTCCTCACTTCTTATTGTAATCACTTTTTTCCTTATTAATAAAATTATGTGTCTGAGGAAACTTTGTAA
This sequence comes from Picea engelmannii, assembly GCA_009831015.1. Classification (NCBI taxonomy): domain Eukaryota; kingdom Viridiplantae; phylum Streptophyta; class Pinopsida; order Pinales; family Pinaceae; genus Picea; species Picea engelmannii. Next base: position 16,923 of record ML785439.1, read on the forward strand.
ACACAGTATCATAGCCATGGTCAAATTGTGATGGAAGAGAATTGGTGATGGATTGAGGAAGCAAAGAAGACGTCTTGACATCAACCCGATTCTCTTCAAACTCAAAAGAAACGGTAATGAGGTAATCTGTTATTATTTAAAGTAAGGAAAAATTAGTTTTTAATTGCAGATTTTTTCAAAATCAATTTGTTGATTTCATTTTAGATCTAATTCTCATTTTATTGTTGATTAGATTTCTAGAGCTATTTATATTGTTTAGAGTTATAAATCTACAAATTTATTGTATCTAAATCAACAGTTAGACTTGTAAATCTCAAGATCATAGTAGATCTATTAGATATCTGCATTGTTTAATGATCTTCCGATGCACTGCTATTTTTTCAATTAATTAAGAGGGATCATTTTGTAAAAAATTGCTTCAGATATGTTTATAAATCTTGCAATTTAAATTTAGAGTCGTAGATTCTAAATTTATATTTTCAAGCTTCTGCTATCATTGCATCATCAGATCCGAGATCACATTGAATCAGTTTTTTTCAGATCTAGACCATATTGAGGAATGTATCACGGACTAAATCCTGGATCGTATCGAAGACCGTATCCGCACTTGGATGTGGATGGATACCAGTGCATTTTTGGAGGACCATAATGAGGACAGTAACGAGAACTAAATCCTGCGTTGTATCTAAAGTCAACAGATTATTCTTGAGTACGCAGTTGATTTCGCCGTGCTCCAGATATTGAAGGATGAGAGCCCGGGAATCACTGGTACTCATGAAGAACCCCATGTGAAATGAGTTTATCGTATTCCCTTCACACAAGATTTCAAGCACCTCTTCACACAGATTTCCAGGCAGCCTTCGAGAGTGAACCCGAATTCGTCGAAAGGGATGATCGAATCGAATCTTCGAGTGTTGGATCTCAGCTAAACAAAAGTAAAGGTACAGTTCGTGGTTACATTGCCTCCATCGCACCAGTTGACTCAGAGTTTTCTGGTGTTTCAGCGTGAAGGTTTCATGCTGCTTTGAATCTGCACGAGAGCCAACACTACAAGTGGAGTTGAGGTTCTATTTTGCGCATGTTTTTTATTGAATGGGAAGTCACTGCAAATCGACTTTAGAATTGGTCGAAGTATCATGGTAGCGGCCCGAATCGACTTTAATAAAACAAAATGAGCGCCCGAACCTACCATTCCCGAAGATCCAAGGCGTGGCTCTCATTTCGGTAAATGTTCACTTTTTCTCCACTCTGCAACATCAATCGCCCAAGCCCATCTAAATTTCAAAATCAACAACGGAATGTGAGGAAATCATAGATATATACCTTGCTTGGTATTCGGTCCATAATTCACTCATACCCAACACCTGCCACTCCAAGATTCGCTCCACAAATTCGCTTGGTATTCAAGCATATTTTCACTGGTATTTGTTAACTTTTTGGGAGAAAAATAATTTGTTTTATATAAAGATGAGTGATAAGTGGATTAAAGGGAGACAATTGTTTTGTGTAAAAGGATTTTTGGTTATTAATTTTTTTTAGAAATGTTTAGACTTTTCTAGTTCAAGGGGGGCTACTTTTTGTTATTTTTAAAAGTCTATAAGTTTTGTAAAAATGGTCAAATTTTGAAAGTTTTGATTGTAACATTGAAGCTCAGAAGTCGAGAAGAGTCCAGTGAAATAATCTCTCAAACTTCATTTCCAACGATACTTTTAAAGGGTCAAAAGCCAAGCCCTTAAAAGTGTTCTTTTTGCGTGGATTGTGTACTCTTTTTTTCTGGTGCCTTGTGTCTCTCTTTTGATGTTTTTTGGATTATTCACTTGCAATCTTGAAATAAGACATTCTACCATCATATCTAAATTCATCAATCTATTGACAGAATCATATAAGTTATATGCACCCAAGAATAACAAATCTTGGAGTCGGCACATTAAAAACACTTTGATCTATAATGAATTATGGCGTGATATTTGTGATGGTGATACTACTCCAACTAAGCCAACCAACGCTACTTCTTTAGAAAAATGGAATTTGAAAGATGAAAAAGCACTTGCTTTGCTGCGCTCTTCTGTAATTGAACACATTTTTGTACGTATTGAGAATTCCAAAGATGCATGGTCTACTTGGAATCTATTCAAGAAGATTTTTGATACTCCTGCTACATCTCATAGAGTTGATCTACAAACGAAATTGCTTAAACAAATATTAACTGATAATGGTGATGTATTATAATACATTTCAAGGATTAAGAACATTAATGAGGAAAGCATTAAGGAAGATTTTCCTAAACTTGAAAATAGTTTTCTGGTCTCCATTGTGATAAATGGCTTGCCTCAATCTTATAGGCATTTTCTTGAGACTTTGCAAATAAATGATAAGTTATCATCTGTTACCTTTGATTCACTTAGTGAATTATTGGCTCAACATAGTAAATCATTTGTAAAACAAAAACAATCAAGAGAATATCTTCTTTTCACTAAAGCTAAAAGTTCTAAAGGAAGAGGAAAATCAAATTTTGGAAATTTTCAGAAGCAGTCTTCTAATCGAGGTCATGGCAGAGGTCATGGTCAATGTAAAAGTCATAGAAATTTTAATCAACAAAAATTTCAAAGTAATCTTCCCAATAATAATGCACAGTCAGGAAGAGGCAACGATTTCAATCAAGTGAGATGTAAAAGATGTTTAAAGATGGGACATTATGCATCAAGTTGTCTAACAAGCAATGATCAATTGCCAAAATTTAAGTAGACATCAAATTCAAATTCTCAACAATCAACTCAATATGTAAAGGATCAAGATTACCAGGATGATCAATATGAATATGTTTTTATATTAGTTCAACAAGAAGATTCATTTGAAAATGATTGGATATTGGAAACAGGAGCTACTCAGCATATGACTTATCACAAAGAAATTATCAATATGTTCAACTAAATCCCATCTATTTGGTTGATGATACAACTCATATACCTCAAGGAAAAGGTTCAGTGAAAGTCTTTCTCCTCGGAATTGGTGAAAAATGGATTTCAAATGTTTGGTATGTACCGACCTTTAAGAAAAAAAAGTTATCTTTAGTCAATATCTGACAAGTTGGACATCAAATCATCATGCAAGATGGTTTGGTCAATATTAAGTCAGAGAAGGATAACTTGAAAACAATAATGACAGGATATGAAGATGGTAAATTGATAAGAATTAAGGGAAAAGTTATCCCAATAAAGCATGATCTTGCAACAATAGTGAATTCTGAAATGTCTTCATTCAGATTATGCCATTTTCCATTTGGTCACTTAAACTTTGATAGTCTCTTGAAACTTAAGTCCCTAGATTTGGTAAAGGGTTTGCCAACTTTCAAGAGAGAAAATTCTAAGTGTGAAGCTTGTATTTTTGGAAAGCAAAAGTGAGAAGATTTTCCAACTAGCTCATGGCAAGCGATAAAGTATTTGTAGTTGATTCACAATGATATATGTGGACCAATGGAATATTCTTTCGATGGATGTCAATATTTATATTGTTCATTGATGACTACACTAGAATGACATGGGTGTACTTTTTAAAGGAAAAGTATGAAGCTTTTAAAAAGTTTTTAAATTTTCAACATATGGTTGAAAATGCAACAAGAGAAAAGGTTGCATCTTTGAGAACAGATAATAAAGGAGAATTCACTTCAACTGAATTCAATGATTATTGTCGAGACAATGGAATTAAGAGGAAACTGACAAATTCCTATATTCCACAACATAATGGAGTTACTGAAAGGATGAATAGAACTCCCTTGGGCATGGCAATATCTATGATGCAGTTTAAAGGGTTGCGCACAAAATACTGAGATGAAGTAGTCCATACTGTCATTTATCTCATAAATCGATCACCTACATCATCTTTAGATCGAAAAACACCTTATGAATCTTGGTATGGTTTTAAACCCAAGGTAAATCATCTTAGAGTTTTTGGCTCAACATGTTATGCTTTAGTTCCTAAGGAAAAGAGGACTAAATTAGAAAATTGAAGTATGAAGTGTACCTTCATTGGATACTCCGATGAAAAGAAAGGGTATAGGTTGCTTTCAGATGGAAAATTCATTGTCAGTAGAGATGTAGATTTTTATGAAAGTGAAAGTAAAAGTTTTGATGAGATTAATCATATCCTTAGTCGTTTAGAGAAGAAAAACACTAAGGGTAAAGGTAAGTTGAACAAGTCAAAGAAAACATTTTGTTTTGAAAAAGAATTTGTTTCTTAGTAGACATCTCTTCATAAAAAAATTCTTCTGATTCATCTAATAATGAAACTACAAAAGAATCTTCTGATATTGAAACTTTAAAAGAATCTTCTCCAACCTCAGATACTTCAAATGAAAGAAGAGCCTCATTTTTTGAAAATTCTCTGTTCAATAATAATGGTGATTTAGACCCACAATCCCCTCAACATAAGAAGCCAAAGTGGGCCGAACAAATTCTCAAATATGTTCATTTAGATGAAATTAACAAAACAAGAACAAGGGGATATTCAAGAGAAGAAGCAAGTTTTGCTCATGCTTCCACTGAACCTAATTCTTTTGTTGAATTAGTTGGACATAAAGAATGGAAGGAAGAAATGATTAATGAATATGATTCAGTACTTTCAAATGGGACTTGGAACTTAGTTGATTGTCCACATGATGTGAGTCAGGTAACAAAACCTTGCCATTGTGTTTTTCCTCATTCGAACTATTGAAACAAGATTTCGTTTCAAATAAGAAAATATCTGAGCATGAAGTCAAAAGCGAAGAAAGCATCGAGCTTACAGATAAAAATTCTCTCTCCTTATGTTTTTCTTCCTTTGAATGGTTAAGAGAAAATTATGAAATTTCAGAAAAAATAAGGACTTCTGACTATATTCACACTAGCATTGTTTTACATGAAAAGGTTGTCATCATTAAAGAACACCAACTACACTCACATGCATTGCACGATCATTACTTGGAAGGGTATTTCGATTCAGAATTTCAATCAGAGCTTAACCATCAGATTAAAGAGGAATTCGATCAAGAAATTTTTATCGAAGGTATTTTCCTTTCTCCTAGAACTAATGCAGATGTTCAGCAATATTACCCACAAGACAAGGTATTTCAAGGTTGCCTTTCTTCCCCTGAAAATGACGTAGTGATCCTATTTTTAAACAGCCTAGATATGGATGAATATTTTGAAATTTCACATATGAAAACTCCAAACAGTGGGGAAACCCTAGTGGAAGAATCTTGCCCTTCTATCTTGATTCCTGAAAAGGAGTCATTCTTTCATATAATTCGGGATCTCGAGACACATTATATGGGAAAGGTTTATGATCAGAATCTACCAACAACAATGCATTACAACGAATCAATGTCTGCACCAAATCTTTTCACGTCAGATGATGTTCTTCAACCATGGTCGCTTTATGACTAAGGAAATCCCTACTACCATATTTCTCAACAACTCTGTCATTTTTTTAGAAGTCAATGAGTTGAATCACCTAAAAACAAAAATACAATGGAAGGAGTAAAACACGATGATTGTTTTACACAGTCTAGAAGATCCATTTGCAATCTTGTTGGAAGAAATGAACAATACAAACGTATTTAATTTTTTGAGATTTGGATTTATGGATGAATCAATTAGCAGTAAGATGGATCTGGAGTAAGCTTATGCAAAGAAGACAAACAGTGGATAAAATTATTTCCTGGTTGCATTGGCATTTTGATTTCACTTGATTGAGTATTCATTTCAGCGTTTTAGGGTAGGTAGGAACGTATAAATAAGCTTGTTGGACAAGATTTTTTCAGTTTATATTTCCAGTATTGTGTACAGTCAGTTTCAACAGTATATTCAGTATCCAATTGAGAGCAACGTGTAGAGTTTAGACTTCAACAGACACTAGTGATATGGTAGGAGCAAGGTACATGCACATGTTTTGGGATCATCCCAATGGATCAGGCACTAGGTATACAAGTTCTTTGCTACCTCACAGAGAGGATAGCATCCCCGGTTGGAGCCTATGTTATCACCGTAACAATTTTCAGACAAGATCTAAGTCTCAGGAATTTAGCAAGAGCTACATTGTTGGGGAATCTTGATAGTTTGGAGAATTGATAATTTAGAGGATCGGGACATGTCTGGCGGCGTATAGACAAATACAACAGAGGCGCAAAAGGTATAACTCGATAGACCGTTGATTATAAAATGACCCAGATCAATGGTTGGAGCCCATATCGGGTGGTAAACTTGCACGGGACTTAACCATGTAAAGGAATACTGAGGAAACCATTGTGGTTTTTAAAATGGACGCACATCGCCTCCAGAATTACATCGGGGTGAAAGGCGGGTTGTCTGAAACCACTTTCACCAAAGCCCCAATGTCACATGTTCCTATATGTCAAATCAGACACTCGTGGGGTGCTAGTGGTGGCTGGTTGAAATCACCCCATATCACTCATTCGGTAATTCACAACTGTATAATGTCAGGTGAACGCAACCATATAACGAACTCGAAAGCTAATCATTTGAAATGGATTGGCCAAGTGTGGAAAATCAACGTACCTGTTAGTGAATCTGTGAGTGACTCATGATTGGAACTCTATAATTACTCAAATATGAAGGCATCATTTTATCCATAAGAGAAGTAATCTCCAATTTGCTCAAATCTATGATTTCTGTAAGAACGTTTCAGTGTCCACGAAATTGGGATACATGGACCAAGCTATATCCGGTGAAACCGGTCATTCGAGCAACATGGCATATTTACCTACAAGCAGGAAGGAGAGAGTAATTGTGCATATATTGGTGACTAAATTCCACACAGAACCCGCTACAGAATTAGGATTGGAAGTCAAGCTAAATCCCATTATGAGGGTTCTAGTCATCAACAGGCGAGCTGCAAAAAAGAAACGGAGAAAACGACAGAAGAAAAAAGTCGTAGCTGAAACGGCTGAAAGTGTTGGAGAGAATCAACCAATCTGGTTGGATACTCTAAAGGAGGAGATCGCTAAGATAAAATAAACTCTCAGGTGGAGATGGGCACATCCCAACAAGTTTTTCACAAATGGCACCTAGATACGATGAACCTGTTCCTAACGGTCCCTCTAAAATAGGGGAACGATTATTATAAATCATTTCTCATTTGTAACTGGTCTCTAATATTAGAATGAGGAGAAGTCTGAAATTTTTGTATTCCACAAAGAAACCTTCACTATATATATATATATATATATATATATATTATCTCGAGAAGATAGAAAAGGGGAAGAAGGGGAGCCTGCCCTTTGTGCAGGAAGACCTTTGTAAATTTTGGGCTAGAATGAATATATAAATGTTGAAGTGGATTGTGGACTGTTTATGAAAAGATTCTAACTGGTAGTGATATGAGTCTTATTTTACCTTCTCAGTATGTGTTTCCTGTGATCTTTTATTCCATATACATTTTTCTTCTATTTAAATCGGAGAGTTTAAAAGCCCAGAATTCATCATTTGATGCTCTTGGTTTTAGTGATTTAGACTATGTTTATCTCTTCTGAACTAATTCAGAATTCATTCCAATAATGATCTGATGTAGTTATGTGTTTCCTTTCCCTTTGATGCCATGCAATTTTTTCCAGATATAAACTCACACTTACTACCTGATTTAGCCTTTTCCTCTTAATAGTTCATAGATTTGACAATGCAATTTCCGTTCTAAACTCCATAGCCCAAATGTCATCTCTCTTCCTCCAGTCATTTTATTACAAACCCCTAAATAAATCAAATCTAGCCACTCATTATCCAAGAATTACCCAATGACACGAGAGAGCCCTCTCCAAGTTGAGTTGGATAGTGCTTCATCTCTAAAGCTAGTTGAAATAGTTACCTCTGTCATTTGTCTATTCAGCAGGACAAAATTTACAGAGTGCTAGCACAGCACAAGGTACAAACAATTGGTTGGAAGTCTCATTTATTTGAAAAATACTCGATCAAATTTGTCATATTCATTCAGTATATTTTCAAGGTTTATGCAGGAACCAAGGGAAAGTCACTGGAATTCAACAAAAAGGGTACTGAGATACATTTAAGGTAAAAATATTTTGGTCAATAAAATTTTTACACTTGTTGGATATTTGGATGTTGATTATGAAGTGGATATTCAGAACATCCACTTCAGGGTATTTAATGAATATGGGTTCAACAACAGTATCTTGGAATTGCAAAAAATAGATAACAATTGACAATTCTTCAGTAGAGGCATAGTACATATCAGCTTGGGAAGAAACATGTGATATTGTATGGCTACGTAGAATTTTACAAGATCTTGGTGAATCTCAAAAATCACCAACTACTTCATTGATCGACAGTCAGTCAGCAATAAAGATGGCCAAGAATCCAGTATTTCATTCAAATACTAAACATGTCAACACCAAGTACCACTTCATCAGATCGCTCATCATCAAAGACATCATCAAGCCTCAATTTTGTCCATGCGAAGATCAAAATTCAGATATTTTTACCAAACCTCTTGTTAGAATAAAGTTCACTAAGTTCAAATATGAACTTGGTATTTGTAAAAATGAACTTTCATATTAATGGGGGGATTGTTAGCCTCATAATCCTAAAGTTCTATAGTATAAGTATTTTCTAGTTTAATTTTTTTTAGAAATTAGTTTATTATAGTTTGTTAGGATAAGGACACCTATCTTCTATGTAAAGGACACCTATCATACTCATGTGATTATGTGATTGGTTTTTCTCCTAGATTTTAGTTTAGAGTTGAGCTATATAAACAAGCTCCTTCTTCAAGTGAGGTTTAAAAAAGGAGATTATGAGTCCTCACTTCTTATTGTAATCACTTTTTTCCTTATTAATAAAAGTACGTGTCTGAGGAAACTTTGTCAATAGGAACTTACCTTAAAACTATGAGAAATCAGAGTATGAAGACTAAGAAGAACCTAAGACAACGTTTGAAAATAGAGCATAGAGAAGGAATGACTTGCAAATACAATGACAATAAAATTTGAACATATGAGGTGAACTTTGAAGGTATTCATCCATAGAGTAATGTGACTTTAAGGAGAGTGGGTTGGATGAAATTCTTTGAGAAGTTTGATGGGTAGAATATTGAGGTCACGAGAGCATTTTCATAGTATTTTAATGGAGAACAAACAAAAGTAGGAAATTTTACCTTGCATATTTCAAAGCATTTTATTTCACAAATGACAAGCTTGCCACAAATCACAAGATTGCCACAAACAAACCAATGGAGATGATGTCATGGACACCTTTTTTGTTGAGAAATAGAAAAAATAATTTGAATTGGCCAACAAGTCTTTTTAGACTATGGCTCAAAGATCCTTGGAAGGATATTCCTATCTCATTAAAAAATAAACAACTTGTGAGGGAGGATTCAATTTTATTTTCTTATATCACATTAGACTATTGACACATTTAAGTGAAGCGAATCCATTTATCTTGTCATACAACTTGCTCCATAGTCTAACAAATATGGAAAATGGTATACAGAGGAAAAACAAAAAAATTGGATAGATCTATCAATCATCATGGAATGATAAAGATGATCATCAAACATGCATTAGTGAAGCAGGGGATGGTGTGGCCTAAATTTCTGGTTTCCAATGGATTCAAAATTGTGGAAGATATTCCAAGGAACACTATGGAAATTGAATCAGATGATGTAGTTGAGGATGTTCCTAAATTTTCTAGGAAAATCATGGCAAAGAAAAGTAAGAAAATAAAGAGACAAATGAAAGGAAAAGAAGTAGGTGAATATTCAATTCATCCAATAATGACAAGGGAGATAACTAAGCAGCCTGAAAAGAACAAACAACAAGACAAAAGGTTTGAGAATGTAGCCATAAGACATAAAACAGGGTATTGAAAAACAAGAAGAACAACACCTCAGATCGATAGAAATCAATAGGAATTTTAGGATTATGTGGAGAGATTAGAGAAAGAAGCCAGTGATCCCTCCTCATCGATCAAATTACCCATGTTGGTTATTGACAAAGATTTGGGAGAACCATCTACAACTAGAAAAGTGCAAACAACAACCATAGAATAGGAAGCTTCTCCAAATGTTGATGAAATGGAAGAAAACATGTCAACTGAGTCTTCAAGATTAGGAGAAGATCAAGTGCCACTCTCTACCCAACTTGCAAGATCAAAAGTGAAAAAGAATAAGAGATGGATCAGAAAGATAAAGAGTGACATTAAAGACATGCCGATCTTGGAAAGACATATAAAAGTTGGGAATGCACTCTTGAAGGAAACTAGTGCTTACATAAGGGATGAGAATGAGTAGTTAAAAAAGGAACTCAAAAGGTTAAAGGAATCAAATTAGGAACTCCTTCAAGGGAAAAATCAAACAAAATGCAAGTCTTCACATAGGTACAAATTAAGGAATCATGAGAAGCCACAAGCAGAAAAGATAGAGGTCAAAACTACAAGAAGATAGTAGAGGAGAGCTAGTAAGACATCCACATCCAATGTGGACATATTACTTAGAGCGGTAGGTGCCATATAGAAAAGAGGAAGCAATATAATTTTTTCAAATTTTGATTTGCATGAGGTCATGTAAAAGATTCAATCTGGGGGGAAATGTTGGTACTTTGCTTTGCTAGATAAGAGCCTCTAAATTATCACCTTTTTGACCTTATATCCTCCATTTTTGACATATTTACCATCTATCCTAGCCTAATAAATAACATCCAAGGCACACTTAGGTAAGTATTTGTTGGAATATTGGTTGTTGTCATTGATGTCAACCCTAGTCATGGGTTTTGGACCGCAAGATTGATGAAGGAAAATGCACATGCAGATACAACACCCATGGATGGATAGTATACATCATGTTGTTTCCGGTGGTATGTGGCACATCACATGGATCCTCATGGTTGAGGAGAAATGAATTTTTGAAGATGACAAAGTGAATTGAAGAA
>ML785439.1:38830-81973 GCA_009831015.1 Picea engelmannii
CCATACATTCTAGTTTCAATGATATGTAAATGACAGAAAAATACAAAGAAGCTATCATGTCAGTGAATTAGTGAGGTGTATCCAAGCATTTGCATGAGTGGTGAACATCCAACTGCCATGTCCAAGAGAGAAATCTGCAATGACCCTTATGATTGTTCTAAATAAATTCAGAACATGTATTGGCAGCTTAGGTTTTAATGATAGAAAAGGAAACACAAACATAAACCTGTGATCTCATAATTATACATGATTACAACAAGATAAATCTGGAAGCAATCTATGCATTTTATCATTCAATTTAAAATTCAAAGATAAATCTCATTATTTAAATTGAAGATATAATCACAACATTTGTATTTTGAGGAGAAAATGATAGATGGTATTTATAATATAAACCTCCTACACATCACAGATCATTTAATCTAAAGATATCAGACCTGCACATGTAACAGGATTAACAAAACATAAATAACAACGTTATAAACAAAAGGCTAAATCCAAAATGCATATATGTCGTTCTATTAAGTTTTTGGAATCACTTGTCTATTATGTAGTCCTGGAAGAAATTGTTTGGATAATAGACTTTAATTATTGGAAAAATTAATACATAAATGATAATAATTAACCATGTATTGATAAAAAAAACTAAAGCTATTTAAATCAATGCATAATCAATTATTCAAAGAATAAGAATATCTTATAATGAAAATAAAACCATTTTACTTATAGGACAAAAGCCATTAAGCAACCTGGAATTCCATATTCTTCTTTGAAAATATTCGTCCATTCTCCCAAAGATTCTAGTCATCCATTACTCCATTTGAAAAGAAATAAAAAGTTTACAAAAGAAATAATATACAAAAGAGAAAGGATTAAAATCCTCCTCTCCAATTCTTGGATCCCCATGGCTCTGATCTTTCTCATATATTTATAAAATGAATGAATAGTCTGGGCGTCACTATTAATTTTCGTCACCTGAAATTTGCCTCTAAAAGAGACCCAAATATCTCTCAAATCGTACATTTGTTTGGGATAAACTCTATGAGAAAGGTAAATGGGTCCATTTTGGTTCTGGTTTTTCAATCGTTTCTTCAAATTCCTCGTGGTTTGGCTACAATCAGTTCTGCAAAATTGTCTGTCTGATCTTGACGCCTTTCCAAATTTTATCTGTTGTTGCTCATAAAATTATTTGTAGAAATCCAAAATTATTTTTGGATCAATCATCTTGAACGTATTTGGATAATAAAATCAAGCTATGATCAGATCCATATCAAATATTTGATAATAGAAACCCGTGAAACAATAAGAAACCTAAATTAATAACCTAAAAATTGTGAATAAAACAAAATCTAGAAAAATAAAAAATGAATTTAAACTAACTATAACTTATAAACAAACATTATTTATAATTTGTTTTCAAATATGATCTAGAAGCTTCAAGTTAATGGAGAAAAAATATTAATTTTAGTTTTTTTACAAAATCAAACAAATGATAGATAATTCTTTAATTATTATTATTTTGAAATGAGATGCAAAATGAAAAAAAAGAATTTAATTAATTAACATCACCAAATGATTTCATGAAAATGAGAAACCAACCAAGATATTATTTGATGAAGTATTGAACACATTATTCAAAATAGTCAAACTTGCTAATGAGCAAAAGAATGAACACATAATCATAATTTAAACGGAAGTAAACATTTGATAAAAATTAACATTTTTGTTTAAATTGAGATTTTTATGCTCGTTTCTAAATTTTGACATATACTCTTGTAATAAATGTCTCATACTAAAGTGAATATCTTAATTTTGTCTCAAAGCAAGCCAAGGAATGGAACTATTTGAAAAGGTTGATTCTGTAGCTCATTATAATTATCAAGATTCTAATGGGGGCCCTTTAAATTTTGTAAAAATCTAGGGGGGAGTTGTTGGGGCTAAACAAAGTTAAATCATTCATTCAAATCCTTTAACCTCACTAGTTGACAAAGTACTACTGCAAATATCTCTCAATCATTGTGGCATATTTCACTTTGTAGCCTAATTTTCTACCAGTGGAACATCGATAACCTAAGATTGAAGGAATTAGATTTAATTCAAGTCTTATCATTATGCATGTGTGTTAGAACCATCTTTAAAAACCTTTAACCTCACTAGTTAACATAGTATTGTTGCAAAGAGTCGACAACCAGTGGCATATTTCAATTTGTGACTTTATTTTATACCAGTGGAACAGAGACAACCTAAGGTTGAAAGAATTAGATTTCATTTGAAGTTACAAATATTAGGTCAGATTACACTTTATAGACTACAAAGACTAGTTAAGAGTTTCTTTCAAGTTTGTATTTTCTTCTTAGTCTGTATTTCTAAGTTAGTTCCCTCACATGCAGTGATTGTGCCTCACAACTTTACTAACCCTGGATTGACATTATAAATATCCTTTTTATGAAAATAAATTAAGTTGACACCAGAAAATGCAAATATTTTCTCTAAAATCAATATGTGATGCACCCACTTCCTGGGTACCTTGAGAATTCATGTTCTTGACGTATTTTCAATTTTTTATACCAATCATTAAATTCAAGAAACATGATACCAACACATGAAATAAAAAAGAAGGATGCTAAACTATAAAATAGAGGAATAGCATGCCATGCACAAAATTAACATCAAACATGCAAGTTATAAACTCAAGATATCTCAGAGATAATTAATACACAACATAGAATAAATACAGAGACAACACAAAGAGCACTTATATTTTTAAATAAACATTCACCAATTGGTTGTAGACATCAAATGCTCCACCCAATTGTAGACAGTGTTGTTCTAGCTCTAAACAACAGAACACCCTCAATTCAATGCTATGAATCCACAAGGATGGGTCCTAGGCCAATTCTAAAACACACAAAAATTATCTAACAATCTCATATAGTTTTCCCAACCACACAACAATCTTAGTTTACTAGCTCTCTTCCCCTTCATCCTACACAACCCAAATAAATTAACCCCTTTCTCTACAATGCAATCCCTTAGGTTGTTCTACTTCTTTTCCAAGGCTCCAGTGATACTAGTAAAGAAATATCAATGCTAGAAACTCCAAGTATTCTCAACTATGGACAATTCTTTCACAAATGTCATCATTCGCATGCACATAGGAATCTATTCCTTTCTGAAATAATCAATAGTTACTTACATCCAACAAGCAATGGATCTTTCCCTCCCTTAATTACTTTCCCGTACCTAGAGAAAAACCAATAATGATAAAGAATGAATGTGTAATGAATAAAAATGATTGAGGAACCACCAAATAAAAAAAAAAAAGGTTTATACAATTACATGCAATAAAGAACCACCTCGCCTTCCCCAAGAAGTTCATGTAACCACTTTTCCCCACTAAAACTGGGTGAATAAAATAATAAAAATACTTAGCCGCTTTATCCCCCCTCTCTCATGGAATCATAGCCCCCTATGTTTTTCCTTGTCCATCTTGCAGCCATGAATGTATTTTATTATTAATATTCAAAGTATCACATTTCTAGGCACTCTGGCCTTTCAAATTTATAGACACTCTGGGATTTCACGAATAAACAAAATACATTATTAATCTAGGGACTCAAAATCGAGGTATTACATGTTGCATGAAGTTGAGTCAACATTCCCTAACAACTTGTATAGGGTTCCAATATGAACTCATTTTATTAATACCATCACACCCTTAATAATTTTGTACTCATCCTTTTGAAATAGAATGTGCACACCTGCATCACTCATCTTCCTGACAGATATCAGGTTTCTTTCCAAACCCATAATATGTAGCACACTTGGAAGGATGACTGAACTCTTCCTCGTCCAACAATTTTGGTTTTCGATTCGTCCCCCAAGGAAAAATCCCCCCCTTCATATCTCTCATATTCACAGAACCATTTATTGTGAGGTTTCATATGAAAGGATGCTCCTGATTCAATCAACCAAACATCTTGATCTAACTGTGTATTAGTTGATGTCAGATACACATCAACTCCTTTATCCAGAGTATTATTTCTCTCAATCGATTGCTTCTCGTCGGATCCTGTACTAACTTATGTTTCCTTCGACCTACAGTCTCTCTTGTAATTCCCAATGCTACCACATTTCCATCATCTTCTTGTTGACAGAACTCGGGATTTATATCTACCCTTTGACTTAGACTTTCTACCTGAGAATTTTTCCTTATATATGTTGATCGATCAACCTATCACCATCAAGGCATGTTTAGTCGATCTTTCCATGTTATTTTTTCTCATTTCTTATGACAATATAGATGAAACCATGTCTTCTAGCGCTAGTGTGGTAGAATTACTCCCTATATCCATGACTAAGATATCACAGGAGTCTGGCAAATAACATAATACGTTAATACATTTATCCTCCTTAGTGATTTTAACATCCACATGAAATAACTGACTTATTACAATATTGAACTAATTTACATGCACTATTACAAATCTCCCATCACTCATCCTCGAAAGATACATATTCTTCCATAGGAATATATTATTTACCAAGTATTTTGACTAGTACAAGCTTCCCAAGTTGTCCCACAATTTCTTTGTAGAGTCTTCACCCGAGACACTCACCAACTATGCAAGACAAATTCAAATCATACTCCTTGCCCTTCTTTTTCATTTATCCCATTCTTCCCTCGACATACATATCAGAATGGTTCCTAGGCATACCATTTTCCACTACTCTTTATCTACAAGGAGATCTTCAATTTTAAGCTTTCAAAATCTCAATATTATGGCCATTGAATTTTTCAATCTCTATCCTCTAACTTCTTGCCATTCTTTTAAACACAGCCTTAAAGATCACTAACTTACAACTCCCATTGGACCTAAGTTTATCTTAGATCCAATATCTTCTTAACCTTTCTCTGATGTGACTTGCACAAAGCAACAAATATGCTCTCATACCAAATCATGAGAAGTAAAGACTCACACTAAGCCAACCAAGAAAGATAAGACATATTTAAATAACAAATAAATGGCAATCACACACAGTACACATAGATTTTACCTTAGAAACCCAAAACCGGTAAAAACAACATTCCTTGAGTGTCTTTCTCCTTATTGTCTTATTCATTCAATGAATAAAGTGTTACATGACTAACCTTGGTCTACACCTAGGACACAATCGCCACCATACTCTCTTGTTTTACACAAGAACAACCATGTAGCCAATTCATCTTACATCTACATGACCAGTAACCTTATGCTAAATATTAGCATGAACATAGACTTAATACAATTGAAATGCACTTTATTTATAGGATTCAAAACATGCAAAACCCTAAATCATAGTGCCCAAGAATGGTTACAAATCCACATAGATAATTGGCTGCAAATACCACAAATATTAGGATTTTGTTATAGTTGATTTACCATTCGGTCTTTAGTCATTTTCCACTTGACCTTTTGTTGACCTCCTATCAATTGACATTTTGACTTCCCATTTCTTTGAGACCACAACAACCCCCATTTAATTTTTCTTTTACAAGCAAAAGAAAAGGGGCCTCCTACTAAAATTTCATCCCTAATTCATAATCCTCTACTACTTGAACCGAATGATAATTCTTTATCCGCCTTAAGGGAGTTGGGGGTTTGATCTTGATTGAGTATCGTCTTGGATAAAAAAACAAAATTAGGGTTTTATGAATGAATAACTTAAATTATGCATCCTCTTGCTTGCATGTTGTGCTTATTGTCTTAATCTTTATGCTTTTTCATGTTGATCATACTCTTATATTTCGAACACTTGACTTGAATCGCAAGATAACTAATACTTCATTTGGGTTTGAGACTTGGCACGTGAATTTTTTAGGTCACTTATCTACAACCACTCATGATTATATTTTATAAGTATATTGAAGGAAGGGAATGTAACGTTTATGGTATAATTTAGCCTCCTTTTAATTGCATAACTCATCTCATCTTTTTTTGATTGTAGGAGTAGGTTTGCACGACTATTTCAATTGCATGACCACTCCAACCTTGAAATGCATGTGGGGAAACCCTTGATATTCTTCCTCTTTCCTAGAATTATTTCTATGCAGATCTTGTATATCATTTGAATCCAACAATTAGCATTATGGACTAAGCCTTGTCTTACCCAAGCCTCTGACAATTTGTTTTTCGTCACCATGCATTGATGAGGCTAGAACCTTGATATTTATTTGAAACCTTGGTCCTTACTGGGCTCTCCCTCATATGGAAGTAGGTTCTCCTTGGATTCTAGTTTCCTAAAGGTTTGAAGCTTGCAAGGCTATCAAATCCACCTTTCCTACAATCATATCCCGAAATCTCATTAGATTGACTATATCGGGAATCCTCATTTTGAGTGATCAGTGTGTGTTTTCCTAAGATTGGTCTAAAGCCTGAAATCCAAAAACCTATTGGGCTCCCCTCATTTGGATTTTCTCATCGGGTTGTGTTATCACATGAAATTTTCAGAATCTTGTGGATTTGTGCTTTCTACCTAAGTCTGTAATTTTTCCCTATCTCTCTCCCTTTCGCAGACCAAATCTTAAGTTTTTTTTTTTTTTCCTTCGGCTTGTAAATTTTTCTCGGTTTGCCCTCGTTCATTTGAATGACCTATTTTTCCTTTTTGTCTTACCTGATAAGTCTCGGGCCTAATATTTTTTGTTTTCTCTAAGGTTGATCACTTTCCTCTTCGTCTTAGTCACTCATCCTTTGTCTTTCCGAGCCCCCAACCAGTCATCCAAGTCTTTATTTATACAGGTCGCAGCCGCGAGCTCAAGGTGCAACACTCAGAGCGACCCATTCCAAACTTGAATCAATCAAACAGACAAGTTCAGCTCCCAAAGGCTGGGATTTCATGCAGAGTTTATATTGGCGGTTTGCAGGTGTTCATAATCTGAAAGTTGCTCAAAGACTAGGGCCGGAGCAAAATCCCGAGATCAAAGGTCGAGCAAGATTAAATATTGGCCGTGAATCTTATTGGGAGAGATCAACGGTGGAATATTATCATGGGAATCAGGAGTTTGAAATTTTGTTAAAGTTGTTCGTCAAAGGTACGAATTCCACAAAACTGAAATTAACATGGTTCGTTCGATCCAGCAGGATGCGTGGCGCCAAATCCGATCTGCAGAGAAAATTATTTTGGGAAAACTGAAGTGAGGGATGCACACATTCCCTGAGTCCCGAAGGCATGAAACACTGAAGTGTCAAAGGCCCGAAATCCTAAAGTCTTGAAGTGCCAAAGAGCCACTAGCAACACATAGCATATCCCTGGGCATTAAGCCTCGTCTTGATCCTGATGAAGGTAGTCAATGAAAAAAATGAGTGGTGGTTGGAACCTCGGCTCACTCCATAAATGGAAGGTATGAAAGGTTCGACCGTGGGAACTGAATCGTCAGCCCGTGGTACTCCTGCGAGAAAATTTTCCCGTAAAACCCATGTTGATCTAAGCTCGCGTCTGACAGGAGAATGCCTACACAGTCTCATAGAGAAGAAGCAGACAGAAAGCCTTGAATGCAGGGGCCCGAACATGCTCCCGGTAGTGGTGAATTGTTCTGAGTATAAATAGTTAGTTTTGATATTTTTTTAAGGTCATCAATTGGTCAAGCAGATCTCCCTATTTTGTAATGGTTTTATGCGAGAATTGTTCTCTGGTTATGTATCAAATTTGAGACTTTCAGATTAATAGAAGTCAACCTCTTTTCATCTCTCTGAAAAAAAATGTGTTAAAACACTCAGGAATGGAGGATCCAGTTGAGGGTTGTTATGTTGTTGTAATGTAGGTTTGATTTCAGTGGTATCGTGACCAATTTTAGTCAACTCCCTTGTTTTCTTTTTCCCTCATCCACTGAATGGCTTGAGCATGGAGGATCCAATCGAGTTGTTGTAGTTGCACTGTGATGTAGGTTTGATCATTGTGTTGTTGTGACTGTGTTGTTTGGACATATTTTAGTGTCTGAAACCTGGGCTTAAGAGTGATCTTGAGTCTGAGTTTTTCTTCCCCAAGCTGCTTGAAATCCTAATGCTCATACATTCTTGTTCACCTTTCTCACTAAGTCCTCCCTCTGCTCACACTTAAACTCAATTCCCTGACTGAAGTTAATGTGGCCCTTACTTCCCTATGCATTTCTTGTCCAGTTCATTGTTGAACATCATTCATATATTGAGTTTTTTTCGTTGACCTCCACTCATATAAAACCAACATCCACCAAAAACTATGATGGGTACTGGGCTTATCCTCCCGCAATCTGAGGGTGACTCTCAGTGCTAAAATTATTGGTGCCATTGCTAGGGAACGAATTGAAGACATTTACCTGGGTAAGAACGACAAAGAAATTCTAATTTTGAAGGTGCATCAGAAATCAGTACCTTGAAGATTGCAACTTGCACCTGGTGACTACATTGTTTCAGTTGTGGCTCCGAAGGGCAGACATACGAGGTCTACTCCGCAACTACCTCTAACAACACCTTAAGCTGACCTAGAGAAAATTATCAGAAAAAGAAAGACCTCTCAAGAAGGTACTTCAACTGCTATATTAGGTTATTCTGGTAATTTACATAATCCTTCTTTAAAAACTCTAGTAGTTGCTTCTCATTCCCCTATTATACCATCTGTTGGAGTTTCAAGAATTTAAAATTTTGGGAGTTTTCCTGCTGATTTATCCCCTCCTAGTCTCAGATTGGAAGGAGAAATATTTGACACCCCTGTTTCCCCTAAAGTTGTACAGTGGTTTAGACCCAGGACCTCAGAAGACTTTCCCACTACAGGCTTTACCACTCCTACCCCTATTAGAGTTGTTGCATTTACAGAAGGGGAAACCTGTATTCCCTCAAGCCCTATGGATTTTTCTCCCAGCACTCAGTTGTTTCCTTTTCCTCCTAGAAACATAGCTACAGTCATACTTTTCCCAACTTCATCTCTTCCCAGTTTTCCTCTAGTTCACATCCAAATGGCAGGTGCTAATCCTCCTAGGAACAAGATGGCTGAGATATTGGTTGCTAGACATGCCCCTTTGGTTTTACCTCGGCCTATGAATTCTCTCCTAGCCACATACTACCTAAAGCACATGCCCCAATACAAAGGGGAGAGAGACATGACTTAATATGAGCACCTTTCCTCCTTTTATAGATTTTCAGATATTTAGGGCATCAAAAAATGAAGATGTGTGGATGAGAGTTTTTGTACAGAGCCTTGATGGTGATGCTAGGGATTGGTTTAAGGACTTGCCTCCTAGATCTATTGATGGGATTTATTCTCTAGATGATTCATTCTTAAGACATTGGGGGAATAAAAAATGTTTCCTTTATTATATTACAGAATTTGGGGCACTTAAGAGAGAAGAGGGAGAATCTGTTTTATACTTCTCGAAGAGATTTAATAAGATGTATAAAAAGATTCCCACTAAAATTAAACCTACAGAAACCTCTGCCAAGATGACTTATTCTAGTGCTCTTGACCCTGAGTTTTGCCTCCTGTTGAGAGAAGGAAGAGCTACCTCCTTGGCTCATATGCAAGATGCATCCCTTAAAGTAGAATCCAATATATTGGCAATTGAGAATCTTAGGAGTAAGGCTGATAGAGACAGAAGAAAAGGTAGGTATGAAGCTTCGAATTCTAGTTCCTCTGCTGCTCCCCCTCAAATGGATGAAGTAACCAAGCTACTAAAATCGCTTTTTGCTAGGATGGAAAGGTTGAAATTGGAAGGAAATCCGAGCTATAGGAATAATTTCAAAATACCAAACAATGCTCCTCAGATCATCTGAAGAGATCAAAGAAACAGGGACAGAGATGATCATAGAATTAAATCTCCTCTCCAAAATAACCTTGTTACTGACGAGGAAGGAGAGGAAGAAGATGTTGATCTTGAAATCCATTATCTTGGAGACACTTCCCCATTTCCTCATCTGACCCAATCTGCATATGAGGAGTCTCTCATGGATAGCCAACTAAATGAGTTGAAAAGGGAGGAAATACTAGCCATAATCCCAATAGATATAGCCTAAGGTCAAAGAAAAAAGAAGGGAAGCTGGATATTTCTGATCAGCCTACTAGAGCAGAGAAGCCTGTCAAAAATGTGGCATACAATGTTAAAGAAAATAAGGAAAACCCCCCACCATTGGTCAAAGGCCCGATCCCAGAAGTGAAGGAGGTTGTGAAGCCTCCCTCCTGTTTTATCTTTGACCATGAAATAAAAAAGATTAGGATCCTTGTCCCTCTATAAGAGTTAATCAAGCATGAGGACTTCAAAATGTGCCTCTACAAAGTGTGGAAACCCGAACCTTCATCTCATCCCACAGACTCAGTCAATCTCCAAGACGAAAATCATGTTGTCATACTGGGACCTTTGGTGGAGGAAAGAGATGATTCATCACCTCCTTTCTACACTTCATTGAACATCCATGATAAGGTTATGCACAACTGGTTGATGGATTCAAGGGAATCTCAAAATCTCATGCATAAAGTTGTCATGGATGAGCTTGGGTTGGAGGTTACAAAAACCTACCATGACCTGTATTCATTCGATTCTAGGAAGGTGAAATTCCTCGGGGTTATTAAGGACCTGATTGTCTCCTTTTTTCAATTTCCAATGCAAAGTGTGGTCATGGAAATAGTGGTAGCTAATGTCCCCCCTAAGTTTGGGATGCTCTTGTCTGGATCATAGATCAAAATACTAGGGGAGACTATGCAAATGGATCTATCATATGCCACCATCCCTGTGTTTGGAGGGGAACACATAAGGCTTTATAGAGAAGCACGACTTGCCTACATTATCAATGATGAAGCCAATCCCATCAACCACCCCATTTTCTCAGTCAATATTGATTTAGGAACCAATATATTTCATCTCTCTAATGTCCCTCAGCCACCTATTGAAATTAGAAAGCAACCTATTACATTTTATGAAGAGCCTCCCCCTAAGACATCTGTGTGGAAAATGTTTTTTGATGGAGCCTCTTCTAGGGAAGGTGTTGGTGCTAGAGAGGTTTTTATTTCCCCCACCCAAGAGACCATATCTTTGTCCTGCAAGTTGGAATTTGAAACAACAAACAACGTGGCAGAATATGAGGCTCTTGTCTTGGGTTTGAGAGCTACCAAAGACATGAAAATTGAGGAGCTAACAGTGTTTGGAGACGTTGAGATGATTGTTCATCAATTCAAAAATTTGTATCAGACTAAGCACCCAAGGTTAAGGCCTATAAAAATGAGGTATGGGATATGATTGAAAGTTTCTTCTTGGCTTTTAATATTTCATTTTTTCCAAGGGAGGATAACTCTGTGGCAGATTCCTTGGTGGTCTCAACAAGTAATTTTAAGATCCCTTTACCCCCCAAACTCAAGTATGAAGTAGAGATAAAATACAGACCCTATATTCTTAACAATGTCAAACATTGGAAGGTCTTTGAGGATGATATTGAAAGAAAAAAGTTCCTTGAAACTGTGGATGGATTTTCTGATATGCACATTGATCAGGATCGGGATTCTGAAGAAAGCCCTCAAGTTGATGTCTTTATGAATAAGATTGCTAACCATCATATTGATCAGTTGCCTAGCAATCACATTCCAAAGGAGCCTATCCCTTTGGAGAGATTGTTTGACAGAAATGATGTTGTTGTAAAGCTTGAGGGATCAACTGAAGAGGTTGATGTGACCGAATGCAATCTAGGAAGGGAGGAGGATCCCAAATGGGTCAAATTGTCTAGCAGCTTATCAAAGGAACAAAGGGCTAAGTATGTTAGACTCTGGAAGGAGTTCGTTGATGTATTTTATTATACATATGAGGATTTGAGAACATATGGCACCAACATCATTCAACACAAAATCCATTTGAAAGAATATGCCAAACCTTTCAAGCAGAAGCTCAGACAAATAAATCCCATGTTGTTGTCGATAATGGAAAAGGAATTCAAGAAGCTATTGTATGCACATATCATCATCCCCTTGAGATTTTTAGAGTGGGTGGCTAATTTGGTGTCTGTCGGGAAGAAGAATGGGGAAATCAAGTTGTGTGTTGATTTTAGAAATTTGAAAAGGAGCTCCAAAAAGGATAACTACCCCTTGCCGAAAATGGAGCACATTTTGCAGAGAGTGACTGGGTCAGCCAAGATGTCTATGGTCTATGGTTTCTCTAGTTACAATCAGATCTTTTCCTTGACTGAAGATAGAGAGAACAAAACTTTCACAACTCCTTGGGGCACATTCATGTATGCTAAAATGCCCTTCGAATTGATGAATGTAGGTGTGACCTTCCAGCGAGCTATGGACATTGCCTTCATTGGGGAAAGTGATAGATTTGTAGTCATCTATCTAGATGACATCATAGTATTCTCTAGGTATAATAAAGAGAATTTTTATCATCTAAGGAAGGTTTTCCTGAAGTGCAGAAGGTTTGGTCTCTCCCTAAATCCCAAGAAGTATTTATTTTCCAGTCAAGAGGGAAAATTGTTGGGGCATATTGTGTCAGTTGAAGGAGTGAATATTGATTTGAGTAGAGTGGAGGCCATCTAGTCCCTGTCATTTCCCAGATATAGGAAAGAGGTTCAGTCATTTCCCAGATATAGGAAAGAGGTTCAGTCTTTCTTAGGTAAAATCAACTTTCTAAGGAGGTTCATTTTTAATTTTGTTGAATTGGTTAAATACATTATAGCCATGTTCAGGAAGGGGAATGAAGTGAAATGGATTGTTGATTCCAGAGATTCTTTCAACTAAATCAAGAGGGAGTTGAATGAAGCACTTGTTCTCATTAGCCCAGACTATTCCAAGGAATTTCTTATTTTTTCCTTCACTTCATCTGATACACTAGCAGTCTGGTTGTTGTTTTGTTACAAAGAAATGCAGAGGGGTTAGAGCATCCTATTTCCTTTTTCAGCAGATCACCGATGGATGCAAAAGCAAGATATGATATCATGGAGAAGTAGGCTTATGCTTTGGTGAAATCCCTCAAGGATTTCAGAATCTATATTTTGCACTCAAAGATCATTGCATATGTCCCCTTGGCTTCAGTAAAGGAGATACTGATCTAGACTGATATAGATGGGAAAAGGAGAAAGTGGATTGCCAAAATTTTAGAGTTTGACTTGGAAATCAAACCCACCAAATTGGTGAAAGGCCAAGGTTTAGCCAGGTTACTAGCTGAATCAAATTGCAAGGCATTGGGGGTTAATCTCATGAAAGTAGACTCAAAAATTCAGCAAGATTATATTTTTGGTGAAGACTCTCATATCAGCCCTAACTTAGCAGAATGCACTTGGTACAAAGACATCATATACTTCCTTCACAAGTTGAGGCCTCCTGATGGTTTGGACAAAAACAAGGTGAGAGCTCTGAAACTCAAAGCAATCAAGTATTGTATCATTGATCAAATTTTGTACTAGAAGGATCTTTTGGGAGATCTATTAAGGTGTCTAGATGATTCAGGTGGATATCGGTGGTAACCCACCCTTTCCAACTGGCTCAAAACAGTTTTCTGGCAATTTTGGTAATTTACTATTTTTAGCAGTTTTCACTTGCAGAGCCGTTTTGAGGCCCTAAATGATGTTTTATGGGAAAATAGGTTTGCAATATGCAAGTTCCTTCGATATTGCACCTAAAATGAATCTCCTCGACGATACCTTTCCTACGGGCTATCATACGCCTAAAACAGAGATCATATGCAAATTTGACGACCTCGAGAAGTTGATGTACTAACTTACCCAAGCGGGGCCCACATGACTTTTGGCGCTTCATCTCCTAGGGTTACGTTTTTGGATGTCTAGGGTTTTTGGCATTCCTGCTTATTTTAAAAAGGCCTTTGGAGCCTCATTGTAATCATCTTCTTGCGAATGAGCGCAACCGTCACATCTCTTCGCAGAGATAAGCCACCAACATTCCAACAAGCTTGTTTCTGCTACATTTTACAATTTCATCTTATTTCGTTATTGCATAGAAAACCAATTTTATTGTATCTCTGTAATTTTGTGTTAAGAACCTGTTAATAATCTGTAGTCATTTCATTATGCTCATAAAATCCATATTAGTTGTACCAAAGCAGTTTTCTCCTTGTCGTCTTAATGTATGTCCCCAACGAGGTCAGAGTACAAATAGTTGGGTCTCAAGCTTGTTTCTCTTGAGGAAAAAATCTCTCGCACGCCCGAGTGACCTCTCATGGAAGGAGAAAATAAATATGATGGGATAGGATATCCTATCAAACTTTTGATTGAGGAAGCCCTCATGCAACAGAGGAACGAGATCATGGATAGTTTTGCGCAAATCCTTCGACGACTACCAATAGGTAACACATCTTCTTCGAGCGGAGGCGTCGTCCCCTTCAAGGTATAGATAAACTTTGATATTCCTATCTTTGAAGGTTAGATAGACACATATGTTTTAGACAAGTGGTTGAATCTACTAGAAGGGTATTTTTTCTGTCCATAACTTTTCGAATAGAGAAAAGATTACTTTTGCACTCCTCAAGGTCGTTCCTTGTGTCAAAGATTGGTGGGAAACTTTCTGTGAGCAAAAGGAAACAGAGGAACCCTCATTATTTACAATCACGACCACATGGGAATCCTTTAGGGATGTTATTAAGGAACAATACTACCTTGTCGGAAGTTATGATGACTTGTACACCAAATGGACCACATTGTGGCAAGAAAGAGACCAAGCAGTGCCAGATTTCACAAATATCTTCCATACCTTGCACACCAAGTTGGGTATCAAAGATTTGGAGCGACATTTGGTGCTCAAATATCGTGGTTCTCTGCATAGATAAATCCATACCAAAATGGAATTTCTGGACATCTCATCCTTGGGCATGGCCTACCAATATGCTGTCAAAATGAAGTAGAAGCTCAAACAAAAGACGCGGAAATTTGGGCCTGGGAAACCCTCACAACAAAATCTAGGAAAGGGCGGCCCCAACCCACAAAAAAAAGGACAGAGCAAACATGGAAAGTATCAGGACAACCAGTCCAAGCCAAAATCAAAGAAGGGCATCGTAAAGACAAAGAAAGATACCAGGAAGTGGTGCAACTTCCATAAGATCCCTTGGCATAACACTGTTGACTGCCACTCAAAGTAGTCATTGGTGGATGAAGTGAAAGCCTCTGAATCAGATGTGGATTCGAAATCTGAGCCAGAAACAAAAAGGGGAAGACAGATCATTGATTCGGAACCCAATGCCACCATTGCTACCACCAAGCTCTAGCTTGGTGAACCAGACAAGCCAGAAGAAGGAGAGCACCTCTTCCATTCACAAATGTGGGTAAAAGGCACCCTGTTGCACTTCATCGTTGATAATGGTAGCTAGAAGAACCTCATCTCAGAAAAGGTCATCAAGTGGTTGGCCCTACCAACAATGTCGCACCCACAACCCTACACCATTGGATGGCTCCTCTAAGGAAGCGATCTCCATGTCAGCCAATAGTGTCGACTGTCGTACGACATCAAGCCCTTCAAAGATGAGGTATTGTGTGATGTTGCTCCTCTCGAAGTTTTTGATGTTCTTTTAGGCCAACCTTATTTATGGAAACATCATGTTGTATATGATTCTAGGCCTCGTATTATTATTATTACGTTGAACAGGAAATTGTACAGGATACCCGAGGCAATCCCACCTAGTGATATTTCCTTGATGTATGCTAAGTAATGCAGGAAGGTCATCTCTCAGATGGAGAATTTTGTCTTCTTCGTGATTTGGTCTCAGAATAAGAGAATGATCACAGCTACATCCAGGTTCTCTGCGACCGACCTCTCCACACAATAGAAGCAAGTAGATAAGTTCATGGAAGAATACTCAGATATCTTCTCCTCTCCTACTGGGGTACCTCTGCACTGTCAAATCAAGCACCCCATCGATCTGACCTGCGACAAATCACTGCCCAATGGGCCAGTCTATCATCACTCTCTGTTAGAGAATGAGGAGTTCAAGCGATAGATCCAAGAACTTCTCCACAAGGGGCACATCCATCCCAACTCATCACCTTGTGGGATCCCAATCGTGCTAGTACATAAGAAATATGGAACTTGGTGACTCTGCATTGATTACCGGGCTCTGAATAAAATCACATTTAGAAACTGGTACCTGATTCCCCAAATCAATGACCTCATTGATCAACTCACAGGGGGAAAATACTTTAGTAAGATTGATCTTAAGTCTGGCTACCACCAGATTCCGATAGAACAGACATATGTATGGAAGACAGCCTTCAAGTCAAACGAAGGCCTTTTTGAATGGTTTGTGATGCCCTTTGGTTTGACAAATTCTCTAGCCACTTTCATGAGGATGATGGATGATATCCTGCGACCATTCACCAATAGTTTTGTAGTGGTGTATCTGGATTACATTCTCATTTACATCAAGACTTGGGCCGAACACTTGTAGCATATTCATCAGGTTCTGCACACCCTGCAGTAGCACAAGTTATACGCCAACTTGGAAAAATTATCCTTCGACATGGAAAAGGTCCATTACCTGGGCTACATCATTTACCAGCATGGCGTACATGTAGATCCATCCAAGATCCAAGTCATTTGTGGCTGGCCAGCCCCAACCACACTCACCGAGATTCAGAGCTTCTTGGGCCTTGCCAATTTCTACCATAGGTTCATGTTGGGATTCTCCTATATTTCATGGACCCTCAGCCAAATAACCAATGGTGGTGGTAAGGCAAAATTTGCATGGGGCTGGTCCCAGCAACAAGTGTTTGATGACTTGAAGCAGTGCTTGTGCTTAGTCGCAGCACTTTCACTACTAGACCTGCAACATCCCTTTGAGATCGAGACAGATGCTTCAGACTATGTTGTGGATGTCGTTCTCACTTAGCACGTCCACCCCATGGACTATCATAGTGAGACACTATCAAATGTTGTCTGTAAGTACCCTAATTATGACAAAGAAATGTACTTAATTGTGCAATCCTGCCGCCAATGGAGAAATTACATTCTTGGGAAGGAGACAGTCATCCACACTGATCATAAGCCACTGCAGTTCATGCAGACACAAGGAAAATATCACAATGACCGCCATCAAAAGTGGTCCACATACGTGCATCAATTCCACCTCAACATCAAGTATAAAACAGGAAGCACCAATCACGTCACTGATTGCCTCAACAGACTGCCAGTTGCGGAACTCAACACGGTGCTAGATTCTTGTGGCCATGAGACCTCTAGATGGCCCCAACTCTATGAGATAGACCCAGACTTCACCACCACCTACCAAATGTTGGGTTCAAACGCAGTTGTCGATAATTTCCATCTTCAATATGGGATGTTGTGTCGTCTAGGCCATATCTATGTTCCATCAAACGAGAGAGAAAAGATTATTTGGGAATCCCACTACAGTCGGGTGGCAGGACACTTCGGCGTCGAAAAGATAGTGGCGATGCTACAGAAACATTTCTATTGGCCGAAACTTCGACAGGAGGTAACCAAGTATATTATGTCCTGCACTGCCTGTGTTATTGCCAAACCAACCACTAAGAAACATGGCTTATACACCCCTCTTCCTACTCCTGACAAGCCATGGGAATCCATCTCAATGGAATACATGTTGAACCTCTGGTCACTGCTGCACACCAAGCTCACCAAATCCATGGCCTTCCACCCCCAGATAGATGGCCAAATTGACGTCGTAAATTGAATGATTGTGCATATCCTTCGCATGTATAATTCAAATAACCCTCACACATGGGATGAGAGTCTTCCCTATGTCCAACACAACTACAACTGAGCCCTGCATAGCTCAACCAGCCACATCTCCTTTCAGGTGGGGTTGGGATTCCAACCATTGTGTCCCATAGATGTTGCACTTCCCCTTGTGGTCACCTCGACCAACTCATATACTACTCCAACTAAAGCTGACAAAGCCACTCATTTCATTGAGCGGATCCAGCACATCCACCAAGAGGTTCATGATATCCTACAGAAGTCCAATGACAAGTACAAACAGCGTCATGATCAACATCGGGTGCCACATAAGTTTCAGGTCGGCGACAAAGTTTGGTTGCACTTGCAGAAAGAACACCTTACAAGACCCCATCAGAAGCTTCACCCACTCTTTTATAGTTCGTACACCATCACCAAGGTCATGGGGGATAATTCTTTTGAGCTCAACATTCCTCCTTTCCTTGGCCTGCACCCAGTGTTCAACGTGGATCTCCTTCGCCCTTATTTCCCACCATTATTGGACACCTTAGAAGTAGCAAAACAACTGACACCAACAGAGCTCAACCCTAACTGCATACAACAAGAATCCAATGGATTGATTGTGGACACATAGATCAAGGGCACTCGACAACAAAGGATCCAACATTATCAAGTCGTCAAAGCAGGGCAGCTCCTGCACCAAGGCAAGTGGCTCACCTGGGGCCAAATTCAGTAGAAATTTCCTCATCTGATGGGGGACCTCAATGCAATGGATACCATTGCTTCCTAACGAGGGAGGATTGATCCAGGTGGATATCGATGGCCACCCACCTTTTCCAACTGGCTCAAAACAGTTTTCTGGCAATTTTGGTAATTTACTATTTTTAGCATTTTTCACTTCCAGAGCCTTTGAGGCCCTAAACGATGTTTTTTGGGAAAAAGGTTTGCAATATAAAAGGTACTTCAATATTGCACCTAAAATGAATCTCCTCGACGATACCTTTCCAACGGACTATCATACACCTAAAGTGGAGATCGTATACAAATGTTACGACTTGGGCCCACATGACTTTTGGAGCTTCATTTCCTAGGGTTAGGTTTTTGGATGTCTAGGGTTTTTGGCATTCCTGCTTATTGTAAAAAGGCCCTTAGAGCCTCATTGTAATCATCTTCTTTCGAATGAGCGCAATCGTTACATCTCTTCTCATATATAAGCCACCACCATTCCAGCAAGCTTATTTCCGCTGCATTTTACAGTTTCAGCTTATTTCGTTATTGAATAGAAAACCAGTTTTATTGTATCTTTGTTATTTTGTGTTAAGCACCTGTTAATAATATGTATTCATTTCATTATTCTCATAAAATATGGATCACTAGACCCACAAGAAGCCCAAAAGTCTATGATTGATTTTCATGACAGCTCATGTGGGGGACATCATTTTTGGAGGACCACAGCTTACAAGATCCTCAGAGTTGGGTACTTTTGGCCCAGCCTTTTCACTAATGTTTGCACAAAGATCAGAGCCTGCACCAAGTGTCAAAATTTTACTGGAAAGTAGCAGCTCTGATCTTTTCCATTGAAGTATGTAACAGTTTCTAGACCTTTTCAGTAGTGTGGTCTTTCCTTCATTGGAGAAATACACCCAGCCTCAACTGACCAACACAGGTGGATTTTGACTGCCACTGATTATTTTACCAAATGGATATAATCCATCCCCACAAGGAGCACCTCCCACAAGGTAATCATAAATTTTTTTGAAGACATCATGTCTAGATTTGGTTGTCCAAGCAGGATCGTTACAGACAATGTTGCCTCTTTCAGGGCTGAGCCATTATTTAATTTTTGTCAGCAGTATGGGATTACACTAGTCCATTCTACTTCCTATTAACCTCATGCAAATGTCTTAGCAGAGTCTTCTAACAAGAGCCTAATAAAGATCATCATGAAGCTGTTAGAAGACAACAAGAAAGCCTAGGATTCAAATATGAAGTTTGCATTATGGGCTGACAGAGTTGCCACAAAAAGATCACTGGGAATTTCTCCTTTTCAGCTGGTGTATGGTGTTGAGGAAATATTTCCTTCTCAACTTGATTTTCCTATGGCGAAGTTCCTCCAGGACTACCAAGGAGAACCTGATGACATGGTCGGGAGGATACTGCATCTGCTAGAAGTGCAACAGACTAGGGAACAAATGCTTGATAAAACACAGAACCATCAACAGAAAATAAAGTGAGCCTTTAAAAAGAGCGTAAGAAAGGAATATTTCCAGGTAGGGGATCTGGTCCTCAAGTGGGATGCCCCCGAACAAGACAAAGGAAAACATGGAAAATTTGAAGCCTTGTGGATTGGTCCCTTCAAAATTTTTGAGATATTTCTGAATAACACTTATAAGTTACATAATGTGGAGGATTCTAAGGTTTTAGGTTGCCCTGTCAATGGGATTTTTTTGAAGAAATATTTTTTTTAGGCCATGACCGACGTTCCACCACTGGAAATACCACTCCTGGTTTTTTGTTTTTTTTAAGTTTTTAGTTTTCAATAAGAGACCCCATAACCCAAAGCTAAGGCACTGGAGTTGCGTGTTCTTGGTAGCTCACAGGGAGCATGCCATCCCCTATGGAGCCAAATGTTATCACTTGAACTTGTCAGAGTCTTGTGGGTTTGTGGTTTCTACCTAAGTTTGTAATTTTTACCTGTCTCTCTCCTTTTTCGCAAACCAATTCTTAATTTTTTTTTCCCCTTCGACTTGTAAATTTTTCTATGTTTTCTCTCATTCATTTGAACGACCTATTTTTCCTTGTTGTCTTATCTAAGAAGTCTCAGCCCTAATATTTTTTGTTTTCTCTAAGGTCGATCATTTTCCTCTTTGTATCAGTCACTCGTCCTTTATCTTTTCGAGACCCCAACCAGTCGTCCAAGACTTTGTTTATACAAGACACAACTGTGGGCTCAAGGTGCAGCACTCAGAGCGACCCATTCCATACTCGAAATGTTGCTAAAGTTGTTCGTAAAAGGTACGAAGTCCCGAAAACCAAAATTAGCATGGGTCATCCGATCCAGCGGGACGTACGGCACCAGATCTGAGTTGCAGAGAAAGTTGTTTCAGGAAAACTGAAATGAGGGATGCACAATTTCCCCAAGTCCCGAAATCCTAAAGCGCCAAAGTGCAAAAGTGTCTAAGGCCTGAACTGCCAAAGTCCCAAAGTGTCGAAGAGCCACTAGCATCACATGGAAAATCCTTGGGCGTTAAGCCTCGTCCTGATCCCAATGAAGGTATTTAATGAAAAAAAGGAGTGGTGGTTGAAACCTCGTCTCACTCCATAAATGGAAGGTATGGAAGGTCTAGCTGTGGGAACTGAACCATCAGCTCGTGGTACTCCTGGGAGCATATTTTCCCGTAAAACCCATGTTGATTTGAGCTCGCGTCTAACAAGAGAATTCCTACACAGTCTGACAGAGAAGACACGGACGGAAAGCCTTGAATGGACGGGCCCAATCGTGTTCCTAGTAGTGATGAATTGTTCTGAGTATAAATAGTTAGTTTTGATATTTTGTTAAGGTTGTCAATTGTTTGAGAAGAGATCCCTATTTTGCAATGTTTTTATGCCAGAATTGTTCTCTGGTTATGTATCAAATTTGAGACTTTCAAATTAATAGAAGTCAGCCCCTTTTCATCTCTTTGTAAAAAGTTGTGCTAAAACACTCAGGCATGGAGGATCCAGTCGAGGGTTGTTATGTTGTTGTAATATAGGTTTGATTTCAGTGGTATCATGACCAGTTTTAGTCATCTCCCTTGTTGTCTTTTTCCCTCATACACTAAATGGCTTGGGCATGGAGAATCCAGTCGAGTTGTTGTAGCTGCACTGTGATGTAGGTTTGATCATTGTGATGTTGTGACTGTTTTGTTTGGACATATTTCAGTGTCTGAAACCTGGGCTTAAGAGTGATCTTGAATCTGAGTTTTTCTTCCCCAAGCTACTTGAAATCCTGATGCTCATAGTAGTCTTTTCCACCTTTCTCACTAAGTCCTCCCTCTACTCACACGTAAACTCAATTCACTGACTAAAGTTAATGTGGCCCTCACTTCCCTGTGCATTTCTTGTCCATTTCATTGTTGAACATCATTCATATATTGATTTTTTTTTCCGTTGACCTCCACTCATATAAAACCAACATCCACCAAAAACTTTGATGGGTACTAGGATTATCCTCCCACAATCTGAGGGTGACTCTCAGTGCTAACAGGTTGACTGAGTGAAGTCCCTTGTGATTTTCTTAAATTATAAAAGGTGTAATATTCTTCAAATTAATCTCTACCGGTTTCTTCTTTCAACCTCTCCTCTCTCTGGAAACCCAAGCCAAAGACCTATTGAGGTTCTTGGTTGTAGGTCCTTGTCCTGTCATCACCTAATGTTTGTTTTACATTTTTCGTAATTAGTGTCATGCAGTGTGTCCTAATGTAATAACATATTCCTTGATCTGATCATATTCACTCTCTTTGCAATCTTATCAGGTATTCACCCTGAGATGTTCAACTTAACTAGATTGACATGTTTCCTATGTCCAGTTGGTATCGATCTCCTTTCATTATATGAGTCGCTATTTTTTATGTTTATTTTTCACATGACTTATCTTCTTCTTCCCCTTGGTCACTTTCCATCCGTCGCATATGAATCTGATTTTTCTGATCACCATACGACCTACATTGACACCCAGATACTTGAAAAATACTTGGTATAGCTTACTCCTATTTTTTGGGTCCTTAGGTGTGGAACCCTAACTAATGTGGAACCATGATGGACATGGAACCCTGACTCGTGTGTAACTTGGCATTATTTTCCTAGTTTGTATTTTTATTTTTATTTTTAATTTTGTATATTTTTAATTTTATTTCTTTCTTTATTTTTAATTTTGTTTATTATTTTTGTATTTATTTATTTCCATTTGTATTTTACCCTTGGTTTTGAAAAACCATTGTTGGCATGCAATCAGAAGACCTAGGGTTCAACATTAATTCACCAACAAAACCCTAAGATACTGGCCCTTTCACCATCACCCGCAAGCAGGTGAAGTCTCACTCGAGGTATCTATGGGGACTGCAGGAACACGCTTTCTGCAGTCATGAAGGGATGGGAGACATTTTCCATAACCATTACACTTAGCATTAGTTCATTATACCTTATGTGTGCATATTCATCAAAACGGATAACATATTAATATTAACCATACATTATATGCACAATAAATAGAACAGTAAACACATCATAACACAGATACCCCATGATTTAATGTCATTCACCCAAGATGGGTCATGTCCACAACAGTTGACTTCTTATATTATTCATAATCATCTCTTACAAAATATGTGCATTGTGCTCATACATTATGCCCTTATCCTTCTCCTATAATTATATTTGTCTCTCTTCACTCTTACATTCATGCATAGAGTGTGTACTTAGATCTTCTTACTCTCATTCACTCTTGACTAATTCTGTCTTCTACCCAAAAACACTTACATATTTATACAATTATATTAATGCTTACCCCCTTTCTAATGGACCAAAATTCCTAACGTCTTCTGACTGTCTTCCTTCATCTCGAAAATGCGGTAAATTCCTTTCTGTCTTCTACGCACGCTGCACGGTTCCCAAAATTGGTCCCAAAAGACTTGTCCGAACAGACCCCCAACACTCACACATGGCTTGTCCCAAGCCACTTAGGCCTTCTGTTGCACTCCCTTCAATGTTGCAATGAGATTCTCAAAATTTTCTTTTTCATTTGTGATCTTCTCCTTTGCTTGTACTTCTTGTGCCAAAATATTGTCTTCTATCTTTGCGATGATATGGGTCTTCAACTTCTCTGTATTATCTTACACTACTTTCTTCATTATGCATTGGGAAGTTGCAAGTTCTTATATCACCCTGAACGCTTCCTCCAGCAGCGACTCAAGTGTTTGTGCAAGAATCTACTATTCATCTCTTATTTGGTTTATCTCTTGGTGTAGTTGCTTGTTCTCCACTATTTTAGCCATGTGCTCCGAGGGTGGTAGAGTTCTCATTGTGTCTTTGATCTTTTGCACCTTCTCCTATGTAGTCTATAGCCTTTGTTCTTATACTTGTAGCTCTACATTCTCCAGCAACTGAGTCCATACGTGTGTGCTTTCTTCATACAACTTCACACATTATTCATCCAAACTCTTAATTCTCTCCACATTGTCATGGTTGTTTTCTCCCTTTGATATCTTTCTTATGGTGGTGTACTTGGTGTAGTGTGATCTTCCAAGTCAACAATATTCACATGGAAACCCTGAATAGATTCACTGATCTTTGTCACTTTCTCTTCCAATGGGGCATTTTTTTCCATGTATACTTTTGGTATGTTGTTGTATACTTCATGTATTTCTTGATGCAACCTTGCTTGTCTCTTCACGACCTCATCCGGCTCTTGCACTAGTCTACTGTATTCGGCGTGTAGTGTTGCATTGTCCCCATTCACTTTAGCCAAATACATTGTAGTTGACCCTACATGCAACTGAATTTTCTCTCTTACACTTGACTAAAAGCTATGCAACACATTCATGGGTAACTAAGACAAGACTAAGTCAATATGACTTAGTGATTTCACTTGATCCTACATCTATGTCGTGGGAAACTCTATAGGCCCTACTTATATCTTCATTATCATGCGCTCTGCTAAAGTTGATGGTTGTTGTAATGTTGTTGGTTGTGACTATGTACTCTTGGCTATACTCTCAGTCTATTATTCTTCTCTCATTCTAATTGGCACTATCTAGGTGGACACCAATATCTAACGTGGTATGGCTATTTGTGCCTCCATGTTTGAGTGCATCTCCTCCTGCTTCTGTACAACTTGCATAAATTATTCTTCTATTACTTATTTCACTTGATATCCAATTTTCTCTAAGTCCTCCTCAATCAAGTCTTGGATCTCTACTTCCTTGAAGGATTTCATCTTCTTATTCTTATGCATTTACCACTCCTTTAGATGTTCCTTTCTCTTTTCACCAATGGGAGATGTTGTTTCATGTGTGTGACCTTCACCATTCCCTTGTTCTCCTTGTTCTTCTTCTTCTTATTCTTGATCCTTTTCTAGTTCTTGTGTCTCCTTCTCTAGTTGTTGTGTATCCTTCTGCGTTGTTTCTATCTCTAGGATTTTCCACTCTGCATCCCAGTTGTTTAAAATCTAGTTGATTTCTTGTTCTATCAACCTGTAGTGAGTTGGAAACCACCTCTGATATGGATCCCTCTTTGCTCCAACATACATATGGTGTGGTCCTGCCTTGAATCATGCTATATCTTTATATGGTTCCACTATCTATGGTTGAATGTGTGGTGTATCCTCGATGCATTACCGTATTGTCTCCTTGTAGACATAGAAGGTAATGTTGTTTTCCATCATTCTATTCTTATGTGTGGTATGTCATAAGGACACATATCTTGCTACCAAGAATGGTTTTTTCATACCTTCAAGGAATTGTGTCTCTTATGGCTCCTTCCATGAAACCAATCCTATCAAAATTAATAACCATGTGTAATGGAACTTCATTCCTTTCTCTTCTACTTCTCTGCGTTTTGTTAAGAATTGATTTACCATAAAGGTCACCCAGTTCATTTGTACCCCTGCTATGCACTTCTTCGCTACTACTATAACTCCTGCTCGAACCTGATCTCTGTGAAACTTCCTTAATAACTTGCAAGCCAACACTTGTGTTGCAAATATTACCATATCATCATTGATACTTGTGACCTCTAGTTCACACATTCCTTTGTCTGTGCCATATTTTCCCTTCATTCCTTTTGGTAATGATTTTTCCTACATCTTGTCTATGAACAATAGTGAATCAGAGGGGGGGTGAATCAGTAATAGCATAATTATAATATTTTTTCTCCAAATAATCCAAGTGTTATATCAATGTATAATTATTATCCAATAATGAGCAATAAGAAATGAACAATCACACACATACACAATACACCAGTGTTTTACGTGGAGACCCAAATCAGGAGAAAACCATGGAATGCTTTATCTTATATGTCTTGAAGAATTACATTCATTGGAAGCACCAAATTCCTTTTTTTTCCAGTTGCAACTGGAAGGAGGCTCCAACCTCCTAGTTTCTCAGGCAACAACCTAAAGGAAGCTCCAACTCCCCAATTCTCTAGCTACAACCATAAGGAGGCTACAACTGGCTACAACCGAAAGGTGGCTACAACCACTTGTCCTTGCCTCGTCCAACCACCCTGGAGTAGAATTAGAAGGATGGAACCACTATCACACTATCACTTTGAGATATATCGCTGCAAACATGTACTAATAAACCCAAACCATGCATCAACCATGCATCAACCTATACATCAACCTGTAATCAACCTGTACCTTAAACAAGTGCATCAACCATGCACCAACTTGTACCAAACAATCTGTAATAAACCTGTACCATAAACAAGTGCAACCAAACATGTACCAAGTATGTACCAATCATGTTTCAAGTACACATCAACTATGACTCATCAATATGTACCAAAATCATCAACTATATGCCTCATGTATGTGCCAACTCATACTCTACTTGTCTCAACCATGTACCCAACATGTACCTCAACCAAAATCCCTCATCAATTTCATCATCCAAATATGATTTTAACTCTGTAATAGACCTAGTGTATATTATCACATACCTGCAAACCTTCCTTAACTTTAACAACAAGAAACTAGCATTTTCATCAAACGTTTCTTTAGTCTCACAAGACTAGTTTTGGATTAGTCAACAACCCTAACTTGAAATAATCGTAATTTTGTACTTGTAATGAATAAAGATGTGAAACTGATAAAAAATGTTCTTCAATGTGTTTTATGCAATTCCTCCAGGTGTCACTAATTGAAACCTCTCAGAAACGGAGGTATGGAAAAAATGGCACACCTTGTTGAATTATGGCTTATTCTAGAGAGTAGCATTGTAAAGCGTGCCCTAAACATAATATCTATTGAATTGATCTTAAATTGTTACACAGAATACTGAATAAGATACTCTAACCAACACATTTTGTATTACTGAATTTGGATCTGTTATGAATAAGTTATGACGTTTTTACTCGAAACACCTGTTTTTGACTAGTTTCGGGACTAGCCACAAACCCTATTTTCCACAGAGTGTAACTCCAAAAATACAATGACGCACAAGATGAATGTATTACCACAGATACTTGGATATGTTTCCTAAATGGAATATCAATTTCACGGTCTAAATCATTCTAGAAAACACGTTATTGTGAAAATGGTGAGATGACCTGAAAAAAAACATAACTTAGAAAGCATCATCAAAAGAATTTATCTTTCCTTGAATTATGGCCTTCTTTTCTTCACTTTCATCGAAAATTCAGCTTATATATCCTTTGGTTACCTCAGAAACCTATAGGTATTCAATATTCTCAAGTGTGTATTAAATGAGAGAGCCTTGCCTCTCCAGGTAGCTTCCTTAAAAACATCTTCTAGGTCACTTTACCCACTAAATTTATTTTAGGGTTAACCCACTTCTAATTTCTCCATTAAATTTATTATTGAATTAATTTACTTTGTGATCACTTTGAATTATAGTACACTCATCACTTCACTTTATTATTTACCTTTTAAAATCTCTTAAACCACTTTGCCTACTTTGACCTTTTGGCGCTTCTAGATGACATATGAGGGTCCTCCAACTTCGTAAGGCCATATATCTCAAACCATGAGAAGTTATGTGACGTTATACATAACAACAGAAATGGAATGACATGTACTATCCATATAGAATAGTATTGCCTAAAAATATATCAAAACTCATATCGTTATCCATCAAACAAATTGGGTCCATTACCCAAACCTGGGTTCTCCAACTTCTCATGGTCATAACTCTCTAACCATGAGGAGTTATGTGGCATTCCACATACCACTGGAAATGGCATGAAAAGAAATATCCATATAGGATAGTTTCAATAACAAATTCATTTTCATTCATCTCATTATTCCACAAATAATAATGGGTTCTCTAACCATACTTCTAGGATAACTCAATCTGCAAAGTGTCTTCCCGTGATGGATTTCACCATAAGGAGACCACTTTGGAGTTCATCCATTTCTACTTATTATCAACCATGAAAAGACAATAATGATTCATATTTACATCAAACAATATTGGGTCCATTACCCAACCATTCTTCTACGAGGATTTCTTCAAGGGTTGACATCAATGACAACCAACCTTAATCAACAATCTCCCCCTTTGGTATTGATGACAACACTCTGATGCAATACTGAAATCATATCACTCATGCTCCCCTCGGAACCATGCCTCTGTCCTCTGCCTATGTCCTCTGCATCTGATAAATCTCTCCCCCTTTGTCATCAATGGAAAAGGTATATTTCCATCTGGGGTTGCTCCCCCTGACTGAATTGTCCTCTTATGGTGCCTCCTCATGTAAATCTAAGACATATAAGATAAGCATTCAAAAATAATTCATTTTGGAGTATAAATAACTCCAAGTCTCTGGCGAACATATTCAAAGGATTCCCATGGAAGTGGTTTTGTGAATATGTATGCCACTTGTTTTTTTGTGCCCACATACTCAACTCTGATGTTCTTTTCTGCAACCTGCTCCCATAGAAAGTGATACTTTATTGGAATGTGCTTCATCTTGGAGTGCATCACCGGGTTCTTCGAGATACTGATGGTGCTTGTATTATCAGAATAGATTGGAATGGGCTCATCATACTCAACCTGTATATCTATCAGAGGTTGTTTCATCCAAAGAACCTATGTACAACATGATGTTGCTGCAATATACTTTGCCTCAGCTGTAGATAAAGATATTGATGATTGTTTCTTTCTTAGCCATCATACTAAACACTCACCCAAGTAGAACACTGCCCCACTGGTGCTTCGTCGTTCATCA
Source organism: Picea engelmannii (assembly GCA_009831015.1). NCBI lineage: Eukaryota > Viridiplantae > Streptophyta > Pinopsida > Pinales > Pinaceae > Picea > Picea engelmannii. The sequence continues at coordinate 67,424 of ML785439.1, forward strand.
ATACAACCTGCCCAATCTACATTTGTGTAGGTAATAAGTGATAGATCCTTTCCTTTTGGATACCATAATCCAAACTCTTATGTTCCTTTGAGATATCTGAAAATCCTCTTCACTGCTAACACATGTGACTCCTTTGGTGTTGCTTGAAATCATGCCACCTGTCCAATGACATGCATTACATCTGGTCTGGATGTTGTCACATATAGTAGGTTGCCAATCATTGACCTATATTGCCTCTGATCTGTAAACTTCGAATCATCATCTTTGCTCAACTTCCAAATGGTTTGCATGGGAGTGATAACTAGTTTGCAATCTTCCATTCTGAACCTCTTTATCATTTCTCTGATATAATTGGTTTGAGAAATAAATATTCCTTGGTTTCTTTGACGTATCCGAAGTCCTGAAAAGAAGGATAGTTCTCCAAGTAATGACATTTCAAAATCATTATGCATATCTTTTGCAAATTTCTAGCTTAACCTGTCATCATCACTACCCAAAATAATATCATCAACATAAACTTCAATTAATAAAATATTACCTTCACTTACTTTGATGTAGAGGTTGTTTTCTGCACTTCCTTTTCTGAACCCTGCATGTTGCAGATACTTATCCAGTCTAGAGTACCATTTCAGAGGATCCTGTTTTAGACCATACAAGGCCTTCTTTAATTTACACACATAATATGTGTTATATGACAACTGAAATCCTTTTGATTGTTCAATGTAGACTTATTCTTCAATTTCCCCATTCAAAAAAGTCGATTTTACGTCCATCGGATATACTTCAACATTTTTAGAGGATGCATAGGCTAAAAGCAACCGAATTACTTCCATTCTGGCAACTAAGGCAAATGTCTCTTCAAAGTCGATTCCTTTAATATGTGCATATCCTTTACATACCAATCTAGCTTTGTTCCTTGTAATTTGTCCATCTTCATTTAATTTATTCCTGAAAACCCATTTTTTGTCGATCACATTCTTTTTCATTGGTCTTGGAACTAGTTCCCAAGTGTCATTTTTCTCTATTTGATCCAATTCTTCATTCATGGCCTTATTCCAAAATTCATCCTTGTTGGCTTCTTCAAAACATTTTGGTTCAATTGTAGATAAGAGTGCTAGGTGTGTTTTTTCTAGTGAATGGATTTTTCTTCTAGTCTCAACTCCTGCATCTTTGTTTCCAATAATCTGATCTGAAGGATGATTCTTCTATGCTCGTTTGCTAGGTGTCTTTTGAGATACTTGTTGAACTTGCTCTTTTGTTTCTATCGGATTCTCTTCATCCTCCTCTTCTACTTGATCTTCTGCTTCTTTTTCTTCGAAAAGTTGTTCCATTGATTTCTTTTCTTCTTCCTTTTATTCTGGTCTGCCTGTTTCATCAATTGTTACGTTGATGCTTTCCACAAATTTGTTCAATCTTAGATTGTAACACTTGTATGTTTTCCTTGTACTTGAGTAACCAACAAGTACTCCTTTGTCCACATGAGAGTCAAACTTTCCCATTCTGCCATCTTCTCTTTTGATGTAGCATTTTCTTCCAAAAAGTCTAAAGTGCTTCACATTTGCTGCTCTTCCTTTCCATAGCTCGTAGGGAGTTTTATCAGTGTTGCTTTAGAGAATTACTTTGTTTTGAATGCGAACTTCTATATGCACTGCCTGTGTACAAAATATATCTGTCAATTTGGAATCCATTAGCATTGTTTGAGCCATTTCCTATATTGTCATGTTCTTTCTTTCAACAACTCCATTCTGTTGAGGTGTCCTAGCAAGGGACAATTGCCTTTTTATTCCATGACTACTGCAATAGTCCATAAATTCCTTTGAACTGAACTCTCCTCCATTATCATATCTCAAGCATTTGATTCTTGAATCCATCTCATTTTCAACCATTTCCTTGTAGATCTTGAAGTTTTCAAAAGCTTCTGACTTGTTCTTGAGAAAGAAAACTGCAGTCATTCTTGTATAATCATCAACTAATAACATAAAGTATCTCTCACCTTTTAATCCATTTTTTTTAGTTTGTCCAACTATATCAGTATGCACAATTTCCAATGGTCTTGTCGTTGAATATTCCTTTGATTTCAACCTGGTCTTTATTTGCTTTCCTTGTTGACAATGCTTGCATAAAGTGTTGGTTGGTTTTGTGAATTGGGGCATTTCTCCTACTGCTTCTCTTTCGCTAACTTTGACAAGGTTATCAAAAATAATGTGACCTATTCTTCTGTGCCATAGCCAACTTTCATCTTCCTTTCCTAGAAAACACTTTTCATTTCGAATTTCACTTAACACATATATGTTGTTTGAAGTTCTTTCAGTTGTACAGACCAATTTCCCTGAACCTTCTCTTCTTATCTCAAACTTTTGTGAATCGAAAGTAACTTTATGACCTTGGTCACACATTTGACTCACACTTAGAAGATTATGTTTCATATCTTCTACCAGTAGAACATTTTGTTCCTTTTTATTCTTGTTCCCAAGGACTATGCCTTCTCCAATGATTTTGGTTGAATTGACATTTCCGAAGGAGACTGGTCCATTTATTTCCTTTCAAAATGTAAGAAATTTGTCTCTATCACCTATCATGTGTTTTGAACACCCACTGTCAACATACCAATCGTGTTTCTTCTTCTTAGCTTGTAGAGCGACTGTGCATTCTTCATTGCTATACTAATCTTGCTTTCTTACGTTTTTTGAGGTTCTTGTCTGTGACTGTTGTTATTATGTTGAGGTACTTTAGGAGGGACTATCATTCTGCAATTTTTGGTCACGTGTCCAAAAATTTTACATTTGTAACATTCCACTTCAGTGCTCAAAGATTCAAACGTGATGTAACTTCTTCTTTGTGTTTCACTAGGTCTTCTTGAGTAACCCCTTTGTGTATGACTCTAAAAGTTGTTATTGTTCTTGTTGTTAGCTCTGCAATTGACATATTTATGTCCAAAATTATTACATGCATAAAATAAACCAAAAAATATAGTTTGATACCTGGGAGTTGAAGATCTTCTTAAACAAGGTGCTCTTATGAATCCTTCTTCTTCTTGAGGCCTATCTGTCTGTTGTTGATTCTGAAATCTAAATTTTCTCAGTGGAGGAGTGTCTCTGTAATATTCCTTGTACATCTTCCTATCCCCTTTGATTGTTTCTACATAGCCTTTTGGATTTGTTTCTTGCTCTGTTGTTTTGGAGCTTGATCCATTTTCTGTCTGATTGTATCCAAGTCCAGACTTGTCAAGATGAGATTTTTTACTGTTGATAATGTCATCCAGAACTTTTGAGCTATTCTACATATTTTTCTATTGAATATACTTTCTTAATGTAACAATATCTGCTTCCAAGTTTTCAATGATCTTGTCCTTTTCTTCTAATTGTTATTTGAGTGTTTCTTCAATTCTTTTATCTTTTTCTATTTGAATCGTCGGTCTTGTGATCATTTGTTCTATTTCTCGAGTGTCATTTTTCTTGTCTAGTTATGCTTGTAGTTTCTTGTTTTTCTTCTTTTCTCTTCTGATAACTTCTATGGAACATATTAATTCTTATCGATAGTCAACTTCTACCTCTTCAATTTAGTCTTTGACTTATTCATATTCTTCTTCAGCTTCTTCATATTCCTCTTCAGAGTCTTCTTTGTCAGAATCTTTTACTGCCATGAATAGAACTCTTCCTGTCTCACTGTCACTGATTTCATCTTCATCTGATGATGAGATGTCTTCTTTGATGCATAAGCTTTTCTTGAAATCTTTCTTTGTAGTTCTTTTGCCTTTATATGTGTGTTTGCCTTTTGAGTAACCTTCATCATTTCTCTTTTTCCTATGAGGACATTTGTTAGAAAAATGACCAATACAATCACAATTAAAACAAATTAAAGGAAGTTTACCTCTATACCTACCATTGGTTCCCTTGTTTTGTCTTTTGACGAAGTTAGCCACTTCTTCATCATCTTCTGAGACGTCGTTGTTTCTTCTATATTCTTCTTGTTCCTTTTTCTTTTGCTTTAATCTTTTGGAAGCTTTGAAGGTTGCTTCTTTTAAATCTAGATTTTCTTGTTTAGTTATAATTTCATATGTTGTGAAGATTCCATTAAATTCATCCTTTCTTATTGAGTTCAGATCCAATAGTTCTTCTAGTGTTGATATCTTAGGGTTGAATATCATAGGAAGAGATCTTAGTAACTTTTGAACAATTACAGATTCTTCTATTTCTTCTCCCAATCCTATGATTGCATTCACTGTTTCGTCAACTCTTAAGAAGTAGACTGCAATATTCTCATCTTCCTTCATTTTTAGTTGTTCGAACTGACCTCTGTAAGTTTGAAGTTTTGTTGCTTTGACTTTTGTATCTCCTTCATAAGTATTTAGAAGCGTGTCCCAATTCTCTTTGGCGAATTTACAATGTGCAACTTTGGTGAATATTGTTTCACTGATACCATTCAGAAGTGCATTTGTATCTTTGGAATTATTCTGACCAAGTTTCACTGCTTTGTAATTTGTTGGTGGAACTACTAGTACTGTGTATCCATCTACAATTCATTGCAAAATTTCAAACCCCTGTGTGTGTATATATGTTTTCATCCTTATGCTCCAAAAAACATACTTTTGTCCATCAAAGTGTGGTATTCCATTTTTATATGAGTTGGTACTCTCCATGATCGACATTTCAGTGGTTAAACTGATTTCTTAAGGAATATGATCTGATACCAATTGTTGGATTACTGAGAGGGGGGGTGAATCTGTAATAGCGTAATTATAATCTTTTTTCTCCAAATAATCCAACTGTTATATCAATGTAGAATTATTATCCAATAATGAGCAATAATAAATGAACAATCACACACATACAAAGTACACCAGTGTTTTACGTGGAAACCCAAATCAGGAGAAAATCATGGAATGCTTTATCTTATATGTCTTGAAGAATTACATTCATTGGAAGCACCTACTTCCTTTGTTTTCCAGCTGCTAATGGAATGAGGCTCCAACCCCCTAGTTTCTCAGGCTATAACCTAAGGGAAGCTCCAACTCCCTAATTCTCTGGCTACAACCAAAAGGAGGCTACAACCCCCTATGTTCTCTGACTACAACCGGAAGGTGGCTACAACCACCTGTCCTTGCGTCGTCCAACCGCCCTGAAGTAGAAGTAGAATGATGGAACCACTGTCACACTATCACTATGATATTTACCACTATAAATATGTATCAATAAACCTGAACCATGCATCAACCTATACCTCAACCTGTAATCAACTTGTACCATAAGCAAGTGCATCAACCATGCACCAACCTATACCAAACAATCTTTAATCAACTTGTACCATAAACAAGTGCAACCAACCATGTACCAAGTATGTACCAATCATGTGTCAAGTACTCATCAACTATGCCTCATCAATATGTACCAACATAATCAACTATACACCTCATGTATGTGCTAACTCATCAACTACTTATCTCAACCATGTACCCAACCTGTACCTCAACCAAAATCCCTCATCAATTTCATCATCCAAATATATTTTTTAACTTTGTAATAGACCTAGTGTTTATCATTACATACTTTCAAACCTTCCTTAACTTTAACAACAAGAGACTAGCATTTTCATCAAACGTTTCTTTAGTCTCACAAGACTAGTTTTGGGTTAGTCAACAACCCTAACTTGAAATAATCATAACTTTATACCTGTAATGAATAAAGATATGAAACTAATAAATACTTTTCTTCAGCATGTTTAATGCAATTCCTTCGGGTGTCACTACTTGGAACCTCTCAAAAAAGGAGTTATGGCAAAAATGGCACACCTTGAATTCTGGCGTATTCTATAGAGAGACCTTGTAGAGCGTGCCCCACATGGAATATTTGTTGAATTGATCTAAAACGGTTACAGTGAATACTACAGACTGTACTCTAACCTATACATTTTGTCTTACTTAATTTGGATTTGTTATGAATAATTTATGACATTTTTACCCGAAACACTTGTTTTTGACTAGTTTCAAGACTAGCCACAAACCCTATTTTCCACGGAGTGTAACTCCAAAAATGCAACGACACACAAGATGAATATTTTACCATGGATACTTGGATATGTTTCCTAAATTTCATAGCAATTTCACGGTCTGAATCATTATAGAAAAACATTTATTGTGAAAATGGTGACATTTCAAGAAAAAAACATACCTTAGAAAGCATCATCAAAAGAATTTATCCTTCCTTGAATTTTGGCCTTCTTTTCTTCACTTTCCTCATAAATTCAGCTTAGATATACTTTGGTTAACTCAAACACCTACAGGTATTCAATATTCTCAAGTGTGTATTAAATGAGAGAGCCTTGCCTCTTATTTATACTCTCCAAGTAGCTTCCTTAAAAACATCTTCTAGGTCACTTTTCCCACTTTCCTTATTTTATGGTTAACCCACTTCTAATTTCTCCATTAAATTTATTATTGAATTAATTTATTTTGTATTCACTTTGAATTATAGTACACTCATCACTTCACTTTATTATTTACCTTTTAAAATCTCTTAAACCACTTTGACTACTTTGACCTTTTGGGGCTTCTATATGACATATGAGGGTCCTCCAACTTCGTAAGGCCATAACTCTCAAATCATGAGGAGTTGTGTGATGTTACACATAACACCATAAATGGAATGACATGTAATATCCATATAGAATAGTATTACCATAAAATATATCAAAACTCATTTTGTTATCTATCAAACAAACTTGGGTCCATTACCCAAACCTAGGTTCTCCAACTTCTCATGGTCATAACTCTCTAACCATGAGGAGTTATGTGGCGTTACACATACCACTGGAAATGGCATGACAAGAAATATCCATATAGTATAGTTTCACTAAAAAATTCATTAGCGTTCATCTCATTATTCCACAAATAAGCATGGGTTCTCTAAACATACTTCTAGGATAACTCAATTCGCAAAGCATCTTCCCGTGAGGGATTTCACCATAAGGGGACCACTTTGGAGTTCATCCATTTCTACTTATTATCAACTGGAGAAAATGTCTCTTCAAATTTTATTCCTTCAATATGTGCATATCGTTTACATACAAATCTAGCTTTGTTCCTTGTAACTTGTCCATCTTCATTTAATTTATTCCTGAAATCCCATTTTGTGTCGATCACATTTTTATTCTTTATTTGAATGAGTTCCCAAGTGTCATTTTTCTCTATTTGATCCAATTCTTCATTCATGGCCTTATTCCAAAATTCTTCCTTGTTGGCTTCTTCAAAACAGTTTGGTTCAATTGTAGATAAGATTGCTATGTGTGTTTGTTCTGGTAAACTGATTTTTCTTCTAGTCTCAACTCCTGCATCTTTGTTTCCAATAATATGATCTAAAGGATGATTCTTATGTATTCATTTGCTAGGTGTCTTTGGAGATACTTGTTGAAATTTCTCTTATGTTTCTATCGGATTCTCTTCATCCCCCTTTTCTACTTCATCTTCTTCTTTTTCTTCTTCGAAAAGTTGTTCCATTGATTTGTTTTCTTCTTCCTTGGATTCCGGTCTGCCTGTTTCATCAATTGTTACGTTTATGTTTTCCACAACTTTGTTCAATCTTAGATTGTAACACTTGTATGCCTTCCTTGTACTTGAGTAACCAACAAGTACTCCTTTGTCCACACGAGATTCAAACTTTCCCATTCTTCCATCTTCTCGTTTGATGTAGCATCTGCTTCCAAAAACTCTGAAGTTCTTCACACTTGTTGGTCTTCCTTTCCATAGCTCGTCGGGAGTTTTATCAGTGTTGTTTATGAGATTACTCTATTTTGAATTTGAACTGTTCTATGCACTGCCTGTGTCCAAAATATATGTGTCAATTTGGAATCTATTAATATTGTTTCAACCATTTGCTATATTGTCATGTTCTTTCTTTCAACAACTCCATTTTGTTGAGGTGTCCTAGCAATAGAGAATTGCATTTTTATTCCATGACTACTGCAATAGTCCATAAATTCCTTTGAAGTGAACTCTCCTCCAATATCATATCTCAAGCATTTGATTCTTGAATCCATCTCATTTTCAACCATTTCCTTATATATCTTGAAGTTTTAAAAAGCTTCTGACTTGTTCTTGAGAAAGCAAACTGCAGTCATTATTGTATAATCATCAACTAATAACATACATTATCTCTCACCTTTTAATCCATTTTTTGTAGTTTTTCCAACTAGATCAATATGCACAATTTCTAGTGGTCTTGTTGTTAAATATTCCTTTGATTTTAACTTGGTATTTGTTTGCTTTCCTTGTTGACAATGCTTGCATAAAGTGTTGGTTGGTTTCGTGATCTGGGGCATTTCATTGACTGCTTCTCTTTTGCTGACTTTGACAAGATTATAAAAATGCATGTGACCCATTCTTCTGTGCCATAGCCAACTTTCATCTTCATTTCCTAGACAACACTTTTCATTTCCAATTTCACTTAACACATATATGTTGTTTGAAGTTCTTGCGGCTGTACCGACCAATTTCCCTGAACCTTCTCTTCTTATCTCACACTTTTGTGAATAGAAAGTAACTTTATGACCTTGGTCACACATTTGACTCACACTTAGAAGATTATGTTTCATATCCTCTACCAGTAGAACATTTTGTGCCTTTTTATTCTTGTTCCCAATTCGGATTGTGCCTTCTCCAATTATTTTGGCTGAATTATCATTTCCGAAGGAGACTAATCATTTTATTTCATTTCGCAATGTAAGAAATTTGTCTCTATCACCTGTCATGTGTTTTGAACACCCACTATCAACATAACAACCCTGTTTCTTCTGCTTAGCTTGTAGAGCAACTGTGCATTCTTCATTGCTATACTGATATTGATTTCTTATCCATGTCATTTTCTGACGTTCTTGTCTGTGACTGTTGTTATTTTGTTGAGGTTCTTTAGGAGGGACTATCATTTACAATTTTTGGCCACATGTCCAAAATTGTTACATTTGTAACATTCCACTTCAGTGCTCAAAGATTCAAACCTATTGTAACTTATTCTTTGTGTTTCACTAGTTCTTCTTGAGTAACCCCTTTGTGTATGACTCTCAAAGTTGTTATTGTTCATGTTGTTAGCTCTGCAATTCATAGCTTTATGTCCAAAATTATTACATGCATAACATAAACCAAAAAATATAGTTTGATACCTTGGAGTTGAAGATCTTCTGAAAGAAGGTGATCTTATGAATCCTTCTTCTTCTTGAGCCCTATCTATCTGTTGTTGATTCTAAAATCTAAATCTTCTCGGTAGAGGAGTGTCCCTGTAATCTTCCTTGTACATCTTCATATCCCCTTTGATTGTTTCTGCATAGCTTTTTGTATTTGTTTCTTGCTCTATTGTTTTGGAGATTGATCTCTTTTCTGTCTAATTGTATCCAAGTCCAGACTTATCAAGATGAGATTTTTGACTGTTGATAATGTCATCTAGAACTTTTGAGATATTCTGCATATTTTTCTTTTGAATATCCTTTCTTAGTGTGACCATCTTTGTTTCCAAGTTTCCAATGATCTTGTCCTTTTCTTCTAGTTGTTCTTTGATTACTTCTTCAATTATTTTATATTCTTCTATTTCAACCTTCAATCTTGTGATCATTTGTTCTAGTTCTCGAGTGTCCTTTTTCTTGTCTAGTTCTGCTTGTAGTTTCTTGCTTTTCTTCTTTTCTCTTTCGATAACTTCTATGGCACACCTTAATTCTTCTCGATAGTCAACTTATGCCTCTTCAATTTCGTCTTCGACTTCTTCATATCCTTCTTCGGCTCCTTCATATTCTTCTTCTGAGTCTTCTTTGTCAGAATCTTTTACTGCCATGAATAGAGCTCTTCCTGTCTCACTGTCACTGATTTCATCTTCATCTAATGATGAGATGTCTTCTTTGATGCATAAGTTTTTCTTGAAATCTTTCTTTGTAGTTCTTTTTCCTTTATATGTGTGTTTGTATTTTGAGTAATCTTCATCATTTATCTTTTTCTTTTGAGGAAATTTGTTAGCAAAATGACCAATACCATCACAATTAAAACAAATTAAAGGAATCTTACCTCTATACCTACCATTGGTTCCCTTGTTTAGTGTTTTGATGAAGTTGGCGACTTCTTCATCATCTTTTGAGACGTCGTTGTTGTTGCAATATTATTCTTGTTTCTTTTTATTTTTCTTTTTCTTTTATCTTTTTAATGATTTGAAGGCTGCTTCTTTTACATCTAGATTTTCTTGTTCAGTTCTCATTCCATATGCTGCGAAAATTCCATGCAGTTCGTCTATTCTTATTGAGTTCAGATCCAATCTTTCTTCTAGTGTTGATATCTTAGGGTTGAATCTCATAGGAAGAGATCTTAGTACCTTTTGAGCAATTATGGATTCTTCGATTTCTTCTCCCAATCCTATGATTGCATTCACTGTTTCGTCAACTCTTAAGAACTAGGCTGCAATATTATCATCTTCCTTCATTTTTAGTTGTTTGAACTGGCCTCTGTAAGTTTGAAATTTTGTTTCTTTGGCTTTTGTATCTCCTTCATAAATATTTCGAAGCTTGTCCCAAATCTCTTTAGCGGATTTACAATATGAAACTTTGGTGAATATTGATTCACTAAAACCATTCAAAAGTCCATTTGTAGATTTTGAATTATTCTGACCAAGTTTCATTGCTTTGTCATTTATTGGTGGAATTGTTGGTACTATGCATCCATCTACAATTCATTGTCAAATTTCAAACCCCGGTGCTTATATATATGTCTTCATCCTTATGCTACAAAAAGCATACGTTTGTCCATCAAAGTGTGGTATTCCATTTTTATATGAGTCGGTACTCTCCATGATCTACCTTTCAGTGGTTAAACTAATTTCTAAAGGAATCTGCTCTGATACCAATTGTTGGATTACTGAGAGGGGGATGAATCGGTAATAGCGTAATTATAATCTTTTTTCTCCAAATAATCCAAGTGTTATATCAACGTAGAATTATTATCTAATAATGAGCAATAAAAAATGAACAATCACACACATACACAGTACACCAGTGTTTTACGTGGAAACCCAAATCGGGAGAAAACCACATAATGCTTTATCTTATATGTCTTGAAGAATTATATTCATTGGAAGCACCAACTTCATTTGTGTTCCAGCTACAACTGGAAGGAGGATCCAACCCCCTAGTTTCTTAAGATACAACCTGGGGGAAGCTCCAACTCCCCAATTCTCTGGCTACAACCAGAAGGAGGCTACAACCCCCTATGTTCTCCAGATACAATTGAAAGGTGTCTACAACCACATTTCCTTGCCCCATCCAACCGCCCTGAAGTAGAAGTAGAATGATGGAACCACCATCACACTATCACTGTGAGATATGCAGTTGTAAACATGTACCAATAAACCTAAACCATGCATCAACCATGGATCAACCTGTACCATAAACAAGTGCATCAACCATGAACCAACCTGTACCAAAAAATCTGTAATCAACATGTACCATAAACAAGTGCAAAAACCCATGTACCAAGTATGTACCAATCATGTGTCAAGTACTCATCAACTATGACTCATCAATGTGTACCAACATCATCAACCATAGACCTCATTTATGTGTCAACTCATCAACTACTTGTCTCAACCATGTACCCAACTTGTACCTCAACCATAATCCCTCATCAATTTCATCATCCAAATATGATTTGTAACTATATAATAGACCTAGTGTATATCATTAGATACCTACAAACCATCCTTAACTTTAACAACAAGAGACTAGCATTTTCATCAAACGTTTCTTTAGTCTCACAAGACTAGTTTTGGATTAGTCAACAGTCCTAAGTTGAAATAATCATAACTTTGTACATGTAATGAAAAAAGATCTTAAACTTATAAAAAATGTTATTCAGTGTGTTTTATGCAATTCCTCCAGGTTTCACTACTTGGAACCTCTCAGAAAAGGAGTTATGGAAAAAATGGCACACCTTGCTGAATTTTGGCTTATTCTAGAGAGAAACCTTGTATAGCGTGCCCTGCACAAAATGTTTGTTGAATTGAAATGAAACTATTAAAAATAATACTATAGAATGTACTCTAAGAAACATATTTGGTCTTACTGAATGTGGATCTTTTATGAAGAAGTTATGATGTTTTTACCCGAAACACCTGTTTTTGACTAGTTTCAGGACTAGCCACAAAACCTATTTTCCATGGAGTGTAACTCCAAAACTACAACGACCCACAAGATGAAGTTTTTACCACAAATACTTGGATATGTTTCCTAAATGGTGTAGAAATTTCATGGTCTGAATAATTATAGAAAAAAAATTATTGCGAAAATGGTGAGATGACCTGGAAAAAAAAAACATACCTTAGAAAGCATCATCAAAAGAATTTATCCTTCCTTGAATTCTGGTCTTCTTTTCTTCACTTTCCTCATAAATTCATCTTAGATATCCTTTGGTTACCTTAGAAACCTATAGGTATTCAATATTCTCAAGTTTTTATTAAATGAGAGAGCCTTGCCTCTTATTTATACTCTCCAAGTAGCTTCCTTAAAAACATCTTCTAGGTCACTTTGCCCACTTTCCTTATTTTAGGGTTAACCCACTTCTAATTTCTCCATTAAATTTATTATTGAATTAATTTATTTTCTATTCAATTTGAATTATAGTACACTCATCACTTCACTTTATTATTTACCTTTTAAAATCTCTTAAACTACTTTGACTACTTTGACCTTTTGGGGCTTCTAGATGACATATGAGGGTCCTCCAACTTCGTAAGGTCATAACTCTCAAATTGTGAGGAGTTATGTGATGTTCCACATACCACTAGAAATGAAATGACATGTACTATCCATATAGAATATTATTACCTGGAAATATATCAAAACTCATACCATTATCCATCAAACAAACTTGGGTCCATTACCCAAACCTGGGTTCTCCAACTTCTCATGGTCATAACTCTCTAACCGTGACGATTTATGTGATGTTCCACATACCACAGGAAATGGAATTACATGAAATATCCATCAAGGATAGTTTCACTAAAAAATTCACTGGCATTCATCTCATTATTCCACAAATAAGCATGTGTTCTCTAACCATACTTCTAGGATAACTCAATCCACAAAGCATCTTCCCGTGAGGGCTTTCACCATAAGGGGACCACTTTGGAGTTCATCCATTTCTACTTATTATCAACCATGAAAAGACAATAATGAGTCATATTTACATCAAAAAATCTTGGGTCCATTACCCAACCTTTGTGCTACGAGGCTTTCTTCAAGGGTTGACATCAATGACAACCAACCTTAATCAACAATCTCCCCCTTTGGCATTGATGGCAACACTCTGATGAAATACTGAAATCATATCACTCATGCTCCCCCTGGAACCATGCCTCTTTCCTCTGCATCTGATAAATATCTCCCCCTTTGTCATCAATGGAAAAGGTATATTTCCATCTGGGGTTTCTCCCCCCGACTGAACTATCCTCTTATGGTGCTTCCTCATGTATATCTAAGACATATAATATAAGAATTCAAAAATCATTCATTTTGGAGTAGAAATAACTCCAAGTCTCTAGCGAATATATTCAAAGGATTCCTGTGGAAGTGGTTTTGTGAAGATGTCTGCCACTTGTTATTTTGTGCCCACATACTCAACTCCGATGTTCTTTTCTGCAACCTACTCCCATAGAAAGTGATACCTTATTGGAATGTGCTTCGTCTTGGAGTGCATCACCGGGTTCTTCGAGATACTAACGGTGCTTGTAATGGAATAGATTGGAATACCGGGTTCTTCGAGATACCGGGTTCTTATCACAATAGATTGGAATGGGCTCATCATACTCAAACTATATATATGTCAGAGTTTTTTTCATCCAAAGAACTTGTGTACAACATGATGTTGCTACAATATACTTTGTCTCGACTGTAGATAAATATATTGATGATTGTTTCTTGCTTATCCATGATACTAAACACTCACCCAAGTAGAACACTGCTCCACTGGTTCTTCATCGGTCATCAATACAAACTGCCCAATCTCCATCTGTGTAGGCAATAAGTGATAGATCCTTTCCTTTTGGATACCATAATCCAAACTCTTTTGCTCCTTTGAGATATTTTAAAATCATCTTCACTGATAACACATCTGACTCCTTTGGTGTTGCTTGAAATCATACCACCTGTCCAACTGCCTACATTACATCTAGTCTGGATGTTGTCACATATAGTAGGTTGCCAATCATTGACCTATATTGCCTCTGATTTGTAGACTTCAAATCATCATCTTTGCTCAACTTGCAACTAGTTTGGATGGGAGTGATAACTAGTTTGCAATCTTAACCTCCTTAGCATTTCTCTAATATACTTGGTTTGAGAAATAAAGATTCCTTGGGTGTTTTGACGTATCTGATGTCCCAAAAAGAATGATAGTTCTCCAAGTAACGACATTTCAAATTCATTCTGCATATCTTTTGCAAATTGTTGGCTTAACCTGTCATCATCACTACCAAAAATAATATCATCAACATAAACTTCAATTAATAAAATATTACCTTCACTTACCTTGAT
>ML785439.1:82023-99480 GCA_009831015.1 Picea engelmannii
CATAATCTGCATTCTCTGACAACTGAAATCCTTTTGGTTGTTCAATGTAGACTTCTTCTTCAAGTTCCCCATTCAGAAAAGTTGATTTTACGTCCATCTGATATACTTTAACATTTTTGGAGCATGCATAGGATAAAAGCTACTGGATTGCTTCCATTCTAGCAATTAGGGCAAATGTCTCTTCAAAGTCGATTCCATCAATCTGTGCATATCCTTTACATACCAATCTAGCTTTGTTCCTTGTAACTTGTCCATCTTCATTTAATTTATTCCTGAAAACCCATTTTTTGTCGATCACATTCTTATTCTTTGGTCTTGGAACCAGTTCTCAAGTGTCATTTTTCTCTATTTGATCCAAATCTTCATTCATCTCCTTATTCCAAAATTCATCCTTGTTGGATTTTGTTGGCACGGGGGTAGACCCAGGGTTCAATGCTACAACAATGCACCAACAAAGCCCTAACTACCGACACTTTTGGCAACACCTACGAAGAAGATGAAGTCTCACCTGAGGAAGAGGCAGGGGTGGTTGCAAGACTCAGGTGTCTACAACCTTATCTAGGACACAGATCTGTGATTGTACTTCTTAGTAAAGAACTTAGCACCGCTAGTTCCTTGATATACAATTAATAATCACTTCTCTTGTAAAACATGGCTTCACAACATTCACATTGATATAACGTACTTAAGCACTTAGCATCAATATATAGGTCAGATCTAGCAGATCAAGCACTCAGCACATTCATATAGATCGAATCCAACATTATTATACATCATTAGCACTGAGCATAAATGTATCTATCTAATCATCTCGAAGCACTTAGCAAAAGAAGATATAAACACATCCAGACAAGCACAAAGAAAGTCAACACAGTGTTTACGTGGTTCACCCCCACCCTGGGCCTATGTCCACCAACTCTTCTTCTTTATTATCTTTAGTCAATTGGTTTCAAGCACAGAGCCATTAAAACCCTACTCCGCATAGGACAGAAGATCTGTGCAGCTCGCAAGATCCTTATTCCTTGCGCTATAGCACAAAGTCTTCCACCATCTATTACGACCACTTTCACTTAGCTTTGCAAGTCTCTCATAGTTATGCACAAAGTGCTTACAGACTCTGCTTGCACTTAGCATACATTCACATCACATAGATACACTATTCAACTACTTCTTACATTTCCTATCCTTCTATTTATACATACAAAATAGGCCTAAATATGGGTAAACCCATGGGCCGACATCCCATTCCCATTACATCTTCCCAAAAACCCAAAAAGGATCCAAAAGTGGGTCGAGATCCCATGATATCCGCTTCATTTTGTGCTCCTCCTTTGACCGGCTTTCGAAGTCCCAAAATAGGTCACTATGACCAAGAATCTCCCAAAACTTGGTCAAGGGTCAACTGGCCCCCAACACTCACCAGTGACTCATCCTGAGTCACTCTGATCTGACCAGTTTTTCTTCGAAGGCCTCGATCTTGGCTCGAGCTGCTTCGAACTGCTACTGTGCAATGACCTCTTGCTCGATGAACTATTGGATCACTGCGTCATTCACGGGCCCTTCTAGTCGTTGTTCTGCTATGATGATAGCCTGTTCTATCTCTGCTCCTTGGCTTTCAACCTCTGTGAATAATTGGCACACCTTATCTTGCATTGGTTGAAATCGTTGAGTAACTTCCATCACTCTGCTTTGAATCATATGGATCTGTTGTTGGGCAGTGCGTTTCTCTTGAGACCACTTCATTATTTCCAATGCTAACAAGGCCTTCAGTTGTGCCTATAGTGTGTCTGTGTGCTTCTTTGCTTCCTTGAGCTGCAACTATAATGCCTGTAACTCTGGATTCTCGATGAGGTTCTCATATGTTTGAGCATTGCGGTTACTCAGTTGCTTGCACTCCAAGGAAAGAGATTTTAGTCTGTCAATTGTGCTGCAGGTAGTTGCTTCCTTTGGTCTCTTACATCTTGAGTGGTCTCAGGCACAGTGTGGAGCTCCAAGTCTGCTATGCGTTGCTGGATTACTTCTTCAAGTTGTGCCACCTACTATGGAACTCACTCTTTGGTCTTTGCTTTTACGACTGTCACAGAGCGAAGTGCTCTGTGAACCATTTCCTTTACTTTGAGTTGCTCTGTGAGCAAAGTTTCCTTTCTTTGTTGTAGTTTTTCTTTTTCTTCATCCCACTTCGCTTGCAGAGCAAGATTTTCCCATTCTGCAGCACTGTGTTGTTCTAAAAGGTCTCCCTATACTTGTGTGAAAGCCTGGGTAGCTTGCGCTACTTCTTCCTAAGCTCGTTGAAGGTGAGCTTCGGCTGTATCAGTGATGCGGTGGAGTTGAGCTGGCTCATCTCCCAGTTCTGATGTACCTACTGAAAGAGGTATAGTGGAGACTGCGCAGCTGGATTGTAGTTCCTACTGCACTCCTTGGAGATCATCCTTAATCCAATGGAACACATCCTCCTGCTTAGCTTATTGCTTCTCTATTATCTCCAGAGAAGCATCATTCAGGGCTGCTATGATGAAATCGAAGTCATCGGAGGTGAGGATGGTCTGCATTTTTTTCATGGTTGCTTTCACTTTCTTTTGGGAGGAAGGTTTCGACAGGGAAACCTTCATTTTCTTCAATGGATCCTCCTCGTCTCTAGGCGGTGTAACCTCTCCTTTCTTTTGTTCAACTTCTACACCATCTATCTCTCCACCATCTCCTCCTTGTTGTGTTGATATGGAAGCGATATTCATGGATGCGCTATCTAAATCATGGACCTCTTCGGTCTTCTTTATCTTGCTAGGTTCGGGTGTATCTGGCATAGTTTCTGGACTGTCTAAATCAGATATCTCCGCAGGGTCTATTGGAATGAGGAGGTCTGCCGACCAGTCCTTGGTGATTTCTTCTAAGTCCTCCTCTGTCAACTTGTAGTAAGATTTAAGTTTTTGCTTGTGCTCATCCACACACACTGTAATATAAATGAAATGGTGGTCTGCACTCAATTTCATTAAAGGCCGAAACCTGTGAAGAGTATTTGGCATGATGCGAGGCCTGGACTGGATAGCTAACTTCATTTGATTGTAATATGTCTGGAATACGGCATTTGACTGTCATTTCTTGTTCATGTCACTGGAATAACACAGTGTACTGAACTTTGCGTCCAGAGGTTCAAAGGGCTTGATGTATGGGAAGGTTGAACCTCCCGGCATCTCCCATGTGATGAAAGCAATCAGGATTAGAATCCAACTGAAGTGGAACTCATATCCTTGATCTTGTGCTTCCCTCCAGTCCAGTTCCAACTGGTTTATGAGGTACTTCACCCAATTCATTTGTAGGCCCTCTGTGCACTTCCTTATGAGGTTGACTACAAAACCAGTGACTTGGGTGGGTCGGTTCCTGCGGACCAACCTTCCTGTGATCAATTGACAGGCTAGGCGCACTACAATATGCTTGAAATCAACTTAGCATTCGCGCGATCATCTCTGTGTTTAGTTCACTATTTTTCTGCAGGTTGTGATGATTTGGCTCGAGTACTGGATGGAGAGGCCGACAGTCCTCTCCTCGATGATGCTTGTAGACCGGTAGACAATCCTCTCTCTGACATGACTCTTTCAGTCATCAAGTTGAGGAGTAATTTTGTTATTGATTCTTCCACTGTGGTGAGCTCGTCAGACATACACACTCGGGATTAATAATATCAGGTTCACAATTAACTCATATACTACACTAGAATAAACAGCAAGAGGGAAATGATCACTCTATATAATTCACTTGGTCTACGGGCTCAAATTCTTGGTTAGCAAAAGTGTTGTCTGTGCATGGCACGATGGGATAAATAGGCAACTCGGAAATGGTTTGCTTGTAACGAGTATGAAGCCTCATTAACTCTTGTTATGCCCATTATTGTGTAGTCCAATGGTCTGGTGTCGAGCTATAAATACTTTCCGACCCGCTCGGAGCGGTAGTCGAACGGATATATCGGTCCCAACAGCTATATTTTCTTTCCATGGTGAAGTGCCATGTGTCGATATTATGATATATCGGCGAAGCTCCCATTCTACAAATTTTATGTCTGCGAAGTTCCCTCTGGAACCTTATGTAACTTTTCAAATCTAGCTCTCTTATTACTTAGCTTTCTAGCCTTCTTTCCATTGATCTTTGTCTCCATAGTTCTTTTTCCATTCTGATTCTCATCTTCTGTGGTCTTAGTCACTTCGCGATGTTGAGATTCTTCTCTAGGGTTCCATGATAATACTTCTTCTTTGTCTGGAATAGGTACTTCAATCTTCTGTGGATCCTCTAATGTTCTTGCAACTTCAACATCTGGGTTGCTAGTGTTAAATAGCTTCGATATGTTCTCTTGTTCTTCAATCAAGTATGCGACCCTTCTAGTCATGAAATCTTTCAACTCTTGTTTCTTCTTCTCTAAAACTTCTTCTTCTTTTTTTCATCTGGCTTGATCTCTTTCAATACAAGGTTTCCCTATTAACATGGTAAACAGGGCGTTGTCCTCAATAAAATGAATAAACTCAAAATATTTTTTTGTCGAAGTTCCATTTTCATTCATAGGTATCTGAGCGAGCCTCCCACATAGGTTTACCAATTTTCCCCTGAATAACCCTATTCCTCCTAATTAAGGAATCATAGCAGGCCTTCCTATAGCTTTCCAAGTTCTCTCTGTCATGATATTCACCTATTTTTCCTCATCTAAAACACAGTCAATGTCAAAGTCTCCTATTATTGCTTCGATGCATTCCTTGTCTTTAAATATCTCTGATAATCTAACATGTCGGTGGTCATTCAAGGTTTCTTTCATCTGTAGCAATACCTTCTCTGATTATTTCTGGGGTTCTACTATAGCCTTAGTTTCTGGATCTACCTTAGAGTTTTCTTGTCTTATGTTCATACTTTCAATCTTAGCAATCATTCTAGGTAAATCCAACACTTCATGGTTCATAGATTTGCAACAAAGACAACCAGGTCTTTTCCCAGGGCATGCCTTAGCAAGGTGTCCCGATTTTTTGTAGCTGTAACAGAGGGTTAATCCTCTCTTTCTTTTAAATGATCCCTAGCTTCTCCTGTACTTCATGCTAGGATCATAGGAGCTAACTTGGAATAAATTATTTCTAGTATCCTGCATCCATTTGTTAGTCCAAACATTCTTTCTATGCATAGCTATAACATATCTTTCACTATTCTTATCAGTTCTATTCATATCAGGTCTTCTTTCGTCTATTAATACCCTAGTTTTCAAGCTAGGATGAAACCTATCAATCATACCTAGATCCATACGTTAGAAACAAAAATTTCCACTTATCTCACTTCTACAGAGCACAAAGCTTCCATATCTAAAAAATTTAACTATTCTTACCTTTATCAAATCACATAGCTTGCAGATCTTACCTTTTTTAATCATAAATTCTCACTTTTGCCTTTGTTAGAGCACAAAGCTTTTAGATCTTGCTACTTTTCTTCAGATCTGACCTCTTTTCTTCATATCGGGCTTCTTTCTTTTAGCACAGAGCTTTATAAGTCAAGTAGAATACTGCGCACTAGGGCACAGACCTACGCACAGAGCTTTCACAATTTCAGGATGAATCTTTTCACAGAGCTTCTTCTTTCTTAGTTCCCAGCAATCATAGTTTCAGGTCCCGGTAATGGAACCATTTGTTGGCACAAGGGCAGACCCAGGGTTCAAAGCTACAACAGCGCACCAACAAATCCCTAACTACTAGCCCTTTCGGCAACACCTGCAAAGCAGATGAAGTCTCACCCGAGGTAGAGGTAGGGGTGGTTGCAAGACTCAGGTGTCTGCAACCTTAGCTGGGACACATATATGTGATTTTACTACTTAGTAAAGAACTTAGCACTGTCAGTTCCTCAATAGACAATCAATAATCACTTTGCTTGTAAAATAGGGCTTCGCAGCATTCACACTGATATAACGTACTTAAGCACTTAGCATCAATAGATAGGTTAGATCTAGCAGATCAATCACTCAGCACATTCATATAGATTAGATCTAACATTTTTATACATCATTAGCACTAAGAATAAGTGTATCTCTCTAATCATATCTAAGCACTTAGCAAAAGAAGATATAAAAACATCTTGACAAGTACAAAGCAAGACAATACAGTGTTTACGTGGTTCACCCCCACCCTGGGGCTATGTCCACCAACTCTTCTTCTTTATTATCTTTAGTCAATCGGTTACAAGCACAGAACCATCAAAACCCTACTCTGCATAGGACAGCAGGTCTGCACAACTCGCTAGATCCTTATTCCTTGCGTTACAGCACAAATCCTTCCACCTTCTGTTACGACCACTTGCACTTAGCTCTGCAAGTCTCTCACAATTATGTGCAAAGCGCTTATAGACTCTATTTTCACTTATCATACAATCACATCACATAGATGCACTATTCAACTACTTCCTACATTGTCTATCCTTCTATTTATACATACAAAATAGGCCTAAACATGGGTAAACCCATGGGTCTACATCCCATTCCCATTACATATTCCCAAAAACCCAAAAAGGATCCAAAAGTGGGTCGAGATCCCATGATCTTCGCTTCGTCTTGCGCTCCTCCTTCGACAGGCTGTTGAAGTCCCAAAATAGGTCACTATGACCAAGAATCTCCCAAAACTTGGTCAAGGGCCAACAACTTCTTCAAAACAGTTTGGTTCAATTGTAGATAAGAGTGCTAGGTTTGTTTGTTCTCGTGAATGGATTTTTCTTCTAGTCTCAACTCCTGCATCTTTGTTTCCAATAATCTGATCTGAAGGATGATTCTTCTATACTAGTTTTCTAGGTGTCTTTGGAGATACTTGTTGAACTTTCTTTTTTGTTTCTGTCGGATTCTCTTCATCTTCCTCTTCTACTTCATCTTTTGCTTCTTCTTCTTCTTCAAAAAGTTGTTCCATTGATTCATTTTCGTCTTCCTTTGATTCTAGTCTACATGTTTCATCAATTGTTACGTTGATGCTTTCCACAAATTTGTTCAATCTTAGATTGTAACACTTGTATGATTTCCTTCTACTTGAGTAAACAACAAGTACTCCTTTGTCCACATGAGAGTCAAACTTTCCCATTCTTCCATATTCTCTTTTGATTATCATTTTCTTCCAAAAACTTTGAAGTGCTTCACATTTGTTGGTCTTCCTTTCCATAGCTCATAGGGAATTTTATCAGTGTTGTTTCTGAGCATTACTTTGTTTTGAATGTGAACTAATATATGCACTTCCTGTGTACAAAATATATCTGTCAATTTGGAATCCATTAGCATTGTTCGAGCCATTTCCTATAATGTCTTGTTTTTTCTTTCAACAACTCCATTATGTTGAGGTGTCCTAGCAACGAAGAATTTCCTTTTTATTCCATGATTTCTATAGTAGTCCATAAATTCCTTTGAAGTGAACTCTCCTCCATTATCAGATCTCAAGAATTTGATTCTTGAATCCATCTCATTTTCAACCATTTCCTTGTAGATCTTGAACTTTTCAAAAGATTCTGACTTGTTCTTGAAAAAGAAAACTGCAGTCATTCTTGTATAATCATCAACTAATAACATAAAGTATCTCTCACCTTTTAATCCCTTTGTTATAGTTGCTCCAACTAGATCAGTATGCACAATTTCCAGTGGTCTTGTTGTTGAATATTCCTTTGATTTGAACCTGGTCTTTGTTTGCTTTCCTTGTTGACAATGCTTGCATAAAGTGTTGGTTGGTTTCGTGATCTAGGGAATTTCTCTGACTACTTCTCTTTTGTTGACTTTGACAAGGTTATCAAAATGAATGTGACCCATTCTTCTATTCCATAGCCAACTTTCATCTTCCTTTCCTAGACAACACTTTTCATTTCCAATTTCACTTAACACATATATGTTTTTTGAAGTTCTTGCAGCTGTACCGACCAATTTCCCTAAACCTTCTCTTCTTATCTCACACTTTTTTGAATCGAAAGTAACTTTATGACCTTGGTCACACATTTGAATCACACTTATAAGACTATGTTTCATATTTTCTACCAGTAAAACATTTTGTGCCTTTTTATTCTTGTTCCGAATTTGAATAGTGCCTTCTCCAAGGATTCTGGCTGAATTATCATTTCTGAAGGAGACTGGTCCATTTATTTCCTTTCGCAATGTAAGAAATTTGTCTCTATCCCCTGTCATGTTTTTTGAACACCCACTGTCAGCATACCAACCGTGTTTCTTATTCTTATCTTGTAGAACTACTATGCATTCTTCATTGCTATATTGATCCTGCTTTCTTATCCATGTCGTTTTCTAAGGTTCTTGTCTATGACTGTTGTTATTCTGTTGAGGTTCTTTAGGAGGGACTGTCATTCTGCAATTTTTGGCCATGTGTCCAAAATTCTTACATTTGTAACATTCCACTTTAGTGCTCAAAGATTCAAACCTGTTGTAACTTCTTCTTTCTGTTTCACTGGGTCTTCTTGAGTAACCCCTTTGTGTATGACTCTCAAATTTGTTATTGTTCCTGTTGTTAGCTCTGCAATTCATAGCTTTATGTACAAAATGATTACATGCATAACATAAACCAAAAAACATAGTTTGATACCTAGGAGTTGAAAATCTTTTGAAAGAAAGTTGTCTTATGAATCCTTCTTCTTCTTGAGTCCTATCTATCTGTTGTTGATTCTGAAATCTGAATTTTCTCAGTGGAAGAGTGTCCCTGTAATCTTCCTTGTACATCTTCCTAACCCCTTTGATTGTTTCTGCATAGCTTTTTGGATTTGTTTCCTTCTCTGTTGTTTTGGAGCTTGATCCCTTTTCTGTCTGATTGTATCCAAGTCCAAACTTGTCAAGATGAGATTTTTTACTATTGATAATGTCATCCAAAAATTTTGAGCTATTCTGCGTATTTTTCTTTTGAATATCCTTTCTTAGTGTGACAATCTCTGCTTTCAAGTTTCTAATGATCTTGTCCTTTTCTTCTAGTTGTTTTTTTAGTACTTCTTCAATTCTTTTATCTTCTTCTATTTGAACCTTCAATCTTGTGATCATTTGTTCTAGTTCTCGAGTGTCCTTTTACTTGTCTAGTTCTGCTTGTAGTTTCTTGTTTTTCTTCTTTTCTCTTCTGATAACTTCTATGGCACACATTAATTCTTCTCGGTAGTCAACTTCTACCTCTTCAATTTCATCTTCGACTTCTTCATATTCTTCTTCAGCTTCTTCATATTCTTCTTCGGAGTCTTCTTTGTCAAAATATTTTACTGCCATGAATAGAACTATTCTTGTCTCACTGTCACTGATTTCATCTTCATCTGATGATGAGATGTCTTTTTTGATGCATAAGATTTTCTTGAAATCTTTCTTTTTAGTTCTTTTGCCTTTATATGTGTGTTTGACTTTTGAGTAACCTTCATCATTTATATTTTTCTTATGAGGACATTTGTTAGAAAAATGACCAATACCATCACAATTAAAACAAATTAAAGGAAGCTTACCTCTATACCTACCATTGGTTCCCTTGTTTAGTCTTTTGACGAAGTTGGCCACTTCTTCATCATCTTCCGAGACGTCATTGTTGTTGTTATATTCTTCTTGTTCCTTTTTCTTTTGCTTTGATCATTTGGATGCTTTGAAGGCTGCTTCTTTTACATCTAGATTTTCTCGTTCAGTTCTCATTTCATATGATGTGAAGATTCCATGCAGTTCATCCATGCTTATTGAGTTAAGATCCAATCTTTCTTCTAGTGATAATATCTTAGGGTTTAATCTCATAGGAAGAGATCTTAGTACCTTTTGAACAATTACAGATTGTTTTATTTCTTCTCCCAATCCTATGATTTTATTCATTGTTTCGTCAACTATTAATAAGTAGGTTGCAATATTCTCATCTTCATAGGATAGTTTCACTAACAAATTCATTGGCGTTCATCTCATTAATCCACAAATGAGAATGGGTTCTCTAACCATACTTATAGGATAACTCAATCCACAATGTGTCTTCCCATGAGAGATTTCACCATAAGGGGACCACTTTGGATTTCATCCATTACTTATTGTCAACCTTGACAAGAAAATAATGAGTCATCTTTACACCAAACAATCTTGGGTCCATTTCTTCAAGGGTTGACATCATACTACGATAGTGAACTATCAAAGTGTTATCTCATTGTAGGAGTGTGCCATCAGAGGAGTGGTGAAAGAACGTGGCATTTGAGATACCATCGGACTCTGATGGTGATCCATTGGAGACTAGTCCATTAGAAAGTGGAGTCAACTCTTTTAATTATCATTTTGACCATCGAAATCTGATGGGAAGCCATCAGCATGGTGAGCCATCAGAGTAGGTTATCTCATGTGTGCTTACCCTACAACCGTCAGACTCCAATGGGATTTTACCATATTTTTAATTTTTGACTTTGGGAATACCTTAGGTTATTATTTTGGGTAATTTTATTAATTTTTTATTAGTTTATCAATTAAATTTCATGTGGTTTGGGGGTGATTTTGTTAATTTGTATTTATTTTAATTTCATTTAGATCCTTTTATTTATTTGTTTATTTATTTATTTATTTTTCCTAATTTCTAGGATGGTTGTTAGCACGTAATTCTGCCCTGTCAAAATTTTTGAATCTTTCCTTAAATTATGAAAAAATATCCTAGCCTCCAATTCATAACCAAGTTCATGCCACAACACATCACATCTACTGTCACCAACAAGCACTTGAGCTACCAAGTGTCAAGTGTGTCGAGGGTAAGCACCCATGAGAATACCAACGGGAGAGTTCATGGGGAGTGTAAGCAATGCTCAACACATCGACCAAAGATTCACATTGTATTCCATATATACATTGGATATATTAAGTTTTTAGACCATATGGAATAATACCCATCCCATTCACAATGAATTTCCAGGCAAAAAGGATACAAAAATAATTGCTAAAAAGGTTTTGCTAGAGCAATCGTCTTCTTCACCTTGGAACAATTTATTTTCTTGTTTTACTATGGATTGATACTTGATGGAAGATCATTGTATTTGTGAAGAATAAGCTAAGTAAATGCTATCCATTTGTGCAATTAAATGCATGAAAAATTTGGCCAGTTGTATCTTGGGTGAACTATCAATATTTATCTATTCAATTTCATGTTTTATTTCACAGTTTCTTTGCATCTTGCAAGGGAATTTTTCTACAAATTAAATCAGGAGGAGGAATCATTTCACCAGCCATGCATAATTTCTTAGGCATTCCTGAGATACACCATACCCAGGTCATTAATAAGATATGGGAGTAGCTCAAGGAAAACAACTTGTCGGATCCTAGATCCAAAAGGGAGAATGTTTGTGATGAAAATATCAAGAGAATCTTTGGAGGAAGGAAACGTGTTGGATTTCTTGAGATTTATGGGCTTATGAAGCTCCATTTTATAAAGAATAACCGAGTGGTTAACCAAGATTAAAAAATATCAATCTACATTACCTCAATCGTTGTTATTAACAAGTTGCTATTACCTTGGATTTGTTAGTCTACGAAACAATTCAAGAACATGTGTGAATAAGTGGCATAGTATTAGGTGGAAGAGCATCTTGCAATTACAAGTTTCCAGGGAGATTGATGACAGGTGGAGGAGATTTTAGAGGCAGAAGATCAATCAACAACAAACCCATATTCCATATTTGATGGAGAAAGATCATAAATCAATCAAACAGCTATGACATTTCCATATTTTTGGTAGCGACCTCTATACACGAAAATTCAAATGCACTACTGGAAGTTATGTATGTGATTATTTTAGAGGCCAACTTCTGGTGCTATTTCTGACCAAATGCAGAGGAATTTCAAAAATCTAAAACATGGGTTTTTTTTCCAGAATGGGTCCAATTAGGTGAAGTGGGGGAAATTTATGATCTATGAGTGGATATTTAAAGAGGATTTTTCCATATTTCACAAATTGTTCTTTCCAATAAAAACACCTAGTCAATGGAGCATACACCTCCTCAATTCGACTTGGGGATCAAATATATCATCCTCCTTGATAATTTGAGCCATCACATAAAGGATGGGTGAATTGGTTTTAGATCCACCTATTAAGGTATCTTGAATTGGTTGTAGATCCACATTTCTAGAGGTAGTTATCCAGCATTTGAAAATTATATATACAACATTTGAAGAGAAAAAGAGGATCTTCCTTTGGGAAGGAATCTAGGGGGGGCAAGGGTATTGAAACTCTCTCAAAATTTGTATGGGAATTGCAATAAACTTATTCTAATGATTTCATTATCACATATCCATGACAACTTTTTTATTAGTTTGTAACTTCCTCTGTTGCCATTTCTGATAACTTGTTCAATTGCATGTCTGATAACTTGTTCAATTGCCTTTGATCCATGAAATGTTGTAATAACTCTCAAACCCTTTCCTAACCTTTAAATCTGAGTCAAAGTGATACTAAGCCACAATTTCCCCAAAGCATTATCAAGTTTTTGTTCAATATGTGCTTGGCATGTTCTTTTTGCAATCAGGAACATCTCAAGCACTAACATCTTTTGGCGTCATTTCCAGGGAACATAGAACAAATTTATTTTTGCCTGGGTGTACAAAAATGATTAGAATTGATTCTTAATGGTGAAAAAGGATCAAACATTGAAAACTAACTACAGATTATTCACAGGGCGACTCCATGGTTGAAAAATCCACCGGCGACTCCACTGGTTCATAATGTCAGAATCATCTAATGATTGGATGGATGTTATAATAGTTGCGACGTATGTAACCTTTGATTTTTTGAATGTACCTATCTTTCCAAATCTTGTACCAGATAGAGAAGAAGGGAAAACTCCCTTCCAAAACTTAAGAGAGAATATTAGGAAGTTCTTTTTCAACATCTGTTATATTTTCATGAATGCATGTGTCAGCTAGGAATTGTTCATTAAGATGTTTTGATAGAGATGTTCATGTATTCCTTGGAAGAAAATTCTCGAGAATGGGGTAGATCGTTACCTTCTTCCATCATTTCTTCATTGAAGGAATTGCATGTTGCATTCCATTCTTATTATAAAGGGATATTTTCTATTGAGTTTCTTTATGATGAATGTTGTGAAGAATTTGAATTGTTACATCATCATCCCAATAATAAGGGTCGGGGTGTTAATTATGAACAAATAGTTAATTAGAAACAAGATTCTCTTCAGCATGATGTTTCTCTTCTTTAAATTGAGGAAAGTGTATTATTTTCTTCCGATAATATTCTTTCTTTAGAATCTGCTAAAGAATTCTCTACTCAAGAAAAGTGTCAACATATTTTAGGAGATTTTGTTTCCCCTAAAGGATATGAAGAAGGTGGTATTCATGAATTGTTTAAAGGAGAACAAGTGGCGAATAATTTGATCGATGAAGGATAATTTACACAACAACGGCCTTGTCTTATAAATAAGGTGGAGTTATGTCATGTTCTCCAAGATCCAATAGTTGTTTGGATGGAGTCAGTTTCTTCAAAGGTCACAAATGTTGCAATTGTTGACATTCTACTAATTTGAAAAAATGTGTATAAAATACTCATGGAGTCTTTTTTGTGCATATAATGTTATTTTCATACTTTCTCAAACAGTTGCATACACGATAATCATTTTATCAGTCAAATGCTTAATTGGATGCATTGGAAGTTTTCTTATACATGATCAAGTTGGATTCAATTTATTATAGTAGGAGGTGTGATGAATAAGCTCGCTATCTAAGCATATGGTTTTCAGCTTGATTTGGTGTGCACTAGAGTAGTGTAATAAAGACTCCATAGCCCAATGGAAAGGCAATTGTATAGAGTTTATCAGATTGATTAGTTATTTTGTTTTCTTCATCATTCAAGACAGTGTTGGTTTTTAGTATGTTTTTTGTTTGGATTGGTGTTAGAGAAGAAATGGACACAACAGGTTTACATAATAGGTTTCAGAAATATGGAAAAGTCACAGTTCTGCAAGTTCTTTGATGCCTCGCAGGGAGAGCGTCATCCCTAGTTGGATCCAATTTTAGCGCATAAATATACCCCATCAAAAATTTTGAATCTTCGCTAAAATTGTGAAAATTTATCCTATCCTCCAAGTCATAACCAATTTCATTCCATGGTGCATCACATCTATTGTCACCAACAAGCACTCGAGCTACCAAGTGTCAAGTGTGTTGAGGGTAAGCGCCCATGAGAATGCCAAGGGGAGAAATCATGGGGAGTGTAAGTAGTTCTCAACACACCAACCAAAGCTTCACGTTGCATTCCATATATAAATTGGATGTACTAAGTTTTTAGTCCATATGGAATTATACCCATTCCATTCACAATGATTTTCCAAGAAAAAAGGATACAAAAACAATTGCTAAATGGTTCTTTTGGAGCAATCGTCTTCTTCACCTTGGAACAATTTATTTTCTTGTTTTACTATGGATTGATAATTGATGGAATATCATGGTATTTTGTGAAGAATAAGATAAGGAAGGACTATCCATTTGTGCAATTAAATGCGTGGAAAATTTGGTCAGTTGTATCTTGGGTGAACTATCAATATTTATCTGTTCAATTTCATGTTTTAATTCACTGTTTCTTTGCATCTTGCTAGGGAATTTTTCTATAAATTCAAGCTGGAGGAGGCATCATTTCTCCAGACATGCAGAAGTTCTTAGGTGTCCCTAAGACCCCCCACACACAGGTCATTAAGAAGATATGGGAGTACCTCAAGGAAAACAACTTGTTGGATCCTGCAAACAAAAGGGAGATTGTCTATGACGAAAATCTCAAGAGCATCTTTGGAGGAAGGGAACATGTTGGCTTTCTTTGAGATTTATAGGACTATGAAGCTGCATTTAATAAATTGGTTAACCAAGATTTCAAATTTATCAATCTGCATTAACTCAACTGTTGATTAATAATATTGTATGTGATACTTCCTTTGATTTGTTTAATTTGCCAAAGTAGTACCTTGTTATTTTTAAGATGCAACTATTTTGAAAGTGATTAGAAACAATTGGAAGCTTGTTTTTATTTTGGAGGGATAATTTTGGAGGTATACTTGTTATATGGGAATGGACAGCCTAGTAGAAGTCTATTTATATTCAGTTTTTCTTGATTAGAGGTGGTTGGGACAATTTTATAGCAATCATTCATAGAGTATATTTTTTTTCTCTCCATCCCAAGAACATTTGTGATGATGTATTGATGGATTATGATGCATTGAATGTCGAAAATGGTCTCTGCAATTCTTGGAAAAGCTGGAAATATATACAAGTTGTGATCTTCTCATGTGTTATTATTATTAAGAAGACAAGTTGCCATTACCTTGGAGTTGTTAGTCGATGAAACCAATAAAGAACATGTGTGAATAAGTGGAATAGTATTAGGTGGCGAAGCACCTTGCAATTACAAGATTCCAGGGAGATTGATGATGGGTGGAAAATCTTTTAGAGGCAGAAGATCAGTCAACAACAAAACTATATTCCTGATTTGATGGAGAAATATAATCAATCAATCAAGTAGCTCCAACATTTCCAGATTTCTAGTAGCGACCTCCATACACATAAATTCAAATGTGATACTGGAAGTTTTATATGTGACTATTTTAGAGGCCAACTTCTAGCGCGATGTTTGACCAAATGAAGAGGAATTTCAAAAATATACGAATGGGTTTTTTCCAGAACAGGCCCAATTAGGTGCAATTTGGGAATCTTCCTAAAATAATTAATAGTTTATGATCTGTGAGTGGATATTTAAAGAGGATTATTCTAGATTTCACAAATTTATGTTTCTGAGAAAAACACCTAGTCAATGGACCATCCACCTCATCAATTAGACTTGGGCATCTATCCTCCTCCTTCTATTAAGCCCTAATATTGGCTCATTATCCCTTAATTGGGGCATATTACATTATTAATGTTATTTCATTTATGTTTGCTTTATTCCATTAGTTGTAATTATACCTCCTAGTCTCCTATATATACCAAGGAGACATTTTCATTTGGAATCATCTTGTACTTGAACATTTAAGTGGGGTAAAAGGAGGTTGCCCCTTCAAAGAGGCTTATTATCTAAAATTATCTCTTTTTCAAGGCGTTGAGTTCTTTTTCTGAGGTTTTTCTATGCTATATTGATATTTGGTTCTTAACATATGGTATCAGAGCTCAAGGTCTTGGGGTTTTGCGGCTACATCTAAGACACCTTGGAATTTTTGCTATAACTTTTTTTCTACAATGTTTCCAAAGGAACGGCTTGGAGTGTTTTTAGTAGACAGATCAAGGTATGTTGGGTTACAATATCATCTCTTGAGGCCTTATAATTTTGGAGATACAGCCTGTACAAGATAGGGTTCTAGAATCATCCTAAACTGAGTCATTGAGGAATTTTCGCTATAAAAAAATTTTTGTAACGTTTCAGACCCTGAAATATGGAGGATATTCATAGAACTTAGTAAGGCATCCGTGGTAAAAATTTTAGATACTAGGTCACCTTAAATTTTTAGATACACCCTATGAAAGATAGGGTATCTGACTAGTCCTATTGACTAGTCTCAAGAAGGTGTTCTAGGTAAAACAGTCATAATTTCTTCCTAGAGTATCCAAACTGAGTGGGACTAGTTTCATTAGATAGTGGACAATCTGCAGTATTTTTAGTACGAGTTTCAGAATTTAATATCAATCATTTTGTGTGGGGCATGCTATACAAGTGAGATCTCCTGGAAATGAAAAAAATCAACAAGTTGTGGGGAAGTTACCGTAAATTCCACTATTCACATCCAATTTTGATCAAACATGTGGCATTGCAGAGAAGAAATATTAGAGAACTACATAAAAGAAAGTTCCATACCTAGAAGGGCCGAAACTTGGGAGATACAACAAAAGAAAGATTGTCTAGCAGAACCACCTCAAAATCAAGGTTCAAAAGTGATACTTGGCCAACATGCCACCCAAAAAGGGAACTTCTACACCAAATAAGCCTCCAGACAATCCTACTTGGACTCTTGATGAAGGTGAAGAAATGCATAGGGATATAAATGATTTACAAAAGAAGATAGTAACAAAAGATGGAAGCTAAGTTGGAGGCAAAGATGGATGGTTTAAAAGAGGAGATCATGGAAGTATTGAAAAATTTTGTAACAGAGAAGACACCTGAAAGTGAAAATGCATCCCATGAAATTCATGATGAGGACACAAGGAAGGTCAATCAAGAATGGAGAAACTCCAACTTTGGGTTGAAGACCAACCACGTTCCTAAGATCGATATGAGGAATTTTGATGGCACGGACCCAATCACATGGATACTTTAGATGGAGCAATTCTTTGATCTACATAATGTGCCACATACACAAAAGGTACGAATTTCCTCTTTATATTTAGAACCTAATCAATTTGTATGGTATCGATGGCTTTGTTCTCGCAAATCACTCGTCACTTGGACAATTTTCATGGAAGAAATGATAGCACACTATGAGGATACAAGGAGCAATACCTTCTTTAGCCAATTG
>ML785439.1:100923-125681 GCA_009831015.1 Picea engelmannii
CATCAAGGCCATTATGAATTTTTGGTCATGCCTTTTGGCCTTACAAATGCACCTTCCACATTCCAAGGGTTGATGAATTCGATTTTCAAGCCCTTCCTTCGAAAATTTGTGTTAGTATTTTTTGATGATATACTAATCTATAGCAATTCTTGGGAGGATCATGTGAAACATGTTGACAAGGTGCTACAACTACTAAAGGAACAACAACTATATGCCAAACCATCCAAATGTTTCTTTGGAGTAAAGGAGGTAGAGTATTTGGTTCATATTGTATCTCATGAAGGTGTCAAGGTAGACCCTAAAAAGATTAAGGCCATGATGGATTGGCCGAGATTGGGTTTGACGGGTTACTATCGCAAGTTTGGGTTTGACGAGTTACTACCCTAACAAGATTGGGTTTGACGGGTTACTACCGCAAGTTTGTTCGGCACTATGGAAGAATAGAAGCACCTTTAATGGCACTAACTAAGAAGGATGCATTTTCATGGACTCCATAGGCAACTAAATCTTTTGAACAACTTAAAGAGGTGATGTGCAAAGCTCTTGTCTTGACCACTCCAGACTTCACAAAAATCTTTATTTTGGAATGTGATGCCTCGGGAAATGGAATTGGTGCTATTCTAATGCAATAAGGAAGGCCCCTGGCTTTTGAAAGTCGACCACTCAAGGGAAAGGACTTACACAAACCCATTTATGAGAAGGAAATGATGGCAATACTACATACATTGAAGAAATGGCATCCTTACCTACTAGGTGGGCACTTCAAGGTCAAAACAGATCATGATAGTCTTAAATACTTCTTGGAACAAAGACTATCTTCAGAAGAACAACAAAAATGGGTAGCCAAGATATTGGGTTATGATTTTGAAATCGTCTATAAAAAGGGGAAGAAAAATGTTGTGGAAGATGCACTCTCAAGAAAGGATGAAGATGTTGAGGCCTTTCTCTGTGTTATCTCGATCATCTAAACCAATTGGATAATAGAAGCAAGGGATGAATGGAAGAATGACGAAAAAGTGTGGACTCCCATTCAAACGTTGCAACAGGATTCCAGTGCATCAAATACATTTACATGGAAAAATGATTCACTATGGTACAAATATCACTTATATTTATGTAAGAACTCCCAACTCAACCAAAAGGTACTATTGGAATTGCACACCTCTCTAGTAGGAGGGCACTCAGGATTTTTGATAACCTGCCATAGAGTCAAGAAGGATTTTTTTGGGGATGGCCTTAAAACTGATGTTCAAAGGTTTGTGGCAGAATGTTTGGTTTTCCAACAAAATAAGGTGGAAACAATTAAGACCCCAGGTATTTTACAACCATTAGCCATCCCAAGTAAGCGTTGGGAGGAGGTTTCCATGGATTTCATCACAGGGTTACCGAAGTATGAAGGAAAGAGTGTCATCATGGTGATTGTTGATAGACTGACCAAGTACGCACACTTTTTTGCACTCTCTCATCCCTTCAAAGCTAGTACAGTTGCCATTTCATTCATGGAGACACTTCAAAAGCTACATGGCAGCCCAAAGATTATTGTAAGTGGCAGAGATCCCATCTTCACTGGACATTTTTGGACAGAATTATTTTCTTGTTTGGGTACTCAATTGACTCATAACTCATCCTATCATCCTCAATCTGATGGAAAAACTGAGATAGTGAACAAATGTCTGGAAGGCTACCTTTGTTACTTTGTCTATGATAAACAAACACAATGGTTCAAATGGTTACCCTTGGAAGAATGGTGGTATAACACTTCCTTTCATACTACAACAAAAATGACACCGTTTATGGCACTTTACGGATACCACCCTCCTTCCATCACTTCTTCTCTAAAAGAAAAATCTAAGGTTCAAGAAGTGGAAGATCACATCGAGAATCAACAACAAGTTCTCCAAATATTAAAGGACAGCCTGACCATGGCACAGAATCGCATAAAACAACAAGCAGATCAACATCGTAGTGAAAGAAGTTTTGAAGTAGGGGATTGGGTGTTTTTCAGACTACAACCATACAAACAAATGTCCCTCAAGCAATCCAAGAAGGATAATAAATTATCACCAAAGTACTATGGCCCTTATAATGTGTTGCAAAATATTTGTACTATGGTATACAAATTGGAGTTGCCTGCATCTTCACGAGTACACCCAATTTTCCATGTTTCATGCTTAAAGAAGGTTATAGGCGATAAGATCCCAGTTCAAACTATATTTCCAGAACTTGACGAGGAAGGAAAAATCATATTGGAGCCTGAAGCCATCACTGACACAAGAATTCGCTAGCTAAGGAATAGATCCATTTCAGAGTATCTCTTTAAATGGAGGAAACTACAGGCTGAAGATTCCACTTGGGAAGATGAGTCTTTTATATAGAAGCATCCAGAGTTACTCAAGCATTGTGAACAACACTTGTCTCAAGGGGAGGGGCATGTTAAGCCCTAATATTGGATCATTACCCCTTAATTGGGGCATATTACATTAGTAATGTTATTTTATTTATGTCGGCTTTATTCCATTAGTTGTAATTATACCTCCTAGTCTCCTATATATACCAAGGAGACATTTTCATTTGGAATCATCTTGTACTTGAAAATTTAAGTGGGGTAAAAGGAGGTTGCCCCCTCAAAGAGGCTTATTATCTGAAATTATCTCTTTTTCAAGGCGTTGAGTACTTTTTCTGAGGTTTTTCTATGCTATATTGATATTTGGTTCTTAACACCTTCATCATTTGAGCCAACACATAAAGGATGGGTGAGTTGGTTTTAGATCCACCTATTAAGGAATCATGAGTTGGTTGTAGATCCACATTTCTAGAGGCAGTTATCGAACATTAGAAAATTATATAGACAACATTTGAAGAGAAAAAGAGGATCTCCCTTTAGGAAGGAATCCAGGGGGTCCAAGGGTATTGAACTCTGTCAAAATTTGTATAGGAA
Organism: Picea engelmannii; assembly: GCA_009831015.1. Classification (NCBI taxonomy): domain Eukaryota; kingdom Viridiplantae; phylum Streptophyta; class Pinopsida; order Pinales; family Pinaceae; genus Picea; species Picea engelmannii. The sequence continues at coordinate 103,862 of ML785439.1, forward strand.
TTGGGATAAAATTCTTGTAATGTTTTCATTATCACAGATCCATGAGAATTTTGTTATTAGTTTGTAACTTTCTTTGTTTCCATTTCCATTTTTCTCTCATTTGAATAAAATAGCAGTTTTTGAGCATCGATTATTGTTCAAATTTTATGGATTCTTGTGCAGTGAGGCTTCATTGTATTTTCCTATGTTTCATGTGTTTGTTCAAGTTTTTATTATTCATGTTTAGAAATCATTTATGTTCATTGAGTATTCATTCTTATGGATATACAAGGTTGATCTAGTATAGGTTTCCTTGTGATTCATATTTCTTCCCTTTATTCTTCTACATTTTCATTACAAATCAAGCATGTTTGATAACTTTTTCAATTGCCTTTGATCCATGAAATGTTGCAATAAGTCTCAAACCCTTTCCCAATTTTTCAATATGAGTCAAAGTGACCCTAAGCCACCAACTTCCAAAAGCATTATTAATTTTTTGTTCAAGATGTGATTTCCATGTTCTTTTTGTAGTCAAGAACATCTCAAGCGCTAACAATGGTAATTAGCCAAAATTACAACACAAGCCCTAGGTCCTATGTCTTCCCTTGGTTCTTACACAAGTTAGTTGAGGGGGATAAAAACTATTTAAACCATTTAGTTTTGGATTTCCTTATGCATGTGGGATTTTTTATTTGCAGGTTAAAGGTCAACGACCCAGATTCACCCACAAGCAGATCAAGGGTTATTGACCATTGATTTTCAAACATACATATCTTGAGCTACAGGTGTTGGAATCAAGCCCATGATACCGAATCAGAAAGGTATCAGGATGAAAAATGCACTGGGAGAGGAATTCAATTCAAAACAGTAATGGAAAACCTCAAAAATCATAGAAAACAGAAGGTCACGAATTTGCGGGGCAAATTGACTGTGCAATCTTCAAATGGGCATATCTGAGGCTACATGCAACGAAATCAGGCCCAAGATATCTCGCCATAAAGATAATAGAGAATAGAATGTCATAGCACATAAAGTATTGACAAATTGAGGGTAGAAATTATCATAAATCACAGAAAATAGAAGAGGCCTTAATTTAATTGGAGAATGGGTTGTGTAATGTTCAAAAAGTCACACCTCGAGCTACAGGAGTCAAAATCGGACCTAAAAGGGCACATTAGAAGGATAATATAGTGAAACAAATATGGGATGATCTTATTCAGTAGACTAACACTAGAAATTCCCATAATGACTCAAGGAACATAAGACAACACCAAGAGCCAAAGTTGATATTATTTGTAAATGAATATCATTTATGAACTTCCTAAGGGAAAGAATAACCACTCACGAGTCTCTTCAACTTATATTTGTAATGCTCACATGTTCATTTGGAAAATGAAAAAGAAATTTGAAATTGTATAATGAGAAAACAAATAGAAATGAAATGAATAGTCACAAGAGTTGAGGAGTCTCTCTTGTCTAATAAAAGAGAACTCGTTGGATGTAATGTGGGACTTTTTCCCATTGTATAGACCGTTGATACTTTTATTTCTAGATTTATGAAGAGCAGAAGGAATTTTGGAAGTCATAAAAATTATCAAATGTTTTTGGGACTAATCCATAAATATGTTTGTCATTCAAATTTTTCGAGTATTGATCACATTAACTCTTTCTATGCTTAGTATTTGGAATACTTATGCTTTTGTTATTTATTTTGAGTACATAGATGATGTTACAGGTCTTATTTGCAACCAGTTGTGATAATATCTACAATAGTATTGTTATAACATATTCTTAGCTACCATGAACTATTTATGTTGTCAAAATATCAGTTTAAATTGTTCTCATATATTAGTTTTTCTCTCATGGGATAGGTTAGAAGTAGTAGTTGTAGACTAGTTTTTTTTCATTTTAGACTAGGTTTATAATTAATTAGAACTCTTTGGGGAACAGTTTGTTGTATTTCCCATTTCTATTATTTTAATTCTTAGTGGAAACCAGGCCCACATACTGGTCGAAAACGCTACACCAAATGAGAGTAGGTCTAATTGGGACCTACCATTGGGTGTTTTACTTGATAGGCCATTTGGACTCGTCAATATGTTGAATACTTCGAATTTGATTTCCTGGTTGATCACTTTGACCTTTGACTTAACCATTGACTTGAATTAACTCATCGGTCAACTTATTACCCAGTTGATCCACCTCAGGTAGATAGTCTGATGATTGTTCTTTCACTACAAAGAATGTAACAACCCAAAATAGAGTACCTAACAGTGGTATTTTTTGAGAGCATATCAAAAGAGGAGAGATATTGTAGTAGCCTTATAGGCCACAATGTCAAAGGAAACTCCGCAAAGAGTGGCTCTTTATTTGTACTTTCATTTGAAGAAAATAGAGTAGAGTGACCTCAACTTCTAGCTAGGTTTTCTCATGTATTGGGTTTCTCAAGTTATATCTTGTGTTTATTTGTGGATGGTGTGTGAGTATTTATTTATGTTTTCTATTTTTTGCATTTCAAATATTTCATACATTTTAAGCAAAAAACTAGTACCTAAATAATTATGAGATCTAAAAGGAAATAAACCTTCACAGTAAATATTCCAGTATTTTATTACATATGTTGTGACGAACTATCTAGTGCAATATCCACGGCAATTTACATGTCATATTGGCATCATACCAAGTTTTCATGGGGTATTTGTGGAAATTTGTAGGGATCTAGGAATCGGTTTAAGAAGAAAGATACAGAACCATAGCCATGGTCGATGAGTCTATTTAGCAACCCTTGAGATCCAACAGAGGAGATATTTGTGAGGATGGAAGAGAAACTTGTTGACATATCTCTCAATATGTTCCTCCTCATGGAATATTTAGCAATAATTATTGGACTATTCAGAGAAGTTGGAACCATGAACTCAGAGATTGGATCATATAGGAAATTGCGGGATAATGAACACCCAAAAAAGGAGGCGCGGAAAGAACCTGAGAAAGAGCAATCAAGTTCCAGTACCATAAACCCTTCAAAGTATTCATTCAAGATGGAATAAAAAGTAAACACAAAGCCATACAAAGGTGAGATCAATGCATTAAAACTAAATCATTGGTTGTGGAAAATAGAAGTTTATTTCATCATTCACCATATAGATGAAGAACAAAAGATATCATTTTCCAGACTAAAGTTAGAGGGCCATGCTTTAACCTAGTGGGAAATCCATACAAAAATACTTAGGATGGAGGGTTATCCATCAATAACTAGGTGGGAGGACTTCAAAACCTCATGAAGTCCCAATTATACCCTATTGGGTATGTAGAGGACCGATGGATCTAGTATCACTACTTCATGTAGAAGAAAAGGAAAAGTGTACAGGAGTACACCATTGAGTTCAAAAATATGGCCAACGTGATTGGTATCTCTACCAAGAGTGAAAATGTACTCCTCAAGTATCTATGGGGTATACATAACCATTTATGAAATCGAGTGATTCTTTTCGAGCCAAGGACAATAGATGAGGCATGTGTACAAGCACAATATCTGGAACACATAGGTTAGAAAAAAGGCGAGCCAAGAGATTCCAAGCAGAAAGAGAACTAGGAAGCTGCCAAGGAGGGGAAGAATAAGTGAAAAGGGGGAAAGGATAAGAATATGGTGACCATTTCACATCAGTGCAAGGAACCTAGCAACCATTGTAACCATTGAAATATTGATGGGAACATTGAGGAAAAGTGTTGGAAACTACATCAAGAGTTGAACCTGAAGAACCACAAGAAGGATGCAAATAAAAAGAATCTTCTAGCCACATATTCCAGTGATTAGGTTGAAAGTAGCTCCGATGTGGATGGGAATATTGGTTGCACATCAGTGCAGAAGGAGGTGAATTTGAGTATCCTTCATCACTAGGAAGAGAAGGAGATGACCAAACTCTTCCACATTAACATCCAGGTCAAGAAGACCAAGGTAGATGCCTTATTCGACTCTGGTTCACAGGATAATCTCATAATAGTGGATCTAGTCAGTAAGCTTGGATTGGAGGTTCATGATCATCTTATCTCATATACATTGAAATGGGTAAACAAGGATGTAGATATCAAGGTAAAGAAACAATGTAAGATCAATTCTTATATAAGTGTTGATTTTATTGATGAAGTGGAATTGGACGTAGTACCCCTTGACATATGTGGAGTAATGGTTGGAATCTCGTAGATGTATATGGGGGATGAAATATTCATGCATAGATCTAACCAATACTAATTAATCAAGGATGGGAAGTCCTACATCAACAATGCACATAAAGGAAAGTCAAAAATCTCACTTGTAAGTGCCAACCAAGCCAAGAAGTTAATTACTTCCAGTAAGAAATATATTTAATTTTTTTAAGAAAAAATCAGACTGATGATGAGTTGATAAGAGTAAAGGCATCCCTGCAGGGGTGTACTAAAAAGAAGAAAAATCAGTTAGAGGCATTTCTATAGACATACAGAGGAGTATTCTAGGACCCTAAAAAGATACCATCCAAAAGGGAAGTGGAGAAAGAAATATAGTTATTGTCAAACTCCCCATTGTAGAATATTGAGTTCTATAGATAGTTCGTTATGGAAGGAAATGAAGTGCATAAGCAGTTGCGGTAGTTGTTGCAGAAGGGTGTGATTCAACCAAGCACATCACATTGTGGGTCACCTATCATAATTGTACCAAAGAAGGATGGGACTTCACAATTGTGTATCGACTACAAAGAATTGAGTTGTTAGATACAAAGAATTGAGTTGTTAGATACAAAACGTGTACCTTCTGCATAGGATACATGAGTTGTTAGATCATTTGCAGCACAAAAAATATTTCACCAATTTGGATCTCAAATCGGGATACCACCATGTACACATCAAGGAAGAAGACACCTACAAGACTACCTTCAATAGAAGACAAGGTTTGTATGAATGTTTGGTCATGTCATTTGGATTATGCAATGCATTAGCAACATTGATGAGATTGATGAATGATGTATTGTTCCCATCCCTATATTCATTTTTTATAGTCTATTTGGATGATATATTGGTTTATAGTGATACCTGTGAGGAGCGTGTCTCACATATCATTTAGGTTTTAGAGTCTTTGAAGAAGCACCAGTTGTTGGCTAACCTCAAGAAATGTGAGTTTTCTTAGCAGTATTTGGTGCATTTGGGGTATGTGATCAGTGGAGGGGAGATCAAGATAGATCTTGCAAAGATGGAGTCCATCATGAAATTTCCAGTTCCTACAAATGTCACTAAAGTTGGGAGTTTTGTTGGGTGGAAAAGTACTTGCAGAAGTTCATAACTTCATTTTTAGCGATAGTTGCACCACTTCACACCATAACAGTGAGTGGTAAGAGTTTCCAGTGGGGAAAAATCAATAGAAGGATTATAATGAGATGAAAAGAAAGATCATTCAAACATGAATTATCGCATTACCAAACTTACAAAATCATTTTGAATTGGAGACATATGCAAGTGGGTATGCCATGGGAGCAGTTTTGAAGTGAGGAAGGAATGTATGTTATCATTCTAAAATATTTCATGGGGAAGTTTGCAACCACCCTGTTATAGTCCAAAAATGCCTTATATGTGCATACAATACATTGGCCTTTCCACTTACATACTTTGTCAAAATATTGTTGAGGCTTTCTCTTAAAAAACCATTTTTTGGATAGTGTATGCGCCCTGCTGCATTAATGGTCTGCGTACACATGTGTGTTGCATGCTAGTTATCATGTGTACATATGCAAGTTGCATGCTAGTTATCTTGTGTTTACCTCCAAAAGTTGCAAAAAATATAAAATTGCACAGAATTCAGTCGATTTTATGGACTATAGAGGGTTTCCTAACCATTTTACCCCTTGTAGCCCATCCACAAACTGAATAACCATATTTTTCTCATATAAAAAGAGGTCTTGGGGTGTCATTTGAAAGGATAATAAAGAGAATAAGAAAACTCTGCCAAAATCCCTTCCCCTTCTTAGCCCAAGATTTGCATCCTATTCTGAGTTTTGGCCTCAACCTTCCCCTCAAACCCTTTCTCCTTATGCAACCCTTCCTCCTTTCCTAGGTGATAAATTGGTTGAGAGAAGCTAATGTGGGATTGATGCACTTGGATCCATGATAGAGGATCCCAGACCTAGTTCATGGAGCGGTTCCCGACAAAGGTTGTAATCCTCTTTATCTTAAAATTGAAGAAAAGAGTTCATTCTTGTCCCAAAACACTATGTTTACATGCTTTTGATGATTTGTACATTTATATATATGTCGAAAATTTTAAAGTGATTAGATATCATATGTTGTTGTGTTGTATTCCTAACCTTTTGTAGGATAGCTTTGGGAGGATAACATTTATCTAGGAGGAAGCAACAAGCGAAGGAGGTCGACACCAACCACAAGGACTAAAGGTGCATTCATTAATCCTCTTTCCTTCCTCTCTCTCATCACTTTGTTTAGATGGTTTTGGGGTAGGGATAAAACTGTCTTTTAAGGGAGTTAGTGCTCTTCCTTTACCTCAGACCCAGTATAGGGGGATTTTCCCCATAGTAGAGTTGGCGACTCCACGTTGGTCGTGAACAACACGTGCCTCTGTTGTTTTGGAGAATTTTTTCAAAAGATTTTCCTTTTTCTACAGGAAACTTGTGGTTCCCATTCTTCCCGAGTTCCAAAAGATTCTATTGTTTGGGGTTTAGATAGTTTGCAGGCTCGTATTGTTTATGAAATAAAATAAAATAAAAAACTAAATCCTCTTGTCTCTTTGTCTTTCTAAGCATTTTTGGCTTATTTTGAGCATGAATTTTAAGAAAAAATGAGTTTATTCTGCAGTTTCTTTTAGCATCTTTTGTTAATTTTGCTTTGATTGGAAGAAAATATTAAAAAAAAAACTAGTTTTTTAGGTCTCTTTCTTTCTTTGCATTTGCTTTTCATTGTTATTTGAAAAATAAAAAGAAATTACAATAGGGTTATGTTTTCTTCTCATCTTGAAATCATTTCAAAATAAAAATACGAAAGAAAATCCTTTCATTTTCTCTTTTGTTTCACTCAAAAGTTGCATTGTGAATTTTGCATGGAAAGGAGAAAAGATTGCATCCTTAGGTTTGAAGGATTAGTGTAAATTTTCATTTTCCAATGTTCTTATAAGTTTATTTTTTGCAAGAGTCTCAAACAACATAAGTTGCACTTCCATTCCTTGAGTAATAAAATCCCCTAAAATGGGCGTGCTAATCTAAAATATATTAGTAACACTTTTTTTAGGGTTCACCAATAGCTTAGGATAGGGCCTTGGATTAGGTGTAGAGAGGTAAACTCTCTAAGGCCAACCAAAACTTAACTTAGGTCTCTGTGTTAGGGTGTGAAAAATCCACTTTGTAATTACTAAATCTAGGAAGCTCCTCTCACACAGGAATCAAACACAAGGCCACATGGAGGATGGTGATAGAGATATCCACTCTTGATCCCGACAAATCATTTGGGCAAGTCTGTATAGGGCGTGAATCCTATAGAGTTACTAGCCCGACTTGTGTCATATCTTTGAGACACTTGGACCCCTCCAAGGTAATCTAAGAGTGATTCTGGCCCTGTTGCATTTCAGGCCTCGGGAGGATCTTCAGGCTTAGTTACCCTGCCCATACACTCATCTGACTATCGATTGTACCCCCCTGGTTTTTGATTACAGGTTGGTGGCTTAGTTTCCATTATATAGGTTGACACATAGGTGACTGCAAGGGGTGTATCGTGGTACTTGAGGCAGACTATATATTCTCTGGGAGACACCCAAAGGTACCGTCGGTCGGAGGTCAAGGTAACTTCTTCTCCTGGCCAGTTGTTTTCCTTTGTGAATGATTTGGATGATCAGGACTTCATCTCCCTGGGTTGGAATAATTCGAAAGGGTGGTTTGTTTGGTTTGTATCTTTTGAGGCTTTTCTTATTAGTGGTGTGCTACGTGCTCCCTAGTTTTCCATAGTGAGTTAGTTAGTCATTGATTTGGGTCTCTGACCTAAGGTGGTAGACTTCCCACTCCATTGGTTGTGAGGAATGTTCGGTCTTCCTCTTAGAAACATGGAGATGCCTCCTTATAGGTGTATTTTTTTATAACACTGGTTCACCAGAGTCAATGTGTAAGACTTTTACATACTTGAATGATCTCACAAGGGAAGAACCTGTGCATAATATCTTCATGGAAAAATTTACCAACGATACCAACCAAGGAACCCCTTCACAAGTGGACTCTCGTTCTTTTCCTTTCTTCGGAAACATTGGTGTCCTTTTGATGGCCACTTTGTACATTCCTGGGTTGAATGTGGGACTATCGATTTGGTTGGGTACCATTCCAAATGTCTTGAATTCTCTTGATGCTCCTCAGTTAAGCACCTTATGTCATGGCCATCATGTTGATGTCCCTCCATCAACAAAGTCTTCTCCTCCTCCTTCTTCCTTCTCTAGTGAAAGTATAGCTACTAGTAACTGGAAGTCTAAACGAAATAGAAAGATGAAGAATAAGAAGAAGAAATCACCAACCTCTGCTAGTCATGTTGGCGATAGGTCGTCAACCACTACAAGTCATGTTGAAGACCAGCACCCAACCTCTGCCAGTCATGTTGGGGGGGGATTTCCAGTCATTTCTAGTCATACTGGTGATAGGTATATAGCCTCTACGAGTCATGTTACCGACCAATCACCAACCTCTGCAAGTCATGTCGGAGATGTGCAACCAACCACTGCAATTCATGCCAAGGACACGAGTCTCGTAAATGTGAGTCATATGAGTGATATGCACCCAACCAATTCTAGTCATGTTGGGTGAATTGATTCTATTGAGAAACCTAGATGGATATGGCACAAGCCTAAGCTCCCTTGTAAACTTTGCAAGGGAGATCACATTACTCATTTATGCCATGGCCTTCTAGAGACACGAAGATTGTGGTCCCTGCCTGCAAGTTCTTCTGATTCTGAGTCTTCTGAAGTTTCCTCATAGTCTAATCATCCTTTTCTTGATGAAGTGGTCATGTCGATGAAATATTCAGTTGATACCAATCCTGTTTTGGAGGGTGATGCGTCTGCATACCATGTTGTCTCACAGCCTATTCATCCAGTGGTTGAGGAGGTGGTCATGTTGATGAAATCTTTGGTTGATCCCACTCTTATTTTGGAGAGTGTTGAGTCTACCAAAATGGTCATGTCGATGCAATATTTGGTTGATTCCACTCTTCTGATGGGGAGTGATGTGTCTACCAACTATGTTTTTAGAATTTCCAGTTCAGTACTTTCAGAACAAGGGGGCATTCTGCTCACTTCGAGCACACCCCCTTTCAAATAAGGGTTGAAGTTAATTCAAAAAACATTTACCGACGTATTGTAGATGAAGGAGCCTCCGCAAGTCTTTTATCCTCCTTGGCTTGGCAAGCCTTGGGCTCTCCCAAGATTGTGTCTTCTTCGCATGAGTTGTTGGATTTTGATAGACATCCTAGTGAATATTTGGGGATTCTTCCTCAGTTTCCTATCTCGTTAGGTGGGAAGATTGCCCTTGTCGATGTTATAGTGGTGCAAGGCCTATTATATTTTAATATGCTTCTCAGGTGTGATTATGTATATGCTATGAATTTTGTGGTGTCTACGCTCTTCTGGGTGATGCATTTCCCTCACAATGGAAGCATTATCACTATTGACCAACTGGCATATAATAATTTCCATCCTAATTTGGCATTATTTTAGGTTTCCCCTTTATATGTTCCTAGTATTTGTGTAGACTCTACCGCGACACAGGTAAATTATGTGGCGTCTTATCCTCGATGTTCAATTGATTCTGACCAGGCGCCTGTGAAATCATGTTTTCCTTCTCAAGACTTGGTCTCAGCAATTGAACCTTTGGTTTATCCAATGGGGGCATGGGAGCCCTTGCTTCCCCCTCTTCCTCCAAGTGATTTTCAGTTTCCTTTCGAGTATGATCTCGTTATTTGTATATCTTCAAGCCTTTGTGCTTGTGATTCTTCACTGATAGACTCTATCAGTCCCAGCCATAACCTCAATCATCATATGGAATAGAGTTAGTTTGCTTCTCCCTACGGGACTGTCGACCCTCCTCGTTCGTGTGTTTTCTTGGATATTGAATTTCCTTTAAATGAGGTTATCCTTGAAGCTATGACTACGGACTATATATCATGGGAATATTTACATTGTTATTTGTGTTTTTTTCCCTTTTGGGAGACTTTTCAAGTTGAATGTCGAAGAGACTCTTAGTCAGAGCCTAGCAGCAAGCTCTACTTCAACCAGTACTATGCATGAGTCGTATGGTTGTGCAGTTCCTTGTACCATATTGTACAGACCAATTTTTTTGTTTTCAAGTTCTTTATTCAGTAGCACCTCTTATTTTTATAAATTTTCTATCTATATTGGACTTATTAACTTTTGGATGAGTGTTATTGGCCTTATATGCAGGATCTTGGAGACGTTTTTTATTTGATATTTGTTCATCATATTGAGATGTTCTGACATGTATTGACCTCAAAACTGGCATATAGGTTAGATTTTTCCCTACTTGCATTTTTGCATTATTTGTTTCCTGGTTCATTTGGCCTTAGGATCGACCCCACTAAATTGTGACACTAACATTCCTTGCCGATAAGTGTGTCATAATTTATGTGGTAGAGCCTTCCTTCCATGAGCATCCTAGTTAGAGACTTGTTTTCCTTTTGGTGCCCATGTTGAAGTAATTCATAGGCACGATATTCCATTTAGTCCCACTATGACTTTATGTTGAAGTCGCATCCTTATTCTTCATCATTTGCCTGGCTTATACCCTTGGGACATACCTAAGAGCACAGTTTGTTGTCTTTCAGGCTCATTTAAACTTTGAAAGCAACATCTAATGAGAGCTTATTTATTCTTTTGGGTCTCATCTAGATTACTTAAGAAAAGAATCCCCACTGGAGTCTTCTTTAAGCAATTTTCAGACTCTCTAAAATTGAAAAGATTGCCGAGTGATCTTGTTTCCCTTCATGCTCGTCAAACTAAAATTTGAAGGCACATTTGTCTAGTGTTAGTTTACCCCTTTTTTGGTCCAGACGGTTAATTTATGAATAAAGGTATGCCATAGGACCTTTGATTCACTAGGAGTGAATTCTCAGGCATAATTTTAACCCTTTTTCAGGCTTGAGGGACTAAATTTTTGAAAAAGGGCCATTCTCCTTTGTTTTGGTTTATCTCTTTTTCAAGCCTTGGAGATTATCTATAAAAAAGAAACCCCCTCGAAGTCCATAGTTAAGATCTTTTCAGACTCCCTAACTATGAAAAGATCATTGAGTGACCTTATTCCTTTCACACTTGTTAATTTGTCCAGAAGGAATATCTATTTTCATAAGTTTAACCCTTTTCTGGCCAATAGATTATCCAGGAAAAAGGTACACCTTGGGAGACATGTCTCACTAGGAGAGTTCTCCTAAGTTATATTTTATAATTTTTTGGGCTAAGGAGACTAAACTTAGAAAAATGTTTTGAGTCCATAGTTAAGCGCTTTTCAGACTCCTTAAAATTGAAAAGATAGCTAAGTGATATTTTCTCACTCACACTCGCTAAAATGGTTTTGAAAATACGTCCTTTCAGTATAATTTTAACCCTTTTTCGAACCGACTGGAATAATTATGAAAAAGGAACATTCTAGAGTCTTCTTTTAGTGTTTTTCATACTATCCAAATGTGAAAAACCATCAATCTTACCTTCTCTTGGCTCGCAAAACTTCACATGGAAGGAGTCATGTTGTGTCATCGCATTGCATGTCTCATCCTTTTCCTTTGGCCTAATGTCGGATTCATTTTTTTGTTAACTAAACCTTCAAAGCATTCCTTAAATACAAGCCTTGTAGCACTTTTTTCCCTTGTGATCTGACACCTTTACCCATGGAGGAATTTTTCTTGAGTGTACTTATCTTGTAACATGTCTCCTTGCACTAAGCATCAGTATGTTCCATGTACTTGGAACTAGTTTTCTTGCCCACGACACTCGTTCCTCATTTGTAATGTAGCATTCTTTTATTATTTCCCAATCTCATTAAAAAATTGAAAAAGACAACAAAAAAAATCAAATATTCCAAAGAGGGATATACATTCTCTTTTTTTGGCAGCAAGATAGTCACCCTTGGACAAAGCACATATTTCTATTTGTTCTCCAAGCATTGGGATCTAGTATCACCTTATGAATTTTTTCTCGTTACATAGAGTTGTGTCCTCCTCTGTTTGGTTACTCTTCCAAACATATGGAGAGTTTGTGGTGCCTCATGTATCACAGACTTATGTCAATATTATGATGCCTAAGTCTCATCATTTTGTCGTGATTTTGTCCAAGGGAATTTTATCCAACCTCAGTTGGCCATTCTGCAACTTATCTCTTGACTTTCATGAGTCGTCCATCCCGAGAGTCCAGTCAAGTTCAAATTCAAAATCAATGAAGTTTTTCACCTGATGATCAAGATCCTCTAGTCTTTCCCCGATGGCATGTCGAATACCTCAAGATAGTGAGTCTTATACTCTTGTTTTACTCCTACCTGAGCTTTTTAAGATCTTGAAGTTGTTGCTTGAGCTATGAAGTCCTCATCTCCAGCCACAAGCATCAATGCTTCTTCAAGATGTGTATCATATTGTACGTGTCTATCTTCAAATGATCTTAAGATGTAGATCCACTATGTATTATTCGTGACTACACTTTATATGGAAATTTGTTCTAGTAGCCGTATGTTACATGGATATGCATTGTACTTGACTGGAAGCCATGCTTAGTTTATCCCAAGCATTGGTATGCCTGCCTCAGAGAGATTATCATTATTTTTGCAGATGGCATGCTCACGAACACTCATCTCGGGATCACTTGACTCCATGCCTTCCCACTGTGTAAGCATTTTGTAATGTATTTTTGCCGTCAATTTCTCTTTTGACCTCACACATTAGGGGGCATCTATTATAGTCCAAAAATGCCTTATTTGTGCATACAAGACATTGGCCTTTCCACTTACATACTTTGTCAAAATATTGTTGAGGATTTCTCTTAAAAAACCATTTTTTGGATAGTGTACGTGCCCTGCTGCACTAATAGCCTACATACACATGTGTCTTGCAAGCTAGTTAGCCTACATACATACACGAGTTGCATGCTAGTTATCCCGCGTTTACCTCCAAAAGTTGCAAAAAATATAAAATTGCACGAAATTCAGCGGAGTTTACGAGCTATAGAGGGTTTCCTAACCATTTTACCCCTTGTATCCCATCCCCAAACCAAATAACCACCTTTTTCTCATATAAAAAGAGTTCTTGTAGTGTCATTTGAAAGGATAAGCAAGAGAATAAGAAAAATCTGCCAAAATCCCTTCCCTTTCTAAGCCCAAGATTTGCATCCTATTCTAAGTTTTGGCCTCAGCCTTCCCCTCCAACCCTTTCTCCTTATGCAAAACTTCCTCATTTCCTAGGTGATAAGTTGGTTTTGAGAAGCCAATGTGAGATTCATGCACTTGGAGCCATGATAGAGAATCCTAGACCTGGTTCGTGGAGAAATTATCGACAGAGGATGTAATCCTTTTTATCTTAAAAATGAATAAAAGAGTTCATTCTTGTCCCAAAACACTATGTTTACATGATTTTGATGATTTGTACATTTATATCTATGTGTGAACTTTTAAAGTGATTAGTAGAGATAGCATATGTTTTTTCGTTGTATTCCTAACCTTTTGCAGGTCATCTTTGGGAGGAGGCCAGTAATCTAGGAGGCAACAACAAACAAAAGAGTCCAACACCAACTGTAAGGACTAAAGGTGCATTCATTAATCATCCTTCCTTCCTCTCTCTCGTCACTTTGTTTAGATGGTTTTGGGTTAGCTTAAGGATAGAATGGTCTTTTAAGGGAGTTAGCGCTCTACCTTTACCTCAGACCTAGTATAGGGGGATTTTCCCCATAGCACACCCTACCTATGACAAGGAAATATATGCCCTGGTTCAACATGTCCATTAGTGGAAGCACTATCTAATGGAAAAGGAGACCATCATCCACACATATAATCGGTCGCTATAGTATGTGTAGACCTAGAGTAAGCCACAACAAACCATACATTACAAATAGATGGGGATTTTATAACAAATTTATCTAGTCATCAAGTATAAGAAGGGAAACATAAGCATGTTGGAAGACATGCTTTCAAGGCCACCCACATACAATATTACAGATTTGGGAACTTTGATGCACATGGAGCCTTTTACCCATGATGCATACAGAGAGGCATACAAATAAGATGAGGATTCAAGGAGGTGTTTCAGTAGCTACAGTGCCAAATACATATATAAGAAGGTGATAGAAAGGCTGAATATAATTTCCAGAATGGTTTACTCTACAATGTTGATAAGCTCAGTGTCCCTAAACGTGAACAACTATAGCTTATTTGAGAGGCTCACACCGCCAAGGTTGCATAATATTTTGATGTTGGGAAAAAAGTTGCCAACTTATAGAGGTATGTGTACTAGTTCATAATGCAAGAAGATGTAGCAAGATATATTAGAGTGTATATACTTTGTTATACCAGCATGCCTAGTAACAGGAAGCAAGGTCTATACCATCTCTTGCATGTACCCACTCGACCTTAGGAAAGTATTTTCATGCATTTTAAGGGAAGTTTACCAACAACCAGGAAGGGACATGACTATCTATTTGTGGTAGTTTACAAGTTCAACAAGATGTGCATTATCATGCCTTGTGAAAAGACCATTAAAGGACAAGAAGCAACAAACGTGTTCTTTGAACAAGTCTGGGTTCACTTTGGGATACCAAGAAGAAACAACTCAAATGGGGATTCTAGATTTCTCAGTACATTTTGGACTACATTGTGGGGCAAGATGGACACTAAGGTTAATAGATATACAACATTCCATCCACAAACAGATGGAAACACAGAAGTAATCAAAGTGAATTTGGTGCAAATTTTGAGGGGTTACAATCAAAAGCATCCAAAGACCTAGGATGAAAATATGATCTATATACAACCCTCTTATAATAGAGAAGTCCACACTTTTATTGGTAAGTCACGTTTTGAATCTTGCTTTGGATATTTTCAACCTTCACCCATGGATGTTGTATATCAACATCAAGTAGGAGTGAGGGAATATCTCATAGTATATGTGATGAGAGCAGAAAAATTTGTTGAGAAGACTAGGTAGCTCCATTTTAAATTATGGGAGACATTGAAGAACTCAATAGAAAATTATAAGGCCAAACATGATCAACACAGAACCAAGAAGTCATTCAAATTGGGAGACAAATTTTGGTTATAGATAAATAAGGAAATACTACAGGGTCCTAGTAAGAAGATCAAGGTTCTAGGGTATGGCCCTTTTGAGATATTAGAGAAGGTGGGAGATAACACCTACAGACTCATTATACCCCCATACATGTGCATTTACTTAGTAGTGAATGTGGAGAATCTAAATCTGTATGAGCCCTCCATGTTGGATCAGGAAGAGGCGCAGGTCCTACCTACCATAGAGGAATTAGCACCAGATGCTCGGGAAAATTTGGTAGAAGACAAAAATTTTCAAAAGAAGTCTAAAACTACAAGATATGGGCAGCATGATGTTTGGTATATTGGGTTCAAAGGACAACTTCCAGGCATAGATGATTTTAGGGGCTAAATTTCGCAAATGGGCTAATTTTCCATGGTTTTTTCCAAAAAATGATTCGCCAATTTCCATTTTTTCCAAAAACGATTCGCCCAAATTCCAGAGAATAAAATTATTTTACCTCAAAAATCGCCAAAATTTTATATAATTTATATAAAATCCTTAGAAATTTGAATATTTTTACAAAATTATCGCCAAACATTTTACATTTTGTAGATTAGGGACTAGTAATATTAGCCCAGGTTTCTACATTTTAATATAAATTTTCATCCTTAAAATCATCCCTGCTTCCAGGAAAGTCAAAATGGTACTCCAGGGAGAAGCTAAAGGAAAATTTTCCTCACCTCATTCAGTAATTATTTTGAGTACCAAAAACCTCCCTAAATGGGGAGGTATGATCCAAAATAGATCATTATATTATTTTCCATCTATCTTGATGATTTCAAAGTGAAAAATTTTGAAGGAATTATCTTGCAAGACTATTTTAGTGTCAGGTCCTAGTTTTGAAAATTGGGGTCTATAACCTTCTAGAGATATCTTGAGGAAATAAATAACGTTTTTTGGGGTTCTAATGTCTAAAAATTATACCCATGTCTGGAGCAGAGCTCGTATGCGAAAGTTATTCCTCCCACAAGTTGACCTACCTTGTTGACCACCACGGTACTAGTGAATGCCATGTCAACCCACCCTTAATAAAACATATGGGGATAGCCATTTGTGTACTTTTGAGAATATTCTAGTGTTGGGTATGTGTTATATTCTTTGCATGTGTGTGTGTGGGCGTGTCAGATTCGACAATTGTGTCTGACGATCCCGGATTAAGGGATTAGGGTTTTGGTAGCAACAGAATACCTAAATTAATCCTGTGTTAATGGATTAGGGTTTTGGTAGCTACAAGATACCTAAAATATTGTATATATTTTATTGTGAATAGTGAAATTAATACAATGAAGTGTTGAAAGGTGTGACACCAAGGAAGGTTGGTTTTCTCCTAGTTAAGGGTTTACAGCGTAAATCTTTGTGTACTGTGTGTATGATCCATTGATTAATTTTTGTTTTTCTTAAGAATCTGTATACATTGCTTTACTTCACAGTTTTGAAACTTACATCTAGAAGGTCCAAACCTTATCACTAATTGAAAGTTAAGGAAGTCAAAAATGTTGGAACACGATTGTTTTTAAACCAAAACCCATAGGAATTGGTCTCTGCCACAATCACCAGATTTAGGATCCATGAGAGGGGGTTAACGCAGGTTGCAAAACTCACAGGAAGTGTTGAAACCAATGTCCAACAATATCCCCTCTAGCGTGTGTTGGGAGAGTTTCAAACTCGAGACCTGTCACGCTTATACCTTTTGTTTAACTACAATTTTCGTTAGACTAAAACTCGTAGGCATTAGTCTCCACCACAATCACCAGATTTAGGATCTACGAGAGGGGTTAACCCATCTCTCGAAACTCGTGGGAAGCGATGAACCCAATGTCCAACAAAAATCGTACCCCTAGATTGATATCAATATATGTTAAATACCGCGCCACTAGGAGGAGAATGGGTTCCATTCTTTAGCATTGTATTTCTTCCATAGTTGAGAAGAGTAACTAGGAGTGGTATTTTTTGAGAGCATAACAGAGGAGGAAATATCATGTACCATCCATGCATGCCACAATGTCAAAGGAAACTCCATAGACAATGCCTCTTTCTTTTTATTTTTATTTGAAGGAAAGAGAGTAGAGAGAGCTCGCCTTCTAGTTGGGTTTTCTCCTATATTGGTTTTCCCATGTTATATCTTCTTCTTCTTTTGTGGGTGGTGTTTGAGTATTTATTTTCATTCTCTATTTTTTGCATTTCAACAATTTCATACATTTTAAGCAGAAAATCAGTAATTAAATAATTATGGTATCTAAAAGGAAACTAACCTTCACAGTAAATATTTCAGTATTTTGTTAGATATGTTCTGATGGATTTTCCATTAGATATCCACAACATTTTGCAAATCATATTGGTATTAGAGCAGGTTTTCTTGGGGTATTTGTGGAAAGTTGCATGGATCCAGGAATTGGTTTATGAATAAAGTCACAAAACCTTAGCCATGGCCGATAATTTTATTTATAACAACCCTCGAGATCTAGTAGAGGAGATATTTGTGAGGCTGGAAGAGAAATTTGCTAACATATATAAAAATATGTCCCTTACCATGTCTTCTCTAGCAATAAATTTTAGACCATTTGGAGAAGGTCAAGGCTCAATCTCAAATATCATATCAGCCGTGAAAATGGGGGATAACGAAGAAAAAAAAAAGGAGTTGCAGAAAGAAGAAAGAGCAGTCGATTTCTAGTACCATAAACCCTTCATAGGATTTATTCAATATGGAAGTAAAAATGGACATAAATACATACCAAGGTGATATTGATGCATTAAAATTGAATGATTGGTTGCAGCAAATAGAAGTTTATTTCAGTGTTCCACATATATATGAAGAACAAAATATATCATTTCCTAGATTGAAGTTAGAATGCCATGCTTTAACATATATATAAACACATAGGATAGAGGGTGATCCTCTAGTAACTTGGTGGGAGGACTTCAAAACCCTCATCAAGTCCCAATTCTATGCTATCGGGTATGTGGAGGACCAATGGATCCATTGGAGGTACTTTAGGTAGACGCAAGGGTAGAGTGTACAGGAGTACACCACTAAGTTCATAAATATGCCCATCATGTTGGATATCTCTCCCAAGAGCCGATATGTACTCTTCAAGTATCTAGGGGGTCTACATATCCATCTAAAAAATCAAGTAATGGTTACAAAGCCAAGGAAAATGGACAAGGTATGTGTACAAGAACAATATCTAGAAAACATAGGCCAAACGAAAGGACAACCAAGCAGTTCCAAGCAGAAAGAGAACTAGGAATCTTCCAAGGAGTGAAAGAAGAAGTGGAAAGGGGGAGAGGATAAAAAGATGACAGACACTGCACATAGTGCAAGGATCCTAGAAACCATTGTAACCATTGAAATATTGATGGGTACATTGAGGAAAAGTGTTGGAAACTACATCTAGAGTTGAACCTAAAGAACTGCAAGAAAGATGCAAAGAAAAAGAATCTTGTAGCCATATATTCGAGCAATGGGGTTGAAAGAAGATTCGATGTGGATGAGAATATTTTATGTACATCAGTGGAGAAAGAGGTCAATCTGATTATCCTTCATCACCAGGAAGAGAAGGATATGACCAAACTTTGGATGAAGTGGAATTGGATGTAGTACCCCTTGACATATGTGGATTAATGTTCGGAATCCTCTACATGTATGTGATGGATGCAATCTTCATGCAAAGAGCCAACCAGTACCATATAATCAAGGATGGGAAGTCCTACATCATCAATGTGCATAAAAGCAAGTCAAATATCACATTGTCAAGTTCCAACCAAGCCGAGAAGTTGATTAGTTCCAGTAAGAAATGTGTTTTTCTTTGGGAAAAGAAAATTAGACTAAGGATGAGTCGATAAGAGTAAAGGAATCCCTGTATGGGTGTGCTAAAGAGAAGAAACATCAGTTGGAGGATTTTTTGTAGGAATACAGAGGAGTGTTCCAGGAGCCTAAAAGGATACCACCCAAGAGGTAAATGGAGCATGAAATATAGTTATTTACATACTCCCCATTACCAAATATTGGGTTGTATAGACAATCCATTATGGAAGAAAATAAAGTGAAGAAGCAGTTGCAGCAGTTGTTCGAGTAGGGTGTAATGTGACCAACCACCTCACCTTGTGGGTCACCTATAATAATTGTAACAAAAAAGGATGGGACTTGGAGAATGTGTATCAACTATAGAGCATTGAACAAGATTACACTAAAAAAATAGTACCCTTTTCCCAGGATCGATGATCCATTAGATCAATTGCAACACACAAAATATTTCACCAAGTTGGATCCAAAATCGGGATACCACTAGGTATGCATCAAGGATGAAGACACCTGGAAGAATGCCTTCAAGACAAGGCAAGTGTGTATGAATGGTTGGTCATGTCATTTGGTTTATGAAATGCACTAGATACATTTATAAAAATGATGAATGATTTATTATTACCATATATAGATTCATTTTTTATAGTCTATTTGGATTATATATTGGTTTATGATGCTACCTGGGAGGAGCACATCTCACATCACATGCAACTTTGAGAGACTGTGAAGAATCACCAACTCCTGACTAACCTCAAAAAATGTGAGTTTGGTCAACAATCTTTGGTGTATTTTGGGTATGTGATTGGTTGAGGGGAGCTCAAGGTATATCCTACAAAGATGGAGGCCACCATGAAATGGATAGTTCCTACAAATGTCACTAAAGTTAAGAGTTTTTTTCTAGAAACACGTTACTTGTGGAAGTTCATAACTTCATTTTTAGTGGTAGTTGCACCATTCCACGCGATAACATCAAGTGGAAAGAGTTTACAGTGGGAGAAGAATCAATAGAAGGATTTTGATGAGCTCAAAAGAAACATCATTCAGGCACCAGTTATTTCATTACCAAAATTTCATAATCCTTTTGAATTGGTGACATGTGCATGTGGGTATTCCATGGGAGTAGTTTTGATGCAAGGAAGAAGGCATGTATGCTATCATTCTGAAATATTTCATGGGGAATTTCTCAACTACCCTACCTATGAAAAGGAAATATATCCATGATTCAAGTTTTCAAGAAGTGGAAGCACTATATAATGGAAAAGGATACCATAATCCACAGAAATCACCAGCCACTACAGTATTTGCAGGCCCGGAGTAAGCTACAAAAAATTAGATATTAAAAATGGATGGGGTTGTTACAACAATTTCATCTATCCATCAAGTACAAGAAGGGAAGTACAAACAGGTTGGTAGACATGCTTTCAAGGCCACCCACATCCAAAAATAGAACTTTGAGAACTATCATGCACATGGATCCATTTGCTCATGATGCATACAAAGAGGCATTCACCGAAGATGAGGACTTCAAGGAGTTGTTTCAGTAGCTGCATGGAAAAATTCATATGGAAAAATTCATATGGAAAAATTCATATACATTTTGGACTACATTGTGGGAGAATATAGACACTAACTTCAAGACAACTACAACATTTCATCCACAAACAGATGGGTAGAAATAAGTAGTCAACGGAACTTTGGTGAAGCTTTTGAGGGGTTAAAATCATAAGCATACAAAGAACTGGAATGAAAATTTGATCTATATACAACAATCTTATAGCAGAGAAGTCCACACTTCTATTGGTAAGTCACCTTTTGAATATTGCTTGGATATTTTCCACCTTCACCCTTGGATGTTGTAAATGGAAAATAAGGAGGAGTGAGGGAGGACCTCATAGGAGATTCAATGAGAGCAAAAAAAAATGTTGATAAGATTAGGCAAATCCATTTGAAAGTACATGAAACACTGAAGAAGTCACAAGAAAAGCATAAGGCCAGACATGAACAACATAGAACCGAGAATTCATTCAAAGTGGGAGATAGGGTTTGGTTAGTTGAACAAGGAAAGAGTACAGGGTCTTAGTAAGAATACAAAGGCTATGTAGTATGTCCCTTTCAATATATTGGATAAGGTGAGTGATAACACCTACATAATTAGTAGTGAATCTCCAGAATATGAAACTCTATGGGACTTTCATGTTGGATCAGGAGGAGGAGGAGGTCCTACCTACCATAGTGGACTTAGCATTAGATGCTCAGGAATATTTGATAGAAGACACATTTTTTAAAAGAATTATATAACAACAAAACAGGGGAAGCATCGCCTTTGGCAGATTGGGTCGAAAGGATAACTTCCAGAAAAATAAAAACAACACTCTAGTGAGAAGGTAGAAGAAAACTTTTCTCACCTTATTCAGTAAAAATTTTGGGGACCAAAATCCTCCCTAAATGGGGAGGTATGATCTGGATTATATCAGTATATTACTTTTCATTTATATTGATGCTTTAAGAGTGGAAAAATGTTAAGAACCAAGTATCAATATAGCATAGAAAAACCTCAGAAAAAGTACTCAATGCCTCAAAAAAGAGATAATTTTAGATAATAAGCCTCTTCGAGGGGGCAACCTCCTTTTACCCCACTTAAATGTTCAAGTACAAGATGATTAAAAATGAAAATGTCTCCTTGGTATATATAGGAGACTAGGAGGTATAATTACAACTAAT